>CM065801.1:194947169-195306169 GCA_033398695.1 Orobanche coerulescens | reverse complement strand
CTAAATTCTGAGTTCCCAATTTTCGTCTAATTTGAAATTTTACCTAAGTTATATAATGATTAATAAATAATAAAACTATATATTATGTTATACAATACACTTAATAAAATATAAACTAAGATACATGCCTAATATAAATATGGTTACAAAATTTAAAACTTTCCTAATATCCTCCTAGCTATCACACGTTCCTGGTCTTGTAACATCCTATTTGCACATAATTGAGAGATTAAGACTCCTTAATTTCGGCCCATATTACACGCTTGTAATCAATACTAATCAATTCACATAATGACCTCCCTAAACTGTTCCACGCTCCCTTTTTATTTGGGGTCCTATGATCGATCCATATTATCTCCCCTCCCCTTATTCTCATACGAATCAAAGCCAAGAAGAAAAAAAAAACATAAGACCTGCTACCTTTCTTCTCTCAAGATCAAGTGTCGAGGGTTTGTGGCTGTGGTATAAGTCCGGGTTTGCTGTTGTGTTTCGTGGGTGTTAGACTATTGATTCGTGGGTGATCTCTGTTTGTGTTCTTCTTTCTTGTTCTCATTATCAGCAAGGTGTCATCAATTCCTTCTTATTTTTGCTTTCCAAATCGACACCATAATTCTAAATATAACAACACATCTAAACCTAATCGTTAAACATGCTATCCGACCTATTTATTCATTTGCTGATCTGAATATAACCACTAGAAATTGTCACATAAAATCACGAAGTTTGCAAAATATGTGTATTAATCTTGTTAAAAATTGTATATGGATGAATCTGATTTTTTTTATGGTTAAAAACATGTTATGAGAAACCTAATTAAACATTAATGATGTGTTAAAAGATTAGAAATCCTAGAATTTAACTAGGGCTCGTTTGATGTTATTTCATGTAAATGCTTGGCTCATTAATTTGTGTTTGTGTGTGTGTATCGTGTGTTTGATCATTAAGGGCTGGAACCATGAGTATATTAAGATGATGTTTTAAAGCATGTTTCGTGGATTATAAGGTCTCGTGTGATGTTTGCATAATTAAAACATGTGTTATGATGGTCTAAAATGGATTTTGAAAACGGGACAGCTTGTAGGCTGAACATGTGTGAGTTATATCTTGAGTCCCATAAGTGTTTTATTCTGTATTTTTTACATGAAAACCTAGTTTTATGTCTTAGTTAAGTTTTCCAATTGGTTTGAAGGAAATCGGAGTTGTATTGGTCATGTTTTTAAATTTTACGGGATTAAGGTTGTGTTGTTTCTGTCTCAAAGTATGCTGTCCAGTTTTTGGATCGGATTGAGCAGGGTGAATCTTAATGATAGCAAAGCATTTTTCTGATTTTCTTGAGTCCAAAACTAAGTAAAGAGATTACTAACTGATTCAATCGGTTTGGAGTGAATTGGAGTTGATTTGGGCATGTTTCTGAATTTTATGTGATCGTATGTCAAAACAGCGTTTTCAGAAAATTATTTCAGTCGAATTGTGTGATTTTTCATGTCAAATCTATAAATAGTTAAGAGCTATTCTTTTACAGATATAATATCTAAGCTATAAGGGAATTTCTGTAAATTTTGTAGATTTTTCTGAAAGGTTTAACTATGTTGATAAATGCAAAACTTTTGGGGTATACCTGTAGTACAGTTTCTGGACAGGTTTGGGAAAACGATTTTTGAAATGGTGCTTGCACTTATAAATAAAATCTGAAAAAATTTGGAGAGGTGCTTAACTCTTGTGGTAATCACAAATAAAAACTGTAAAATCTCAGAACCTTATTTGTTATGTTTTAAAATTCATAAGAAAACAGAACTAGATTCATTTGAGAAATCCCTGACCTATTAATAAATAACTTTGAGTATTGAATCCGTTATAACTTTAATGAACGTATAAGTAATATATGATTATAATTCATGTAGATTCAGTGAAGGAGGAGTGATCCACCTTTCCTTGTGTTCAATTTCCGTTTGCTTTCATTTTTTAAGGTACAGATATTCTACCTTTTATCAAGTAAAGGTTTCTCATGATTCTTATTCTTTGACATTAATTCGTTGCATTGCTGTGAACCTTTTTAAATGAACCTTTTGAAATGAACTTAATGTTATGATTCCTTTATATTGATCCATTTGATATAATCCCATTGCTATGATCCCTTTTGATAGGTTCTTATTGTTCAATCGATTATTTCGTTACATGCTTATTTCTATCCTTGCATGTGTTTGCCTATATTGTTACCCATTTAATGTATCTAGCCATGGGGAGTCTATGGCCATATCATTGATGCACCAATGGTATGACGCTGTCAGTGGAGGCGGGCATGTGTCCACTGTGTTCCCAAATGATTGTATCGCTAATTAGCACACTTGGCCCGTGTTTTTCATATGTATGTCTAGTTTGGTACTAGCATATATTAATGTAATGAAGGGAGTGTATGGATGCATCCTAGTAAATGAAATGAAATGTAAATGAAATGAAATGTGATGTGAATGGACTAGAGTGTGTGCAATACACCCCATCTCACTAATGTGGTACATCGAGCTAGCTACTCTATGTACATAATATAATGTTGGGCATTTCCTTGATTTTTGATCTTTCATATTCTCTCATTATTTTGATCTGTCATCACATATATATTATTCGTATCTTATTCACAGGTTCTCTTGGACTCTTTCCTATATTGTTTCATTTCATTCATACTTATTGCTTTCATATTATATATCTGTTCACTGAGCGTTAGCTCAGCCGCATTTCTTTTCTCTGCGGCAGGTTATTACAGGGGTGATGGGCAGGAGTGAAGAGAGTAGGAGTTATAGACTACCCTACTAGTTATCCTTTATCATTTTTACAAGACTTTTGGATTAATTATGTTTTTCTTTTTCTATTTAAGTCAATGTTGGTTTATCATTGGAAGATTGTAATGTTGACCTAGTTATGCTTTTATAATAAAGTCTTCCGCTTGCGTATTTAATGTTCTGATTTGACTCCATAATGTTACACTTTGACCCTTGTCGGGTTGGGGTGTTACAACAAGCCATTGGGAGTAAATGGGTCTACAAGCGAAAGAAAGGACGTGACGGGAAGGTTGAAACCTTCAAAGCGAGGCTTGTTGCAAAAGGTTACAGTCAGAAAGATGGTATCGATTATGATGAAACCTTTTCGCCGGTCGCCATGCTTAAGTCAATCCGGATTCTTTTAGCTATAGCTGCGCATTTGGATCTGGAGATTTGGCAGATAGATGTCAAGACTGCATTCTTGAATGGGAGTCTAGACAAGGAAATCTATATGCGCCAAGCAGAGGGATTCATTGCTGAATGAGGAGAGCACTTGGTGTGCAAACTTAAGAAATCCATTTATGGACTTAAGCAAGCATCTAGATCTTGGAACACTCGTTTTGACGAAGTTGTCCAGTCATATGGATTCGTCCAATGTCCGAGTGAGAGTTGTGTGTATAAGAAATGCGATGGAAATATGTTGGTGTTTCTTGTACTGTATGTAGACGATATCCTTCTGATTGGAAACAACGTGAAGGAATTGTCGGACGTACGGGTATGGCTATCTGAGCAGTTTGATATGAAGGATCTAGGAGAAGCAGGACACATCCTTGGAATCAGGATCTTTCGTGATCGGAAGAAAAGGATGTTGTGCTTATCCCAGGCATCCTATATCGATACAGTGCTGAAGCGGTTTAGCATGGAGAATTCCAAGAAAGGTTTTCTACCTTACAAACATGGAATTCAACTATCTACGGATATGTGTCCTTAGACACAAAAGGAGATAGATGATATGAAGATGGTCCCTTATGCATCTAATGTGGGAAGTCTCATGTATGCTATGCTTTGCACTAGACCAGATATCTGTCATGCCGTGGGCATGACTGCTAGATATCAGTTAAACCCAGGACCAGGACACTGGATTGCTGTCAAGCACATACTCAAGTACCTAAGAAGGACTAGGGAGTACAGGCTTGTATATCAATAAGACGACCTGTTTCCGGTGGGTTACACTGACTCAGATTTTTCATCGGACAAAGAAAAGTCCAAGTCTACTTCGGGTTATGTGTTTAGCCTGGGAGGTGGAGCCATTAGTTGGAGGAGTGTGAAGAAGAAATGCATCTCGGACTCTACCATGGAAGCCGAGTACGTGGCAGCCTCTGAGGCAGCCAAGGAGGCAGTGTGGCTCAAGTACTTCCTGCAGGACTTAGATGTGATTCCCGATTTGCCAGAGGGTATTACACTTTATTGTGATAATACTGATGCAGTCGCAAATTTGAGGGAACCACGAGCCCACAAGGCAAGTAAACATATCAACCGCAAGTACCACATCATACGACACTTCGTAAAGGAAGGAGACGTAGTTGTAGCCAGGGTTGCATCGGAAGATAATCTTGCTGACCTTTTCACGAAAGTCCTACCCTCAAAAGTTTTTGAAAGGCATGTGGAAGGAATGGGATTACGTTGTATGCCAGCATTGCTTTGAGTATAAGTGGGAGAAATGAGAGACTATGTAATAGAGTAGTATACTTAAAAGCATGCTTTGAGTATAAGTGGGAGATTGTTAGGATTGTATACTGCAAAGCATATTTTATGCTTGTATTACCTAATTTCCCTGTTACTACCTATGAGAATATTAATTACATTTAATCACATATTTTGCATATTTATTCACGTTATGGTTATGCAAATGAAATGTCTAATTATTTTATATTGTAGATAATGTGGTGTGTTGGTGTCACACGGAAGATCACATTATCGGTGCCTTATAAAACAATATAATAGTTCACAACCTATGTAATTATTAGACAAATTATATAAAAGGTTGTAGTGTATGCTTGAGAATAGTTGGTCTTGACTATTAGCATACATTAGCGTTGCATACGTTGAACTGGATCGAGGTGAGATAGTGTCTTCTGTACTGACTGTAAGAAGAACGTAAATCTCGGATAATTATTATTTCTTAATTCTAAGTATATAATATTTAATTGTATATTTATAATAATTATTGCTTTGATTTACCATAGGTGAGAGTCAAAATGATCGACTCAATAAGCCTCGTATCTTGGGCAATAATATTGTTTATACGATAGTTATTATTATTATTAGAAATCGTGTCCCGACTCGTGCGGGTTGATGATGTCCCCTTGAGGAGCTCGATAATGATTATTATATTAAACCCTGCAGGTGGATTTAATTCTGATATAATAATAAGGTTCGAGTGGTACTACTCTTGGATAAGATATTAATTAATTAAAGCTGTCAGTAGCTTATAATTAATTAATGAGCATTCGATATCTTAAATACGGAAAATAATATATTTAATGAGGAGCCCAATTTCGTAATTTGGGATTTTGGTAGGAAGTGCAATATCAACCTTTTAGTGGACTAAGTTGATATTAATAGATTCATTATATTAGGAAGAGTCCTAATAAGGTAAGATGAATTTATTGAGAGTCCTTCCATAATCCTCCTTAAGATCCCTAGTAGTAGTCCAAGAGCCTATATATAGGACATAAGGGTGTTGGCCGATTTTACATGCTTTCTTGTGAGGTTGTGTGATCACATTTTTCCTCTTGTGTTTAATTGTAGATCTAGACTTGTGTCTTTGATTCTACAATTCAGATAACACAATTAATTTTGCTAAGAGTGTTTATAAAATACTAGAAAGCAAAGAAAAATAAAGTGATCATATACAAGGTGAGTTCGGCCGATCCCAAGATTATCCAAATAAGATCCGGTAGCTCGTTGCCCACACAACGTCCGTGTTAAGGCGGATCATACTCTAGAAGGTCTAAAGGTAGAAATACAAGGTGATCAAGACGGAAGCAATCAATACTCTTCAAAAGGTAATATCCTATAATCTTTGGATCTAGATTAGGATATTTTAATTATCAACATATTTAATTAATAAATAATAAATAATATTTAAATTACTTATTAGTCTTAGTAATTAATTAATTAGCATGCCTAAATAGAACTTATGCTCGTAGATGTGTAAAACGCGATTATCATCTTTCCCAAACTTCGCTTCCGCTGCATTTTACTTTCCAACAGCAGACCCTCTGAGTGAGAATCCACCAGGCTAGATACCAAAACAAGACATCAAAACAAGTGCCAACATGGCTAAATACGACTCAGTAGACCGATTTGGCCTTTCATCAATGACATACAACTTAAACTTCATATACATCTCTATCCCGACTCTTACCCATGCAAGGGTCAAAATACAACGACACTTCCACACGACGTGGTAAACACTACAGCGGAAAAGAATAATATAATTCAACCAACAAATCCCAATACTGGCCCTCATGTGATTAGTATCATTTGCCTTCCATCATCCTTCGTACCGATCCCGTGTCATGCTGCTCAGGAACATGCACGTACCTGAATGCAATACATACATCCACCCCCGATTACTCGGGGGTTAGCAAAATTCCACTATTTTGCTAGTGCAAGTATAAAGTAAAAATACGAGCCATACACAACATATTCCGAGAGTATAATAATCTAAACCAAACGATGGTACATAACTGAGGGTCACATGTAATCGATGGTGAAATAAATGTAATCGTACAATTCAAGATTAGTATTCCGGAATAACTAAATCTCATAGCATCACATCAATACATACATGATCAACCGTGGAACCGCACCAGAGGCTACGGAATCCTCAGAGGACCCGTCGGTCCGTCCCAGAGTGGTTAACCCAAAATATCCGCGGAATCGCACCAGAGGCTACGAAACCCTCAGAGGACCCGTCGGCCCATCCCAGAGTGGATATATACAATCATATAAAACTTAAGAGTAGTATTTCCGGAGTACTAAGTCTCATTGTGCGCCACATTTCAGTTATATGCGTGATTAACTATGGAACCGCACCAGAGGCAACGGAACCCTCAGAGGACTTGTCAGTCCGTCCCAGAGTGGTTAACCCAAATATATTCGTGGAACCGCACCAAAGGCTACGAAACCCTCAGAGGACTCGTCGGTCCGTCCCAGAGTGAATATATAGAATGATCACAACCACGAGGAGATATAATCTCCAATAACACCAAGTAGTACCACCTCCTCACAAGGGAGTCGACAAGCAATACAACACAACATATGCGCACTTCTCAAATGAATACACATTCGAGCATACAACCCTTAACAAGGGAAAAGGGCTTTTATAATCACATAGCACGAAGGCAATATATTTTAATTCGCAACCACAATACACATATCCGTAGAACTCATTTATTTGCAAAGTACTCGGGCATTTTATAAGAAAACCGTTAATGGGATTGTATCAATCCTCTTGAAAGTTCGTTATGAGTACTCCAAGTAAACACACATAGTCGATTAACAATTATTGCATCTACGAAACATGATATGGGCAAGATACTTGCCTCGGATAATCACAACGCGGAGAATTCAACCGAAGTGAGGAGACTCGAACCGACTACGAACCCGCTGACTCTGCCGAATGACAACCCGCGATAATAAACTACGAATGACAACAATAACAACGAAAATGAATTCCAAATCACGACCCAAAGCCGCTGAATTCAAGTAACAAACGACGAAGGTTCAAGGGTTTCCCCCAAAACGGCCAAGAACACGAATCGACCCAACAAAGACATGAAAATGGAATTCCCACCAAAATATGGATATTCAATCTATAGGATATGTTTAAAAACATCATTTTACAATAATCGATTCATCAAAAATGGATGGAAAACAAAATCAAGAACAAGTCCCCCAAAAGTCAACTCGAAGGAAAATCAAGAAATCTACCTCGATTCGGCGAAGAACAATGGATTAAATGATGTTAAACACATGAATACTACTAAGATTAACCATACCCATCATGGATTAATCAACAATACGGAACGAATCGGACAAAAACCCGAAAACCCCAAAACTTCTCAAAGATAGGGTTATAGGAAATCTAACCTTGATTCGCTGGATCAAAGGATGATATTTGATGATTAATCAATTATATAAGCTCTAGAAATTCGTGGATTAGTTACTTGACAACATGTCTCCTTGATCACCAAGCCTCCAGCCGTGGAAAGGAGAAGATAGAAATGAAAAACGGATGAAAATATGACTGCTCAGTCATATTTATACTGGCGCGGCCTAGCGTGCGCTATCCCTTCCGGACTAGCGTGCGCTATCGGCCAGTGTCGGCCCAGAACTCTCAGCCGGGGCCCGCACGGCCTGGCACTATCGACCCAACCTGCTGACCAGGACCCGCCTGCCCGACCCCGATAGCGTGCGCTGCGCGGACGCTAGCGCGCGCTAGGCGACCTATCCAGAACCCTTTGGACTAAAGTGCTCGGCTAGGTAACGTGCGCTAGTCGGCCGACAGCGTGCGCTACATATGCCGGTTAGCGCGCACCACGACCGACAGCAGCGTGCGCTACCTGCCGATCCTCCCCGAGTCCAGAACTCCAGGGACCTCTCTGCCCAGCCCGATAGCGTGCGTTGGCCGACCGAATAACGTGCGCTATCCCTGCCGGCCTAGCACGCGCAGCCTTCCGGCAGTAGCGCACGCTACGCCGGTTCCTGTCGCGTCTGCCGTCCCAAAGGCCCAAGACTTCCGATTACTGCCGCACCGTCGGCGATGCCACCCGCCCTGACTCGACGATTCGGTTTCCGAAAACACACGGAACGAAACACAATGAAATACTCGCGGACAACATCATCGATCCGAAATGAAATACCATGCAACAATTAATCACATGCGACCAATAAACACAAAAATCGATCAAGACAACAAATACGAATGTGGATACCCACAACTTTGGGTAAATTACAAAATGGCCCAAAACGCCCGAAAATCACAATACGTGATCGAATAACCAAACCGAAGTTCACAACACATCTAACAAAGTTAAACGGACTTACGGGAAACTCGAAACAGCAGTTTCGAATGAGATTTGCAAGAATCGAACTCAAGTGCAGAAAAGTCGCTAAGAAGTACGGAACTCAACAAAACGGCATCGGAACGAACTCGGATGCCAAAAAGTGAAGAATTAATCATTCTCAGAATGATGAAACGGTCACGAGTGAGTCATCAAAACGGACTCTCGCCAAAAAAGAAAATTACCGAAAATCAAAATTGCGGATATTACACGCATAGCGTACGTAAGGTAGTCAATAATTGATCAGGGTGGCTAGCACATGAGCCAGTTGGTTGGTGGGCCCGGATAAGATTCCCGCGGCATAAACCTGGACAATTTTGGGTCAACGGGGATTAACGTACGCTAAGTGATGTATATAACGTACGCTAAGTATAGTTGATTACATACTTAACCCTGTTGATGTAGCGTATGTAAGAGAGTTCAGAAATGAGGCAGTAAGCTACCATTGAACGGTAGCTGTAACACCCCCAGAGCCATCCAGGAATACTACAGCACCGTGGGCCCCGAGATGGAACCCACAAGGCTAAAAGACATTTTCGCAAATATTTACAAATGCCCAAGAGTCTAACGATGGTACTATCTTTTAAAAACATTCGAAGATTTAATAAAATCCGTTTAATCCAAAACCGTCGTAAAAATCTCATTTGAAACCACAAGGCCCGAAATGCCAAAACTCAACAGTTTAAAAACATACGTTAAGCTATCGATTACACGTACCGACAAAATAGTTTAGAAAACAATTTTCCAAAGTAACTTAAGTTACCAAATATCAAAAGGTCATTTAAAAATACTCACACAACGGAAAAGACAACAGTTAAAAATACTCTAGCAGTGGAATACAACAACTGATCAGGAAACTCAATTCACGAATACATGACCTAGCCAGTATCCTCCGGGAAGCTCATCTCTTCACGACCGCTACAAGCTCAATATCTCAAGAACCTAAAAAAAAATCCCACGACGGGGTCAACCATAATATCCAACAATGATAACGATCACATCGTGTCAATAATTACCTACCAATAAAAATACTAAGTAAGAATATGACCAATGTAATCTTACTGCCGTAACTTTACCAAACTCATAATAATTCTCATCAAAATAACCATTATCACATTTTACATCTCGTAATCTCGATTAACCAATAAACTCAAACATAATATCCATACGGTACCTCAAGCAATACCCAAGATTCTCAAAACATCATCATAACTCGTAATACGGTAATATACCAGCTCTGACCAATTCGATCCATCGGATAACATCATCAAATATCAACACGATAATCGATTGTCCATCCAAAGACGAATACCAAAAAGGAAATACGAAACATACCTCAGGATACGCAATGCCACGATGAATCACGTCAGTCTAATCTGAGATCAGATCAATACAACAAACGGACGTGGTCCTAACACAAGACCTACAAATGCATACTCACATGACGACATCAATATGCCCACGATAACAACAATGTATACTTATGGAAATCCGATGATCCAGCGCACACAGCATAGATCCCAAGATGATCCTGAAAGACCAACACGAGGTGGATAACCCATAATATACATATGCACAACAACAACACATGGTAATCCAACAATCCAGCGCACACAGCATAGATATCACATGATGATCCCGTCGGACCAATGCATGGTGGAAATACCTGTCCAACGATCTAGCGCACACAACTATAGATATCCCATGATGATCTCGTCGGACCAACGCATGGTGGACATACGACAACAATGCACAAATGCATATTAACAACAATACACAAATTCATGACAACAATAATACACAATGTATCACAATATGATCGACACAAAATGACAAAAAAATGATTAGAGTACTTACCCCAAGTCCTTCGAGAGCAATCTCGATGTCTAAACCATCACCAACAATTATCCTCAATATTCGACGGTCCAAAATGTCATGGACGGTAGATAATTCATATCTTTGTCTTTATCACAATGTATCCTCGATACCCAAGTATACCAATAACAAAAGTAAATCATATACATTATGATTTAAATTCCCAAAATCCAAAAACAACTTACAATCCCCAAATCTCATGTGTTCATAATTATAATCATTGCTATACGAATTATAAACGAATGAAATAGAAATCGTTCATTAAATATTATAGACTGAGCAAGTGATAACTTGCCTCGATACAGACATGACGATGATGAAGCCGTTACCAATCCCATTGCCTTCGTCTACGAGCTCCTTGGCCCTGACCAAAGCAATTCACGAATATTCTCGAGCACGACCGCAACACACTTTTCTAACCAATGATCAATTATCACAACCTATTGCAATAATCAATAAACAACAATCCAATAACAATTAATAACCGACATAATCAACCATTCAATCCCAATGGTTCAAACACACCTCGATCATATACAAAATCAAATAGTATAACTCAAACCATTACGAACTCATATCCACCATACGAACCGAAATCCGATAATTAACAATCAATATAACCGATCAACAAACTCAATGATTTCACAATATCTCGATTAGACACAAGTTCGAATAATCCAACTCAAACAATTACGAATTCACAACTGTTGTTGCCCAAAATATTTATCCGAAGATTAATACTGCTGGAAGACGGACAACAAACAACAATTTGCGGGAGCACTTCCGAGAGAAGATAAATAATACAAGATTTGCCGGGTTTGTTAGGCCCGGGCTTGAATGCTCTCGCGAGATGTTATTAATACAAATATTCGTGGATACAAGTATTAATGTGAGAAATCTAAATACAATGAGTGTAAAAAGACTCTGTTAATCCGGCTCTTGAGCGAAGCTCGGTGTTCTTCGTCCCTACCGATCGTCTTCTTGATGAGAGAGGCCGGGAGAAGTAAGAACCGAATGATAGCTGTTGCCAAGAGTTGGAGATAGCCAAGTGCTGGGTGTTGATTCAGTATGCTGAAATCGCGATAATGCAGAGTGTTTAGAGAGTCAGAATCTCGGTCCTTTGGACAAGTGTAGGGAGCCGTGTATTTATAGTGGCAGCCGAGTCTTGTCCTGTGGCGGGCGATCGCCTTCCGGCCATTATAATAATGGGGCGATCGTCTACCGGCCAATATTATAATGGGGCGATCACACGGGTTGTCGGGCTAAAGTCCAAGGTAGGTGCTGGCGCCAGCTGAGCGGTCCAATGAGGAGCCAGCACGCGTCCGGAGTCACTGTCACATGCGGCCCTACTGACAGCTTTCGGCGGAATCACTGTCACATGCGGCCCTACTGACAACTTTCGGCGGCTTGTCGGCTGGTGGAAAGATTCTGCCAGGCTGTGGTCAATGATCCGTGAAATGCGAATCTTGTCTCGGATCTTGCACGTGGTGTCTGTCCTGAGGCTTGGCCTTTGCCGACTGGATGGCCATCGACGCTGATCGACATGAGGCGGTCGTCTCGAGCTGGTCATCAGAGGTCGCCATCGGCCAGTTGCCGAGGGTCGGCATTGGTCAGTCACCAAGGGTCGGTCGGCAAGTGCCGAGAGATGATCGTCATTAGTCGGTCGCCAGGAGTCGGTCGCCGAGTACCGAGAGACGATCGTATTTGATGTCGATCGCTCGACACCGGGACTTGTCCTGGGACCTTCGGTTGGCCGATTTAGCTTGTCCGCTGGGTAAAGGCTCGGCCGCCTGGTCGCTGGTCGGCAGTGGCTAGGTCGCCCGATCTCCGAGGCGATCGCCGGTCAGAGAGTGTAATTCTTGACACAACAATTGCCCCCCAGCTTGCTCCTATGTTGAAGACATGGGGCGAGGTGGTTCTTGCTGGCGATCGTGTAAGATGAGGACGGGCGATCTTGCTGAGCTGACTTAGGATTCGGACTTGGGCTATCATGGTCGATTGGCTAGCTATCTTTCGGTCTTGTACCTGCAAAAAACAACATTGGCCGATCCCCCTTGGAACCTTGATGGTTTCGCTTGTTTGAGGAATCGTGCACAGTCGCGGAATTCGATGGACCGACTCCATGACCGTGTCTTGGTGCGCGAAGACATTGAATGTCTCGTGACTCACTTTATTATAAGGGTCCTCTGTTAGGCTGCGCCTCGCCTCGTATTTAAACGAAGGGCGTGCGGTCTCGGTCTAGAGGAGTCCTTGCGCGGGGCAGCATCGGATGAATCAACTCCACGTCCGCGGCTTGTTTAGCTCTGCTTCCACCTCGGCCCTCCATGGAGATGACGAACCTCGACGGTGTACGTTGAGACGGGGGTAATGGCACATGTCCACTGATTAATTTTGGAGAGCCCTCAGACTACGCCGGCCTCGTATTTAAACGAAGGGCGGGCGATCTCGGCCGAAAGGGACCTTGCATGGCCGAAGCAGCCGGTTCCATCGACTGCCAGGACCATGGCTTTATGATGTGTGGTGGAGGCGATCGCGAGCCTTAGTCCCTCATGTTAAATGGTGGACTGTAGGTGGCGAGCGAGTCCTCCGGCTCTGCTGGATAGTAGCGATCGGGCTGGGAGACTGGAGGTCGTCGTGCGGGCGCCGATCGCTCTACTCCTAGGCTAAGAAGAAGCCTTTGCCTGGACAGGAAATCTGCGGCTCTAGCCCGGAAGGCTGCGTAGGTCGTCGGTTGGGTCTTCGTGAGATGCCTGAACATAGGCGAAAAGCCCTGAAATCCTCCTAGGACCGCGTAGAGGCCGGTCTCATCGCTTACGGGCTCGCCGTTGAGGATGATCACGTCTACCCGGTCGATGTAGTCCGAGTCCGACTCTTCTTCTCCCTACTTGATTTGCATCATGCGAAGGGGACCTTCTGGCCGGACGACCCTGGTGGCGAAGTACTCCGTGAAGACGTGCGCCAGCTGGTTAAAAGAGCCAATGGACCGAGGTGGCAATAAGGTGTACCACCGGTGGGCGAGGTCGTCCAGCGTCAGAGGGAACATTCGGAACCTGGTCGCGTCAGATGCCCCACACCCGGTTATGTAGATGTTGAACTTGTTCAAGTGTGTTTGGGGGTCCGATCGCCCCTCGTACACGGGTGTTTGCGGGGGAGCGATCTTGTGCTGCACGGGGGCGAGCTCGATGTCGATCGTGAGCAGCTCGCTTAGCTCGGCGATCGTCTTCATGGCGCCTGCCCTGGATTGCAGGAGCGCCTTCATGTCGTCGATCTGACGTTGCATCGCAGCCATCGCCGTGGCTCGGTCGCTTGCTGATCGGCTTTGGGAGCAGGAGCAGAGGCGATCGTGTACCGATCTCCGGACTCCGCTGCTGCCGACCTCGGCAATTTGGCGAGGGGGAGCGAGACGGCTGGGTTGCCTTCTGGGAGCCGGGTAGGCCGAGCTCCTGGTGACGGACTCAAACTCCGTCGTCTCGTAGCTAGGGCTGGACTGCCCCGGTCGCCAGGTCGGGTCACTGCCCAGGCGATCGAAGACAGAGGTGCCCCGGCTGCCGAGCGCCTCCTCTTGCGGACGAGAGCCTCCTGGCGATCGCTTGGCTAGTAACGCCTTGAGATTCCGCTTGGACTTCCGGCGGGCGGCCGAGGGGCTGATAGCAGGAGGCGCGTCGAGAGCACTCCGTCGCTCCTATAGAACGGCCATGACCTCGTCGATCTGTTCCTTGGTTCGGAGCTGATCGAGCGAGAGGCTTGGGCCGCCGTCCAGGGATGGGATCGAGCGTCTCTGACCGCGGCGGCTGCCTTCCACCATCGGCTGCAGCTCAGACTAGGACGAGCAGAGTGCGGCCTACTGTCAGCGGCTTTCTTCGACGCGGAGGCGGAAGACATGATTTCTGAAAGATTTCTTTGAAGCGCAGTGAGTGTCACTTCAAGTATCTGCCCCGAGAATAGTGAGTGTTCTTCGAGACGGTAGGAATAAAAATTTGAGGGTTGGATCCCCCTTCCTCTAGCGCCAATTGTTGTTGCCCAAAATATTTATCCGAAGATTAATACTGCTGGAAGACGAACAACAAACAACAATTTGCGGGAGCACTTCCGAGAGAAGATAAATAATACAAGATTTGCCGGGTTTGTTAGGCCCGGGCTTGAATGCTCTCGCGAGATGTTATTAATACAAATATTCGTGGATACAAGTATTAATGTGAGAAATCTAAATACAATGAGTGTAAAAAGACTCTGTTAATCCGGCTCTTGAGCGAAGCTCGGTGTTCTTCGTACCTACCGATCGTCTTCTTGATGAGAAAGGCCGGGAGAAGTAAGAACTGAATGATAGCTGTTGCCAAGAGTTGGAGATAGCCAAGTGCTGGGTGTTGATTCAGTATGCTGAAATCGCGATAATGCAGAGTGTTTAGAGAGTCAGAATCTCGGTCCTTTGGACAAGTGTAGGGAGCCGTGTATTTATAGTGGCAGCCGAGTCTTGTCCTCTGGCGGGCGATCGCCTTCCGGCCATTATAATAATGGGGCGATCGTCTACCGACCAATATTATAATTGGGCGATCGCACGGGCTGTCGAGCTAAAGTCCAAGGTAGGTGCTGGCGCCAGCTGGGCGGTCCAATGAGGAGCCAGCACGCGTCCGGAGTCACTGTCACATGCGGCCCTACTGACAGCTTTCAGCGGAATCACTGTCACATGCGGCCCTACTGACAACTTTCGGCGGCTTGTCGGCTGGTGGAAAGATTCTGCCAGGCTGTGGTCAATGATCCGTGAAATGCGGATCTTGTCTCGGATCTTGCACGTGGTGTCTGTCCTGAGGCTCGACCTTTGCCGACTGGATGGCCATCGGCGCTGATCGACATGAGGCGGTCGTCTCTAGCTGGTCATCAGAGGTCGCCATCGGCCAGTTGCCGAGGGTCGGCATTGGTCGGTCACCAAGGGTCGGTTGGCAAGTGCCAAGAGATGATCGTCATTAGTCGGTCGCCGAGTACTGAGAGACGATCGTATTTGATGTTGATCGCTCGGCACCGGGACTTGTCCTGGGACCTTCGGTTGGCCGATTTAGCTTGTCCGCTGGGTAAAGGCTCGGCCGCCTGGTCGCTGGTCGGCAGTTCTGCCTTGGCTGCTCGGCAGTGGCTAGGTCGCCCGATCTCCGAGGCGATCGCCGGTCGGAGAGTGTAATTCTTGACACAACAACAACCAAAATACGATTACGGATATGAATGTAAAGGAAATCATATTCGATGATCAATCACAATCTTTTCGGGTTCCAAATTGTTTATCATGATTCGTATTTCATCAAGAACATACGAATTCCATCACTACAATCAACATGACCTAACGAATGTTCGATCTTCATATCTTCATGACCTAACTCAAACCATTACGACCGTCTTGGTATGTTCTATTTATCAAGAGTTCCTCAAGAACACAAAGTGATTCGAAATCATGTTCATAGTCATCAAAACAACATAATTCGATATCCTTTAACATGTAGATAATCATCCAACTCATAATCCAAGTCATGTATCATCATATTCTTCAATATACACTTCTTATAACATTAAGAATCATATCAACACCCAAAAATCCAAAATCAAGGTGTAAAGTTCAACAACATGCCTCAAGAACATGAACAACACCATCAAACACATCAAAGATCAACCATATATTCATATCCAAGCCTCAAATCCATGTTTCCAAGCTTATATCCAAGATATAAGAGGTTTATCTTCACTACCATACTCAGAGGGATGAAGTTTGGAGAAAGGAATGGTTTTTCTCTCGTGAAGAAGTGAAAGACTGAACCCATTTTATAATCTGCACCGCTCTTACATATGTTACCAATCCATATTAACGTACATAATGCTCCTTATGTATGCTACATGTCCTTCATAGCATACGTAACATCATTCCAGAACTCACTGTCTCAGTTCGTATCTTGCATAACGTACGTAACACTTGTTCCACAGCGTACGTAATGCGTACATTGACTTGCTACAATATATACTCATATTACGTACGTAATATGCTCTGCGTAGCGTACGTAATACCTACACCATCCTCATGAATCACAAACCCAGATGGATTCCCCTTAAGAACATTCTCTCCGATTTGATCAATCATCAGATCCTCCAACTGCTTCAGTTTAATTTCATCGATCAGCGACGACGAAATTTCCAAAGCACAAAGTTGCCCGACAACTCCTGGCAACAAAATCTCAACACCCAACTCGATCAAATCACGCTGAAGCTCAGATTGAGATGTAAGTATCTCGAGCATCCTCAACGTAACCGGTTTCCGACTCAAGGCGTCTGCCACGACGTTCGCCTTTCCCGGATGATAAAGGATTTTGAGGTCATAATTCTTAATCAATTCCAACCACCTCCTCTGCCTCATATTCAAATACCGCTGAGTGAATATGTACTTCAAACTTTTATGATCAGTAAACATCTGACATGCGGAGCCAAAGAGATAATGACGCCAAATCTTGAGTGCAAAAACAACTATCGCTAACTCCAAGTCATGAGTACGGTAGTTGAGCTCTATGGCCTCAATTATCTCGACGCATACGCAATTATCTTGTCGTGCTGCATCAACATGCACCCAAGACCCTCCCGAAGCATCTCTATAAGCAACAAAACTCGTTGCCACATGGCAATGCTAGAATCGGGGCTGAAGTCAAACGCCTCTTCAGCTCATCAAAACTCGACTGCCTTTCGTCATTCCAAATGAACTTCTCAGATATATGAATCAACTGTGTAAGTGCCCAATCTAGTTTCGAAAACCCATCGAAGAACCTACGATAGTTGCCAGCCAAACCCAAGAAACTATGGACCTCCTTCACATTTTTTGGCGGTGTCCAATCTAGCACTGCCTCAATCTTCTGTGGATCCACACAGACCCCCTCGGTTGAAATTACGTGACATAGAAATATCACTTGCTTCAGCCAGAACTCACATTTCGAGAACTTCGCATAGAGTCGCTCGATCATCAAAACGTCCAACACCATACGCAGCTGATGCGCGTGCTCCTCCTCATTCTTCGAGTAGATAAGGATGTCATCAATGAAGACAACGACGCACTTATCCAAATACTCGATGAAAACCTTGTTCATCAACTGCATGAACACTGCCGCCGCATTAGTTAGCCCAAACGACATAACCACAAACTCATAATATTCATGTTTCGTCCGAAAAGCTGTTTTTGGGACATCAGGCTCCTTCACCCAAAGCTGATAGTATCCCAATCTCAAATCAATCTTCAAGAATACCGCAGCTCCCTGCAACTGATCAAACAAGTCATCAATCCTCGGTAAGGGATACTTGTTCTTGATGGTCACTTTGTTTAACTCGCGATAATCGATACATAAACGCAGTGAACCATCCTTCTTCCGCACAAACAGGATCGGTGCGCCCCAAGGCAAAGCGCTCGGTCGAGTATACCCCGACTCAAGAAGCTCACTCAACTGTTTCTTCAACTCAGCCATCTCGGAAGGGGCCATGCGATACGGCGCCTTCGAAATTGGAGCCGCACCCGGCTCTAACTCGATAGCAAACTCCACCTCACGGTCCAGTGGTAACCCGGCAACTCATCAGGAAAGACATCTGCGAACTCACTAACGACTGGGATCGATGAAAAATCGACTCCCCCATCCTTCTCCTTCAAGGCATAACACCAATAACCAGTAGACCCCTTCCGCAAGAGTCTCATTGCCTTCAAGGCGTTAATTACGAACTTCTGGTTTCCCCTCTTTCGTCCCGCAAAAGAGTGCTCGATGCTGCCCTCGGCTAACATGGTGATGATCTTCATGCGGTAGTTCATGATCGTACCATGCCGCTCGAGCCAATCATCCCCGAGAATTAAATCCTCACCCTCAATACCCACAAAAATAAGACCAGAGAGCCAAGCCCTCTCACAAATAACCACGGAACAATCTAGGATCTCTCGATTACCGATGATCATATCTCTGCTAGGAAGTTTAACGATGAGAGGATCACAAGATGACAAACAGTTAAGACCCAAACGATGCACACACTCTAGATAGATGAACGACTGCATAGCATCAGAATCGAAAATCATACTGACAGGATGAGAATGGATATGAACGTTACCTGTAGCCACGGTAGCCGCTGGATTATCGGCCCTAATCATCTCATATACACGCGGATGAACGGAGTCGACACTGGAAGCTCCTCCTCTAGCGGGCTGGCCCCGACCTCTCCCTCGGCCGACACTCTGTGGAGACTGCGGAGCAAACGACCCTTGGTTCACACTCGGCTCCTTAGGCGCTGGGAAAGAAGCTTGGGCACCAAGAGTCTACCCTAAAAGATCACAAAAGGAAGCCTTGTGTTCCGATAGGCCACAAGTATGATAAGTTAACGGCGGACGAGGACACTCCCGGTTCCTATGGCCCAGCTGCCCACAGTTAAAACATCTGACCTCTCGAGTGGAGGCACTGGCAGTACCTTGATAGCCCCCAAAAAAATGAGCCGAACCGCCCATAGGAAAGTTAGCAGACTGAGACTTCTGCTGAACTCCACCCTTGTGACTTGAGAAGTTACCGACGGATTTCTGTTTCTTACTTTCTCGAGCCGCCTCACTGGCCGTCAAGGACATATCATACGCAAGAGCTCTACTCTGATAGTCCTTTAGGGTGGTGCAGGCGAGTCCAGACATGTAATCACGAATCCTCAGTTTAATTCGCCTAGAGAAGTGGCAAATCTTGTCACTCTCCTCCTTAACCTGGGCCTTCACGAAGTCCAATTCTCGGTTGAAATATGCAATGGCCTGAGAAACCGAAATATCTAGAGGCTGAGCATCATAAAAAATATGGACCCGCGTATGACGAACTGGCCACGGACAGTACTTAGCTTCCATAAGGTCTCTGAACTCAGCCTATGGAGCATCATGATCCTGAGGCCCGAGAGCCTCCCACCAATCAGCAGCGTCCCCAGTGAGAAAATACTGGGTGATTGGGACCTTGCGATCCTCAGGACAGTTAGTGGCAATGAAGATCATGGACATCTCTTTGATCCACCTCTCCCGACCAATCGGGTCTGAAGCCCCAGAAAACTGAGGAGGATGAATCTTGGTGACATCCTGAAGTTAACGATCCGTTCCGGCCCGAGCAGCATGAGCCGGAGTCGGGTTTTGAACCACCTGGGTAATTGCAACCATTTGGTTCACCATTTGTTGCATCACAGCTGCAACACCAAAGTCGGCGCCATTACTAGTTGTGCTATCTTGAGTAGCAGTATGGTCCTGACGACCATCAGTACTTCCGGCTCCAGAAGAGTGACGTGGCCGCCCTACTGGCTGCCCCACGTCCCCGGCCGCGTCCACGACCACGACCACGACCATGACCTCTACCTCAACCTCTCCCAGCATCCATACTTAAGATAAGAGGTATGATAAGTGGTAATTTTACCACATTTTTCTAGGATTTTATACTAGGTTTTTATCTCGTTTCATGATTTATGTGCTCGTATTTGGCTTATTTATGATTAGTCGAGCCGTATTACGCGTTTGGGTTGGTTTTAGTGTGTTTGCAGGTTTTTAGAGCCAAAAGGACCCAAAACGAGACAAAGGACCGAGAGTCGAGTCAAACGGACGGAAGAAACGGATTTTTGCAAAAGTCAGACCACCTATCGGGCCAGCCTATCGGCCGATAGGTGCATCCGACAGGTGTCCAAGCCCTATCGAGTGAAGTCGACCGACGAACCAACTATCGGGCCAGCCTATCGGCCGATAGGTGCGTCCGATAGGCTGCTCCGCGGGTTCTCGAATTTTGATGGATTGTGACTCTTTTGGATAGATTTTGTTTCCTAGATTAGTTCCAATCGGGAATTTAAATCCCATAGGATATATAGACCTCCTTCTAGACCTAGTTTCATGACCTTTATCAGCTTTTATCATCCTTTATCATTTTTAGCACACTTTTACATTTTTTTGGCAAGATTTATTCCTTGGAGACGAGAACTTTTTGGGAAGGCAGCAATTATTATTGTTTTTCTACTTTTTCAGAGATTGAAGACTCAGAGTTCATCCGGAAGGGTTGTAATCTCTCTTTTCATATTAATAATATGCATTCTCCATCTATTTCTTGTTTAATTTCAATTATGTCTTGCTAAATCCATTGATTGATTCTAGGGTTAGTAATTTTAATTGATGTTCACATGATGTCCCTTTGATTACCTTTTTACCTTTCATCCTAGGCTTGTGTTCAAGATGTGTTAAATCTCATGCTAGATTAAAGGGCCCTTAATTGATGCATGTTAGCTAATTAATTTTGCCCGGAAGGATTAATTAGTGGAAATACTTGATGCGCAATATGATTTGTTCTTAAGACCTAAGTGGAGTAAGATAAATCATAGATAAATAAGTTGACGCTTTTTAAGTGATTTAAATTCTTTGAGCCTGGCGGGAAAAGGGTTTAAATTAACTATCTTTCTAGGTTGCCTTGATCGGAATTCTAGATCGGCTGAGTGATTATTTCTAGGATTGAATTAAAATTTGGGGAACAGGAATCAAGTGAATGGATTGTGTGAACTCAATTAGATGATACTACCCTAGGATCAATTAGTTTTCAACTTGTGATTTTATCTTGCTAATTTGCTTTATTTGCTTGATTTAGATAATTCATCTTTTATTTAATTTTTATTTTTCGATTTTTAAAGTTAGATAATTAGAAACAAACCAAATTTTCGGATTCCTAAATAGCTGTCAAATTTTGAGTAGAGTTACTTCCTTTATTTTCGACACATCAATTCCCTTGGGTTCGACACCTTGGAAATACTTCGAGGTTTTACAAATTTTAAAATTGATCGGATTTGAAAACCATACTACGCGAATTTCTAGCGATCAATTTTTGGCGCCGTTGCCGGGGAATTGATAGAAAACTTAAAGGGATAATTCGAAAAAGAAGAGACTGTTACTTTAGGTTGTATACTATTATTATTAATATTCGATCTCGTTGCCTCACATCTTGTTTTCTCTTCCTCGTAGGCGGTGCATGATCACAAGATCCCAAGGAAAGGACTTATTTCCTTTGGATCCGGAAATCGAGAAGTCTTTGAGGAGGAAGAAGCAAGAAGCGAGAACCGAGACTATGTCTATACCTATCGTTGATACCATGGCCGGCATTGTTGACCCACCATGAGAACTCGCTCGTCCCGAGAAGATCCCTTTGAATGCCCGCTTTCGACCTAAGCTGGACGATTATCAAGAAGGAGGTTGGGGGAAGATTGATGCCAACAACTTCGAGCTTAAGCCGTCCCTCATCGCTACGGTGAAGTCTCAAACATACGGAGGAGGAGTTAATGAAGATCCAAACGCTCATCTTGAGTCGTTTTTGGACATATGTGCCACCATCAAGCAAAACGGAGTGCCTCCGGATGTCATTAAGCTCCGCCTATTCCGGTTCTCCTTAGAAGACGATGCGCTAGATTGGTACAAGAGTCTAGATCGGAAGGAAATTGGTACTTGGAGAGAGATGACTCGGTTGTTCTTAGCACAATTCTATCCTCCCTCGAAGGTGCAAAAACAAATCAACGATATCTTGCAATTCGAGCAATATGAGGATGAATACTTATACGAGGCATGGATCCGATTTAAGAAGCTACTTCGCAAATCCCACAACATGGAATTGACAAGGAGGAAATCTACATTCGGTTTTATCGGGGTTTGACGAGGAAGGCTAGAAGAGAGTTGGACTATTCCTCGAAAGGGGGATTTCTTGCTAACGATTATGAAGAGGCCAAGAATCTCATCGAGCTAGCGGTCAACAATGATTACGAGGAGGTGACCGATAGGAAGATGACGAGAAGAAAGGTCCCATCCGGTGACGAGGATGCCTACGGTGATTTGAAGGCGAAATTTGAAAGACAACAAAAAGAGCTTGAGATGCTAAGAAAGAAGACTTTGGGAGTCAATGCAGTTTTTGAAGAGCTAAACGAGCCTATTGCAATTGAGGAGGATGTAAATTACGTGCAAAGAGGAAACTTCTGGCAAGGGGGAAATAGGGGAAACTATTATCCGAACAATCGAAACCACCCTAATTTCTCCTATGCCAACCCGAACAATGCTCTTCAGCCACCACCGGGATTTAACGTGAAAACGGGGTTATTCAAGAGCCGATTGCTAAGACACCGATAGAAGAGATGTTGGAACGGTTAGAGGCGAGTCAAAAAGATTTTATTTATAAAGCAGACAAGAGGTTCTGGGCTCGAGCATAGTGTGACATCTATTGAAACTCAAGATAGCCTTGACAAAGCAGATGTCGATGATGGAGACCCAAATGGGTCAAATGGCGAACGCCTGCCGGATTTCATAAGCCGGCCATTTTCCGAGCAAGATCGAGACCAACCCGAAGACGCAACAATGCAACGCAATCGAGCTTCAGAGTGGGACAAGGTACGAATCATGGGGCTGAAGTTGAGAAATCGGAAACGAGGATGTACTAGAAACGGAGCCAAGAACGAGAAGGAAGATGAAACGCAAAGAGCCTCTCTCGCCAAGACTATCGGCCGATAGTCCCACCCGATACCTGCATGTAATCCCAAAGAATTGAGCCTATCGACCCCCTATCGGTCGAAAGGCTCCTGTAGGTTCGAATGTGAAGGATTTTGAGGTAAAAGCTCCATTTCCACAGCGATTGGCCAAGTCGAGACATGATGAAAAGCTTCAACGATTTATCGACATGTTTCAAAAGGTGAATATCAACATTCCACTTCTAGATGCTTTGAGAGACATGACGAGGTACGTTAAATTCTTGAAATACGCTGTGGCAAGCAAGAGGAAGTTGGCGAAGTTTGAAACAATAAATTTGATAGAGGAGTGTAGCGCTATCATTCAAAACAATCTCCCGCTCAAGCAGAAGGATCCGGGATGTTTTACTTTTACATGCATGATTGGCGACCAAACGTTCCGTAATGTGTTGTGTGATCTCGGGGCAAGCATCAATCTTATGCCTCTATCCATCTTTAAGAGGTTGAAGATTGGGGAGATGAAGCCGACTACTATTTCTCTACTCATGGCGGACCGGTCGATCTCTTATCCGAGGGGAGTTGTGGAGGATGTGTTCGTTAGAGTCCAACACTTAGTCTTCCCGGCCGATTTCGTAGTTCTTGATATGCCCGAGGACGAGAATCAACCATTGATCTTTGGGAGACCGTTTCTAGCGACGGGGAGAGCACTTATCGACGTCCAAGAGGGTGATCTTACCTTCCGGGTTAATGATCAAAATCTGAAAATTTCCATCTATGACGCGATGAAGAAGCCCGAGGATGCACCCGAGGAATGTTATGCAATTGAGTCTATTATGCCGCCCCCGACCGACTTGTTGGAGCATTGCATTTCACAATCCATTTACTCACATTCCGATGTTGAAGAAATTTCCGAGGATTTGCCAAAGTATGTTCGAATGTTGGAGGCGAACGAGTTTCGATCTAATGAGAGGGACGTGTGCTATCTTGATGTCAACAAACCCGTTCAAGGGGGAGTTGTCGCTGAGGACCGATCGATCGAGGTTCCGAAGTTAGAACTTAAGCCGTTGCCGGATCACTTACAATATTGCTTCTTGGGCGAGAACGAGTCCTATCCCGTGATAGTTTCTTCTTCTCTCGGACCTACTAACTTGGAGAAGCTAATACTGGAGCTTTGAAAACACAAAGGGGCGATTGGATGGACGATTTCGGACATTAAGGGAATAAGCCCTTCTATTTGTATGCACCGGATTTTGCTAGAAGACGATCATAAGCCGAGGGTGCAACCGCAACGAAGATTAAATCCGGCAATGCAAGAGGTTGTGAGAAAAGAGGTGCTTAAATTGTTAGATGCCGGGATGATATATGCGATTTCCGATAGTGAGTGGGTGAGTCCTACTCAAGTCGTCTCTAAGAAAGGGGGTATGACCGTGATCAAGGACGAGAAAGATGAATTAATCGCGACAAGGCTAGTCACGGGATGGAGAGTTTGTATCGACTACCGGCTACTTAATGCGGCGACGAGGAAGGATCATTTTCCACTTCCATTTATTGATCAAATGCTAGATCGTTTGTCCGGACACGAGTATTATTGCTTTTTGGACGGGTATTCGGGGTACAATCAAATTTCTATCGCTCCGGAAGACCAACACAAGACCGCTTTCACGTGCCCTTATGGGGTATTCGCTTACCGGAGGATGCCGTTTGGCTTGTGCAACGCACCCGCAACTTTTCAAAGGTGCATGATGGCCATCTTTCACGGATTAGTCGAGAACATAATGGAGGTATTTATGGATGATTTTTCAGTTTTTGGTTCATCTTTCGACCATTGTTTGAAAAATTTATCTTTGGTACTTGCCCGGTGTGAGGAGACGAACCTTGTTCTAAATTGGGAGAAATGTCACTTCATGGTGCAAGAGGGAGTAGTGCTGGGGCATAAAATATCTTCGAAAGGATTGGAGGTTGATCGAGCGAAGGTGGTTGCTATCGAGAAATTACCGCCTCCAACCAATGTTAAATCGATTTAAGCTTCCTAGGCCATGCGGGGTTCTATAGACGGTTCATTAAGGATTTCTCAAAAATCACGAAGCCGTTATGTTCCTTGCTCGAGAAAGACGTGAAATCTGAGTTTGATGATGATTGCTTGAGGGCGTTTGAGACATTGAAACGAGCCTTAATTTCGACGCCGGTCTTGATCACTCCGGATTGGGGTGCACCATTCGAGTTGATGTGCGACGCGAGCGATCAAGCTGGGGCCGTTTTGGGTCAAAAACGGGATAAGCTTTTCCGGGTAATTTATTATGCGAGTAAGACGATGGATTCGGCCCAAATGAACTACACCACGACGGAAAAACGAGTTGCTCGCTGTGGTCTATGCATTCGACAAATTCCGACCTTACCTAGTGGGCACTCACACTATTGTTCATACCGATCACGCAGCGATTCGCTATTTATTTGCCAAGAAGGATTCGAAGCCGAGATTAGTGAGATGGATACTCCTTCTACAAGAGTTCGACATGGAGATCCGGGATAGGAAGGGGTGCGAGAATGTTGTTGCCGATCACCTTTCCCGTCTCGAGAAGCCGGTTGAGGGAGAAGATTCGAGGGTCGAAATAAAGGAGAACTTTCCGGACGAGCATATCCTAGCCTTGGCCGACGATACACCATGGTATGCGGACTATGTTAATTTCCTTGCTATCAAGCATGTTCCAACGGGTCTTTCTTCTCATCAAAGAAAGAAATTCTTCCATGACGTTAAATTCAACTATTGGGAAGACCCTATTCTTTATCGGAGGTGCGCGGACGGGGTTATTCGCATGTGTGTTCGACAAAGCGAATGGCAAAGGATAATTGAAGAATGCCATAGTGCACCGAGTGGGGGTCATTTTGCAGCGAATCGAACGGCCATGAAGGTGTACCAATGTGGCTTCTATTGGCCTTCTATTCATAAAGATTGCCAAGCTTTTATGAAACATTGCGATAGATGCCAACGATTGGGGAACATAGCAAAAAGAGACGAGATGCCGCAGCACGCTATTATGGAAGTAGAGTTGTTTGACGTATGGGGTATCGATTTTATGGGTCCGTTTGCAAAATCACGAGGCTATTCGTATATTTTACTTGCGGTCGACTACGTGTCGAGATGGGTTGAGGCGATGCCGACGATTACGAACGATTCGAAAGTGGTGATTAAATTTCTTAATAAGAACATTTTGACTCGTTTCGGGACTCCACGAGCTTTGTTGAGTGACGGGGGGAGCCACTTTAATAATAGGTGGTTAGGAACCCTTCTTGCAAAATATGGAGTTAAACATAAGATTACGTCCGCCTATCATCCGCAAGCTAATGGACAAGCCGAGCTCGCCAATCGGGAGATCAAACAAATTTTAGAGAAGACGGTCACGAACAAGAAGGATCGGGCAAAATATCTAGATGATGCACTTTGGGCTTATCGGACCGCGTATAAGACTCCAATGGAATGTCTCCATACCAGCTCGTCTTTGGGAAATCCTGTCATTTACCGGAGCCGTGGAAGTTAAAGCGTATTGGGCCACTAGACGGATTAATTTCGAATTTCTTGAGGCTAGTGGATCGAGAAGAGAGAAGCTGCTGGAAATCGACGAGTGGAGAAACGAGGCTTTCGAAAATGCGTGGATTTACAAGGAAAGAGCGAAAAAGTTTCACGATGATCGCATTCGGAAGAAAGACTTCGTCCCGGGTGACGAAGTGCTCGTTTTCAATTCTCGGCTTCGTCTATTTCCGGGGAAGTTGATGTCAAAGTGGACTGGTCCATACACCGTCTTTCAAGTAAATCAAAACGGATCATGTATCGTGATGAAAGAAGATGGGAACAAGTTTATTGTGAACGGACATCGGATGAAGCACTATTTCAAGCCGTTGCACCACGAAGAGAAGTATGTTACTTACCTCGAAGACCCGGAATGAATGAGGTATCGTCTAGCTAAAGACGTTAAACGTAGCACTTGTTGGGAGGTAACCCAATGTATGTATATTAGTTCGTTTTATTCGTTTGTTTTCGATTGTTCGTTTGCGTGATTTTTGTAGTTTCTAGTTTCGTAGTAGCTTTGTTAGTTTTGTTTAGTTCTAATCCATGCATGCCGAGTTTTGGATACTTGCAGGTCTTTAATCGCCATATCCAAGCGAAAACGGGACCAAGTTTGCGAAATAGAAAAAGTTGAAATTTTTTTTTTTGAGACAGGCGAGCCTATCGGGCGAGCCTATCGGCCTATAGGCCCGGCCGATAGGCTGAGGAAAATTAAAAAAATTAAATGTTACAAGCAGTGGTCGATAGGCAGACCCTATCGACCGATAGGTCCCGCCCGATAGTCAGCACGTAACTTTCTGTCATCTATCGGCCCGGCTTATCGGGCCGATAAAGCCCCGATAGGACATACCCGGTCCAGTATCCGCTCCGACCCGGTTGAGTAATAACCCCTTTTAAACACCTTAACCACCCGTTTTTCTCACACACACACACATATCGGCCGATAAAAACACAAAGGGGCAATTTTCTCTATTGTTCTTCCTTACAGATTCGATCAAGGTACTTAATTTCGACACTTAATCCTCTTGTTTTTCAATTCTATACATGTTTTGAAGCACTTTGACGGATTCTTTTTGGAGTTTTGTTGAATTTCGAATTGGGGATCCTCTTTTTGGGGGCTTTTGTTAGACTTTGATGTTCTTTGAATTTTATGCCCGATTATTGATAGAATCTTGATGGAAACATGTTATCTATGCTTGATTGTTCATGGGTACTTCGAATTGGGGGATTAATTGATGAAATGGAACGAATTTTGAAAAAAACCCCCCAAATTGGAAGAACCCTAATTTCGAATTTGTTGAAATTGGGTTAATTTGTTGAATTGAATTGTTAATTGGGATTGATATGAGTTGAATTGTTGATGATGATTCGAATTTTGAATGAATTAGATTGGATTGGAGAGAATTTGTCCTAATATGATCGTAGTGTGTTGTTTTGTTATTGTGGGTTGTGATTTTGATCCTTTGAATATGAAATGGGGGATTCGAAGTTTGGGGGAGGTTGTGTGATTTGTTGATCGTAGTATATGGCTGTCGGGTCTATGATTTTGATGTTTATTGGACATTATAGGGCTCTTAGTTGATATTGTGGGATTATTGGATTATGTCGACACTCGTTGAATGTTTGCATTATGAGTTGCTTATCGATATTGATTGGATGGTTGTTTTGTAGGAACTTTGAAATGGCCGAAATCAAAGCAAGAAGTCGAAGCCGTATAAGGCCGGAAAGTCTAAGGCAACCACGAGAGAAGGAAAGGGAGCTCTCGGCCGACAAACCCGCCATTTCCGCCGCAGTTGATCGGGTATCTGCTAACAAAGCCACTCCTTTCTCTTTTCAAACTTATTCCTCCTTTGGGATGCGAAATAAGTTTGGGGGGGGGGGGGGGAGAAGTGCGGCTTTGTTAATTTCGGCATGTGTGAGTACCTTATATGCCTTGTATCACTATTTGCTTGTGTTGGTGCCCGTTGTTTTTATTTGTGCTTCTCATATTGGTGTTGCGTGGATTTGGCTTTTGTTGCTTAGTTTTTAGATTTTTATGTTCATTTTCGTTTGGTGTGTTTGCTAGTTTCGTTTGGTGTGTTTGCTAGTTTCTATTTTTTTTAGGTCGTAGTAGTTTTATTTGCTTTTCGTTGTTTGCTTTGATGCCTTGCTTGTCTTAGTTTTTCTTTATTCGTGAATTTTTCGTGCTTCTATTTGTGTGATACCGATGTTACGACAATGTTTTTCTCTCTGAAGAAACGGTCGAGTTTTAGTCGAGTTGTAGTCAGTTATTTCTGTTTTGCATAGTATTCATTTAGGTCCAAAATTTTTCGTGATTGTAGAGGTCTTGGCAGATAAGAGACGATACATACTTGTTTTAAAATCACCGTCAATACGTTTGGTTACATCTTCCGGATAGTGAGTCGTACTGTTTCTTTAGTCGTGTTGGCACTTAGATTGAGTTTAGAGTCGGTCAGTTTTTCCCAAAAGTCGAGATAATGTTGTTCTATGAAGGGAAGTCTAGTAACCGGGGGCATTCGCGTGACCCGTTGTTTACCCTCGCGTAAAACGACGACCCTGATTAGACTAGTGATTTAGATATTTCACATGTGCCAATGATAGGGAGCCTAGTAACCGGGGGTATTCGCGTGACCCGCGCGCAAAACGGCGACCTTGATTCGGACATGCGGAAATTATTTATTCGAGTTGTTTCTCCGCTGTAGACGGGAACTTAGTAACTAGAAGCATCCATGTGCCCCATGAGTGTCTTTTACGTCAAACGGTTTCCTAATACATGAGAATGGAAGTTCCACCCTAGGATTACCCCGATGAAACATCCCGAGATCCTAACCTAGTGGTCAACTCGAATCAAATTCTTGAACATATATATAAGGGAATACTGTCCGAGGTTTGTTTGTTATGAAACTCGTCAAAATTGTGCCACTAGATCGTAACGGACGAACTAGCTTGTTTATTTTAGCCTTTCATATTGATTTCCGATTTGACTCACGCTTTTGTTAATCTTTGAGCCGGATTTTCTTCATGAACGAATGATTAGACTGAACTTGACTACTTTGCGGAATCATTATTCGAAAGTGCTTCGCTTTTACGACACTCGGATTATTTAGAGAGAATTACAGGATAGTATTGATTAGGTTGAACACTATGAGTTGCACGATGATTCACGACATTCTTTTTCTTTTCTTTTTGTTGTTCGGGACGAACAATGCTTAAGTTTGGGGGGGTTTGATAAGTGGTAATTTTACCACATTTTTCTAGGATTTTATACTAGGTTTTTATCTCGTTTCGTGATTTATGTGCTCGTATTTGGCTTATTTATGATTAGTCGAGCCGTATTACGCGTTTGGGTTGGTTTTAGTGTGTTCGCAGGTTTTTAGAGCCAAAAGGACCCAAAACGAGACAAAGGACCGAGAGTCGAGTCAAACGGACGGAAGAAACGGATTTTTGCAAAAGTCAGACCACCTATCGCCAAATTATCGGCCGATAGGTGCATCCGACAGGTGTCCAAGCCCTATCGAGTGAAGTCGACCGACGAACCAACTATCGGGCCAGCCTATCGGCCGATAGGTGCATCCGATAGGCTGCTCCACGGGTTCTCGAATTTTGACGGATTGTGACTCTTTTGGATAGATTTTGTTTCCTAGATTAGTTCCAATCGGGAATTTAACTCCCATAGGATATATAGACCTCCTTCTAGACCTAGTTTCATGACCTTTATCAGCTTTTATCATCCTTTATCATTTTTAGCACACTTTTACATTTTTTTGGCAAGATTTATTCCTTGGAGACGAGAACTTTTTGGGAAGGCAGCAATTATTATTGTTTTTCTACTTTTTCGGAGATTGAAGACTCAGAGTTCATCCGGAAGGGTTGTAATCTCTCTTTTCATATTAATAATATGCATTCTCCATCTATTTCTTGTTTAATTTCAATTATGTCTAGCTAAATCCATTGATTGATTCTAGGGTTAGTAATTTTAATTGATGTTCACATGATGTCCCTTTGATTACCTTTTTACCTTTCATCCTAGGCTTGTGTTCAAGATGTGTTAAATCTCATGCTAGATTAAAGGGCCCTTAATTGATGCATGTTAGCTAATTAATTTTGCCCGGAAGGATTAATTAATTAGTGGAAATACTTGATGCACAATATGATTTGTTCTTAAGACCTAAGTGGAGTAAGATAAATCATAGATAAATAAGTTGACGCTTTTTAAGTGATTTAAATTCTTTGAGCCTGGCGGGAAAAGGGTTTAAATTAACTATCTTTCTAGGTTGCCTTGATCGGAATTTTAGATCGGCTGAGTGATTATTTCTAGGATTGAATTAAAATTTGGGGAACAGGAATCAAGTGAATGGATTGTGTGAACTCAATTAGATGATACTACCCTAGGATCAATTAGTTTTCAACTTGTGATTTTATCTTGCTACAACAACAACAACAACATCTAAGCCTTAGTCCCAAAATGATTTGGGGTCGGCTAACATGAATCAAACTTTGAAACCGTCAATAATCGTTACATAAATAACATAAAAGGAAAAAAGAGGGAAAAAGTAGAGAAAAAAGCAAATCAAAAAAGAGAATGAATGAAAAAAAAAGAAAAAAAAAAAAAAGATAACATGAAATAAAAAAAAATAGGAATTAAAAAAAAAAAAAGAATCAGACTCCATCCACCATCCGTATTCTTTCCCGCCACATTTGCCTCTCCATCGCCATACTTTCTCCAATTCCAAGAAACCGCATATCATTTTCAATCATCTTTATCCAAGTTTTCTTGGGTCTTCCTCTACCTTTCACAACATTACTTGCTCCCCAACTTTCTAGCCTCCTCATTGGGGCATCAATAGGTCTTCTTCTCACATGACCAAACCATCGTAATCGATTCTCCATCATCTTGTCTTCTATAGACGCAACTCTTACCTTCTCTCTGATCACCTCATTTCTGAGCCGATCCTTTTTGTATGACCACACATCCATCGTAGCATACGCATCTCGCCACATTCATCTTTTGAACGTGACACTGCTTTTACCCCAACACTCGTGCCATATAACAATAAGCAGCCTAATTGCCGTGCGGTAAAATTTACCCTTTAATCTATGAGGCATGCCGGATCACATAAAACCCCGTGGCACTCTTCCACTTCAACCACCCCGCTTTATTCTCGTGAGCCACATCGCCATCTAGCTCTCCATCCTTTTGGATAATAGATCCAAGATACCGAAAGAAAGTGGATCCATGAACAACTTTCCCATCAAATGTGATCATCCCCGCCTCTCTATCACTGTTTCGCTAAACCTACACTCCATATATTCTGGGCCTTACTCGTCACCCTAAAGCCTCGAGCTTCCAAAGTATCCCTCCAAAGTTCCAATTTCTGTTGCACTCCAACCTTCGTTTCATCAATCAACACAATATCATCTGCGAACATCATACACCACGGAACGTCATTTTGAATTTCTCTTGTCAATTCGTCCATGACTATGGCAAAGAGAAAAGGACTAAGAGCAGATCCTTGATGCACCCCAATCGTAATAGGGAATTCTTCTATCCTCCCAACATTAGTACGTACACTTGTACTAGCTCCCTCATACATGTGATTTTATCTTGCTAATTTGCTTTATTTGCTTGATTTAGATAATTCATCTTTTATTTAATTTTTATTTTTCGATTTTTAAAGTTAGATAATTAGAAACAAACCAAATTTTCGGATTCCTAAATAGCAGTCAAATTTTGAGTAGAGTTACTTCCTTTATTTTCGACACATCAATTCCCTTGGGTTCGACACCTTGGAAATACTTCGAGGTTTTACAAATTTTAAAATTGATCGGATTTGAAAACCATACTACGCGAATTTCTAGCGATCAAGGTAGTGAAAGCATCTCGATGATAAGTACGAGAGAGAAACAATCACAGTTCAAGAAATGGAAGTACGATACGAGAAAACAAAAGAATCTAGTAAGGAAAACTTACGAACACAGGAAGTACCGAGATGATGGTGGCGTGATGACGATGTCCAAAATAAAACACAACTAGACCCGATTAACTTACAAGCCTAGGTATCCATAAACCTAGATCTCCGATACCATTTTCTATAACACCCCCAAGATATTCAAGATATATTACAGCGTCGTGGACCCCTACGTGGGACCCACCAGGATAACTAATTTATACCACTCGTCTAACCATCTCGGTTAGCGAGAAAACACATATCACCAAGACGCAAATTAAATAAAATGCCCGGTACAACCGGTAAACCAGACATCATCGAAAATCACACAAAATTTAGTATACAAGCCATCTTCCAAATTTAAAACGCCTAAGTACTCGCGAGTACTATCTATCAGTTTACAAGTTTGAAAACAAACATTTTAAAATGGCCAACTGAAATAAAGGGACTGATTTTCACAGGTCAACAACCCTGGCCAGCATCCTCGTACTACTCCGGTGCCCGCGCGACCAGCTGAATGCAACCTGAAATTCATAACGAATTTCCCCAAACGGGTCCCCAAAGGGGTTAGCAATTACGCTAGTATAAGTAATCATGGTAAACCATTCCCTTACACATCTCATAGTACATGTATCAAATTGTTTCAAAATAAAATCAAGACATGTCTTTTCCGGAAAACACACAGTCAATAATTACAGTTGAAAATTGTGTAGGACCGGGGCTAAACCACTGGTCCTATCCGAGGTCTCTATGGACCCTCTCAGACTGGCCATAGATAAAAATCACGCACATGACTCGCCTAGGACCGAGGCTAAACCACTGGTCCCATCCGAGGCCTCTATGGACCCTCCCGGACTGGCTATCCAAACAAGCTTCGTGAATCAGGAGCGAAATCACAGATTCCTCCGAGGCCCCGTCTGACCCTCCTGGAGTGAGCAAATCACACCATATATATATATATATATATATTACCATTCCATGTTAAGTATAAGGGTTTCACAAGAATACTTGCCTTGAGAAATTGACGATGAAATGAACGGAAAATCAACCACGCTCGCTAAGAACCGACAACCACGAACCTAATAATTTGAAGAATACAATCACAACCAATTCTACATGAGTACGAAAATGGAATACACCCGAAACCCACCTATGATTCACGTAAATTCGTACAAAAACAACAACGAGAGTGGGTCGCAACCGAACCCTCTCGATTTCACAAATACCACTAAATTTACCATGATCTCGTAAGGAAAACATGAATACCACTAAGACTAATCACATACATAATGTATTAATCAATAAAACAGAACAAATCATACATTAAATCGAAAACCCCCAAATTTCCCAAAAATAGGGTTCTAAGAGATTACCTTGGATCGAAGACGAAGAACACAAGTAGATGTTGTTAATCTATACCAAGGATTCAAGGAAGATGATAGCCGAGATGATTGGAAGAAGAAATTGCCTCAAAATAGCCTCTAAATCGCACAAGCCACGGGGAAGAAGTATAAAATGAGAAATAGACGCGTCTGAGGTCAACTCTCGGGTATTTATAACCAAAAATTTAGCGTGCGCTAAGGAGTGCCTTAGCATGCGCTAATCGCTTATTCCAGACTTCCTGGACTGATTAAAACGTACTGCCAGGCCCTGTTAGCGTGCACTACTAAAAAATTAACATGCGCTATCAATCCTCGTTAGCGCGCGCGATCGGCCTATAGCGTGCGCTACCTGTTCAATCCAGTCCGGAGTCCAGAACCTCAAAAACATTCTGCCCTTACTGGAGTACCGCATTAGCGCTCGCTGCCAACATATCTAGCGTGCGCTAATTTCCACCATTGCATGCGCTAAGAATGGTCTTAGCATGCGCTAACGAGCTACAACAGACAACTGGAGGGTCTCTGGAAAGTCCCATTAGCGTACACTAAGGGCATCCTTAACGTGCATTAACGAGTGCAGACAGCAGAACAGACAACACTCAGAGTTGGAAAACGACGAATTCTACCCCGGATGAAAAACAACTCGCACCCGACACTAAACAACGAACTGAAGAATACATACGCACGACGAGTTCGAGTCAGAACTAAAGCACTAAAAGAAAACACGATTCTGACTACCTAAAGGTTCGGAAAACGATAACGATAGTAATTACCCCATAACTTTAGGAAATTACAAAACGGCCCCAAACATCCGAAATAGACGATACACGATCGAAACACCAAATAAAAGCTCACAACATCCATAATGACATAAGATAGATTTACGGCAACCTCGAAATGGGGTTCCGAATAACGATTATGAGGATCGAACTAAAAAGCGACGGAAATGACAATAAACGTGGAATTGGGTAAAACAAGCCCGAAACAAGCTCAGATGACAAAAGGTCCAGTATTAAATATTCTCGAAATATCCATACGGTTACAAGAGAGTCATTAAAAATGAAAAATACACCAAAATAAAAAGTATCGGAAAAGGAAAAAAATGCGGATATTACAATCTTCAGAACCAAAGGTTTCTAACTCTTCTAACGACAGTCCATCAGAGGGAAACTTGTATATTTTTTCAAGGAGTTCCCAGTTGATGGAGTTCTCCTTTTCCTGCAGAGTGCTAACAATGGCAGTAAGGGCAGAGCCCTTCTTCTCAGATGCATAAAGAAATTCAGCATCAAGGAAAAATTCTTCTACGATCTGTTCATCGTAGTTCTCCGGGTGACAACTACCCAACTTGTATAGACCAGTTTGCTTGACACAAGAGATGAACAAGTTCATCCCAGGCATGTCTTCGTCTTCAGAAATTATGCGCCCTTGAAGAATAGAGCGAGCACAAATACGTCCATCGATAATCATGTCCTTCTTTTTCAGAGAGAGATATGAATTTTGAGAAGAAGACATTTCCGCGGAGAGAGAGTAGATTGAGAGATTGAAAGATATGTAAGTTGTATACTGTAGGCTCGTTTGATTGCAAAAACCACAAAGAGTCTGTGGAGCAGCATATTGGCCCTTTTATAGTGTACATGAAGCTAGGTTACAGTGAAAGGTAAGATTTAAGGGATGGGAACCGTGTTTAAATGAACGTACATGTTGAATTCAGATGTAACTTGTACATCTAATCCACCAGTTTTTGAGATTAATGCCCGGTCCTACCTCTGACACAGTTCATCTTCCACTATTACACGTTTAGGCGGCTTGGAATTTAAAATCGTGGGTTTTAAGGTATGAAAGTCCAGGTGTCATTTCAGTATTGAAAGATAGATCATTTTGAATTCAGGCGATGCACGTGGACTAGAAACTGTTTTGAAAAGGTTTAAGTGTATGATATTAGACACGCTTAAAATATTAACTGAAATCCTACAAAATTTGTGTTGTATCCTTGAAAGTACAACGTCCCCCCTTAAAAGGTACATGCAAGATTCAATTCTTACAACAATTGATTATTAAGGATGTATCCCTGGGTCCTATTGTGTTCCCTCTTAATTAATGCACACTTAATCTGTAGGAAGGTAATTATACCTTCTTCTTCCTACAGTAAGGATATAACTCATAGTTCCGAGTGTATGATTAATTGAAATGGACATTGTATTCATGGGTCCTACAACATTTCCCCTCAATTGATGTGTAAAATTTGAAAACTTACAAGGAGTTTCAGTCGAGCTGTAACATTCCCAATTCTTGGTAGAGCATACAAAACCTGGTGGTGCTAAGAGGCTTTTTAAAGATGTCGGCTAACTGAATGTCTGTATGAATTTTCTCGATCTGAATATCTTTATTCTCCAAATGGTTCCTAATGAAGTGATGCTTCATGTAAATGTGCTTGGTCCTCGAGTGTAATACAGGATTGTGTGTGATTGCGATTTCACTCGTGCTGTTGCACATGACTGGAGTTTCTCTTGCATGAATGCCTTAGTCCTGTAACTATCGTTGCATCCATAGGATCTGCATACTGCAACTTCCAACAGCATAATATTATGACTCAGCTGCAGAAAGTGAGTTGGCCAATTGTTTATTACTGAACCATCTCACAAGTCTTGGTCCAAGGAAGTAACAAGTCCGACTCGTACTCTTTCTGTCCAACTTACAGCCTCCGAGATCCAAGTCATTGTAGCCTTCTAAGTCGAATCCTCCTTCCTTAGGATATCACAATCCTACATTGATTGTTCCTTTAACATACTTAAGAATTCGTTTAGTTGTGGTGAAGTGTGTCTCTTTAGGTGCCACCTAATACCAAACACACACTTCTACAACAAATTGGATATCGGGCCTGCTGGTTGTTAGGTACAAGAGTGATCCTATAAGATTCTTGTAGAGAGATTGATCAACCGGCTTTCCATCTTCATGAGCACTTATCTTTGTGGAGGTGCTCATGGGGGTGGATGAGGACTTGGAAGTATTAATCCCAAACTTGCTGAGCAGTTCCTTGCTTTATTTCTCCTGGTTAATGAATATACATATAGGAAGTTGTTTAACCTGCAACCCTAAGAAATAGCTAAGTTCTCCCTTCATACTCATTTCAAAGTTACTTTGCATGAATGAGATAACTTTTAACATAGATCAAGGTTAGTTAAACCAAAAATAATATCGTCTACGTATATTTGTAGCATGAGATCGTCACCTTCTTGGATTTTGAAGATTGTTCATCAACTGCACCTTTCTCAAATTCATTATTGATGATATACAGTGACAGAGTTTCATACCATGCCATGGGCGCTTGCTTAAGCCCATACAGTGCTTTCCTCAGCCTGTCCACAAGGTCTCCTCCTTCTGTGTTGGCAAACCCTGAAGGTTGTTCAATACATACTTCTTCGGCTAGGTCTCCATTCAGGAATGTGCGCTTTACATTGATATACGCTAAAATTGTTGTGAGCCACAAATGCTAGAAATATCCTAATGGCTTCTAGTCTTGCTACATGGGCAAAATTTTTATCATAATCTATTCCTTCTTCATGTCTGTACCTTGGGCGACTAATATGAATTTGCTCCTTATGACAAGTCCATTTTCATCCTTTTTTGTTTTGGAATACCCATTTGGTTCCTATGACTGCTTGATAGATTGGTCTAGGGACTAGGTACCAAGCATTACTTCTTTCAAAACTGTTGAGCTCTTCTTCCATAGAAGTGATCCAATTAGAATTTTAAGAACCTCATTGGTCGAAAAAGGTTCAGACTGTGCTAGGAATACAGATAGAGTGCACATGGCAAGTCTTCTAAGTTCATCTTAGGATTTCCATACAGGAAATTGATAATTTTTAGAACTGGATTCTTTATCTTTCTGTGCACAGAGTATAGTTCCTTGTGTACTCTGTATTTTTCTCCGGGTGGTCACACCAGCATCAATATCACCAATTATGAGCTCCTGAGGGTGGTCTCTTAACCAACTCCTGTCAAGTTCTAGTGCAACATCCTTTGTCGTGTCCTGATGAGCTGTAGTTTCAGCTTCAGCTTCATCAGCTTCGACTATTTTTTCTATTCGTATAGCGGCGAGATTAATCTCTAGATTTACAACAGGTTCATTAGAAGTCTATGGGATTTACTCAATGGATAGTGTTTGGACATCTTCGGTTAGGTCTTCTATTTTTGTAGGATCGCAATGGGGTTCACCAAAGACTACATGGACTGACTCCTCTATTGTCAGCTTCCTTTTGTTGAAAATCCTAAATGCCTTGCTGACAGAGGAGTATCCAACAAAAATACCTTCATCTGATTTTTCATTGAAGGTCTTGAGTTGATCCTTCCCATTGTTAAGAACATAACACCTCCATCCAAAATATGAAAGTATGCAACTATTGGTGTTTTATTATCCCACACCTCAAATGCTGTTTTGTTGTGGTGCTTGTTAATGATACAACGGTTTTGTGTACAACATGTGTATTTGTTGCTTCTCCCCAAAACTCTTGTGCCAACTTGCTTGCATCTAACATGGTTCTTGTTGCTTCCTTCAGCGTCCTATTCTTTCGCTCGGCAATAGAATTCCGTTGAGGAGTACGACATGCTGAGTATTCATATTGTATGTCATTGAGCATTGCACTATAAAATGATTTGCTGTCGGAATGAACGAATACAATACTCAAACCTTTCTTATTTTGAAGCTTTTTCAAGTGTTTCAGCAGCTTTTTGGTTGTCTCTTTCTTCTTATTTAGGAAGATGGTGTTGGGAATAGTGCCTTAGGATATTTGATGTGCCTAGATTCGTAATTAAAACATTTAAATAGAGTTATTTGATAACATCTATTTCTCGTTGATTATTATAATGTGTGCATGTGTTAATATTATAATAATCGAATAATAGTTATTCACGAATAATAAGATTATTCATATGTCCCTGGTTCAATCACATAGAGTGAAGATTCAAGTGATTAATATACTAGTATAAGTTTGCTTGATAATCATTTGATGGTTATGTGTATATTACAGATCAAACTTATGGGTATTGATTGAAGAACGCAATACTGGACAAACCCGCATTGAGATCATTGCATGGAAATGTCATAAGTGAATATCAATATTGTAACACCCCCAAGATATTCAGGGTATATTACAGTGCTATGGACCCCTACATGGGACCCACCAGGCGAAACACGGAAATACCACTTGTCTAACCATCTCGGTTAGTGAGGAAACACACATCACTAAGATGAAAATAGAATAGAATGCCCGGTATGACCGGCGGAACAATCATCATTGACAATCATAAATAACAATTACTGGTGTAAGTCACAATTCGAGTAAAATGCCTAAGTACTCGCGAGTACTATCTATGAGTTTGCAATTTAGAAAACAACCACATCGAAAAGGATAATGGAAACAAAGAGATACAAAAGCACACGTCAAAAACCCTGGCCAGCATCCTCGTACTGTCCCAGTGCCCGCTCGTCTGGCTGAACATAACCTGAAATTCATAACAAGAATTCCCCCAAAACGGGTCCCCAAAAGGGTTAGCAATTATGCTAGTATAGGTAACCAAATGAACAACTTACACCTTACACATATAGTCAAAGCATGTAAATGAGAAAATATCGTTTGAAACACATTTCCGGAAACGCCATAACCCAAAACACATTTATAAAATGCACCACAATTAACCGTCGATCCACGTCTCTAGGACCCTACCGAGACCCCGTCGGATCTAAACCGTAGTGATTAAAAGCTAAGCTAGTCGATCCACGCATCTGTGGACACCTACCGAGACCCCGTTGGATCTAACCCATCGTGAGCATACACACACACGTTACTCATGCAATACTACCATGTTAAGAGTGTAAGTTCATAAGAGTACTTGCCTCGATATTACGATGAAAAGACGGAAGGAACAATCGCGGTTGCGAAAAATTGGACACACCGAACCTAGAAGATTCGTCAAACACCATCACAACCAATTCGATAAGAATAACAATAACGGAAGACACCCGAAACCCCACCTACGATTCATGTAAGTTCATACAAAATAATGACGAGGATGGATCGCAACCGAACCCTCTCGATTTCACAAATACCATGGAACTTACCATGAAATCATAGGGAAAACAAAATACTACTAAGATTAATCATATACATCATGGATTAATCAACGATACGGAACGAATCAGACGAAAACTCAAAAACCCCCAAATATCCCAAAATAGGGTTTTAGGAGATTATCTTGGATTAAGGATGATGAACAAGTGTTGGTGTTGTTAATCCACACCAAGAACTCAAGGAAATGATCTCTGAAGTGATCAGAAGAAAAAATCGCCCCAAATCGCCTTGAAGTCACTCGGCCGCGGAGAGGAAAGGAGATGAAAAAAAAAATGATGAATCTAGTCAACTCTCTAGTTTTTATAACCAGAGAGATGTAGCGTGCGCTACCCAGCTAAAAACCCATCCAGAACCTACGGTTCTGGCCCATTAGCGTGCGCTACTAGAGAATAGCGTGCGCTAACTACCCCTCGATAGTGCGCGCTATCGGGCCATAGCGTGCGCTACCTGGGCACCAGACCGAGTCTAGAAACAATTTGCCCAGTATGGACTACCGAGTTAGCACGCGCTACCGGTCACCCCAGCGTGCGCTAAATCTAAATCGTATCGTGCACTAATATATAAATATAGCGTGCGCTAAGCTGCTCGTCTAGAGAGCAAAGGTCAGAAACAACCCACTGTCACTGCTATGTTGTAGTCGTTAGCGTGCGCTACTAAATGTTCGTAGCGTGCGCTACAAAGCAATGATAGCGTGCGCTACACAACAACATTAGCGTGCACGATCGAGTGCACACAGCAGCACAAACAGCACTCAGGGATGGAAAACAGTGAATTCCATCTCGGATGAAAACAATGCTCATCCGACACCGAACAACGAACTAAAGGAGACACATGAACAAAAATATTGAGTCGGAACCAAAGCGCTAAAAGAAAACACGATTCCGACTACCCGAGGGTACGGAAAACTACAACATTAGTAATCACCCTAAAACTTTGGGAAATTATAAAACGACCCAAAACTTCCGAAACACACGATACATGATCGAAACAACAAACGAAACCTCACAACATGCATAACAACATGAGACGGACCTGCAGCAACCCCAAAATAGTGGTTCCGAACAACGGTTACGAGAATCGAACGAAATAGCGACGGAATGACATTAAACACGGAATTGACTAAAACAAGTCCAAAACAAGCTCGGATGACAAAAAGTACAGTATTAAATATTCTCTAAATATCAATACGGTTACAAGCAAGTCGCTAAAAATGAAAAATACACAAAAAATTAAAATACTGGGAAAAGAAAAATGCGAATATTACAAATATAACGGTATGTCAATAAGTCCTTGAACATGAGATTGTCATAGATTCCAACATGATAAATGCTATGCCTTGACATAATCTAACGTCATCTGAAACATGATGATCATAAAGGTTAGCGATCGGGATTAGTGGGAGTCATGTAAAGGGCAATGGATAATCAAGATGGGGATTTGTCCCTCTAATTTTGGGAGAGAGATACCTGTTGGGCCCCTCGATAAGTAGGACTGAAGGAAATACATGGCATGCTCAAATAAAGAGTCATTTGATTCAATCGGTCTATTTAAGATCGAGAAAGCATTTGAACATTATAAGTATGACAAATTCCATGACTTAATTCAAATATGATATCGCACGACAAAGTGATTTGACACGTTAAATGATTTAATGGAGTAAACTTATATTATTTGGGTGGTCATAATGTCTTGCTAGAGACCGCTTATAATTTATTAAGGTATTAAATGATTGCCAATATATTATAAGCCTTTTGGTCACACATACGATAACTAAAGACATGCAAGAATAATCAATAGATATAATATTGGATATTAAATTTATTAAGAAATTGAATAATGAGTAATATATATTATAGGATATTATCTATTATATTATTTAATTATATCAAATGGGAATGGTAAATATAATATTGAATATTGTATTCATTAAAGGATTAAATAATTAGTAATATATAATATAGTATATTATATATAGTGTATTATTTAATAAGTTGAGGGGTAACTAAGCAAATACTAGAGTTTTAATTTTAGGTTTACTTAGTATAATTAAATGGTCTTAGACAAGGGGTTGTCATAAGAATGAGATTACACTACTCTAATTGTGTAAGAAAAAAAATCGGCCCTTTCCCTCACCAATTCGGCCCGCCCCTTCTTGTGAAGAAGTCCTGGTTCGGCCATCCCCTGTTCTTCCTTTAGTTGATCTTGATCAACAGTACAATCCTTCTAGTAAAGAATCATCTCTTGTACTGTTTATCAATATTATTCGTAAGGATCTCGCAATTATACTTGTGCAAATTGTTCGTGTTTGGATCACCGAAAGAGGAAGGTGATTTTCATCAGCTTCTGATCCGGATTCAGAACTGTTATTCGGATTAAGGTAATCTGATGAACTCTTTGTTAAATCAATTAAATTACTGCATGAAGAGCCTAATCTTGGGTTTTTCGATAATTATTCCGTTGTTTTAGCTCAAATTTGATGTATTAGATACACGTAAAACCCAACAGTGGTATCAGAGCCAACTTGTAAGTACTTTAATTGTTTATGTAGAACGTGTGTACATGCTCTGAATACATAAAATCACATTCTCCATATTTATAAAATAGATATTTTATAAATATTTTTCTGATTTAATTTGATTAAATCGGATCGTAAAAATCAATTTTCTGGATGGTTTATCGCAAAATATGCTGTCCATAACTGTTCTGGAACAGCACAGTGAAATGGGTCAGTGGACAGGGTCAGGTCCGGGTCGGGTCAAGAAACTATGGACCAAGACCCGCGTGTCGTGGTAAATCCACAAAAAAAATGTTATGGGGGCGGGATTCGATCTCGCGGCAGACCGCGTCTCACCATCTGGGCTGCGACACCTATTTGGTTGTTTTATTCACCCAATTTTATTTTACCAAACAGTCTGTATAAAGTTCAAGATAAATATTGCAAGAATATTTTTGTTTATGGTGGGATTCGAACCTACGCGACCATGAGCAGTAGGTCGCGGCGTGACCAGTTGGGATGGGATTCCAGATTGTTGATTTTGCACGGATCATTATATTATGTAATTGTCAGGCAGATTCATATTGTGTTTATTAATTATATGATAATTAATTTTAGTATATTTTTGGTCTATGGCATGACCATAAATTGACCAATGTGATTGGATATTTCAATTTAATTTTGGGTTGGTTTTACGGCATGCGTGTCGTTTAAATATAATTAGTTTTACGGCATGTGAGTCGTCTATTAATTTATTATTATTATTTACAGCCTGCGTGTCGTTTGTCCTCTTGTAATTTTCTTTGCTACTCTAGTATAGTTTTTCATTAATGTAATGAAGACAAGAAGGAGATGAAGTACGGACTAAAATTGATCACGTATGACGTTCCAAGGAATTGAAGGATCAACGAAGACCAATCATACCCTTTAGATTGACCTTTGTGATTTTTATGTTGGCTCATGAAAATCATGTTAGGATTATGGTCATGCTATACACGGTCATATGCTTTATTATGTCATGTGATTCTACGTATGTTTAAATTTATGCATGTATGTGATGCGATGTATGTTTTGATGTACGTTAGCTAACATAGACATGAAACATAGGATAAAAATCCCTCGTTAAAATTTTAATGTCGTTCGATTAAAGTACCTATCAATACTTCAATCATCTTGAGCAGGTCATTCCAAAGTTGGGTGCTCGGATTATCTTAGTAAGACCGGATAGGTAATGGTGATACCTATGTGTTTTAATGAACTAAGAATTCAAAATACTTTTGAACCTTAAGGTATAAGATGGGATTATAACATGCTTGCGCAGAAGATGTCAAATCCCATTAGTATAATCTAAGAGTTACATATGATGTAACTGATAAAGGGTTATCTACCTAAAGTAGCTCAATTTTAGGCATCATGCCAAAACTGAATTTAGAATTGTGCAAAATGGGGTCTTAGCCCATTAAAATTACAAATGTTGTAAACTTGAGGGTTATTTGTTTTAGTGCGAGTATTTTTTCGAGAAATAGAAATGTGACTAAATACTTTGAATATTTAAATTTCGTGGATAATAGAATGGCACCAAACAACACATCCACCATTTCACCGCGATTCGTCCTTGAGAAAGACAAGCTCAAAGAAAACGGCAACAACTATCTGGATCGGATCCGGAGCTTGAGAATAGTTCTCAATCAAGAAAGAAAGTTGTATGTTCTTGAGGAAAAAAATACTCCATGAGCCTGGTAACAATGCTAATACAGCAACAAAAGACAAATGGAAGAAACATTGTGACGATTTTATGGATATCAATTGTCTTATATTGGCTACCATTTGTCCAGAACTTTAGAAGATTCTGGAAGCAATGGAAGCTTATGAGCTTAATGCTCACCTCAAGGAGACTTTCTCAAAGCACACTACGCAAGATAGGTATGAGACCTTTCAAGCCTTGTATGCTTACAAGGTGGTTGAGGGGACATCTGTCAGTGCTCATGTACTCGAGATGAAATGATACATTGACCATCTTGATAGGCTTGGTTTTTCAGTTTCTAAGGAGCACTCCACGGATGTGATGCTAAACTCATTACCCGATAGTTTCGATCAGTTTATTATGAACTATAATATGAATGAGATGGAGAAGTCCATTGCTGAGCTGCATGGGATGCTTAAAATGGCTGAGTAAAATATTAAGAAGAAACCAAGGCACGTGCTGATGGTCAGCAAAGGGAAGTTCTTCAAGAACAACGGTAAGGGTAAAGGAAAGGCAAAAGTTGCCAAAGCTAGAGACCCAACTAAGCCAATTTTCAAGGCAAAAACTCCCAAAGATGGAAATTGCCATCATTGCAATAAACCAGGACACTGGAAGAGAAATTGCAAGGTTTACTTGGAAGAGGTAAAGCGTACCATAGGTAGTGAGACTACCACGGGTATATTTGTTATAGAAGTTAACTTATCTACTTCTAACTCCTAGGTATTGGATACTTGATATAGATCTCATATTTGCACAAATGTGCAGGGGTTGAGTAGCAGTAGAGAGCTGAAGAAAAGGGAAGTTGATCTAAGAGTTGGCAATGGAGCAAGAGTTGCTACACTAGCCGTTGGAACTTATGATCTAGTTTTACCCAATGGGCTTTTGTTAGTTATTAACAATTGCTATTATGTTCCTGCTATGGATAGGAATATTATTTCAGTTTTTAGAATAGATTGTAAAGGTACAATTTTCTTATTAAGAATAAGATTATTCGTATTTCCTTGATGACTTGCTTTATGGTACTGCAAAGTTATATACTGGTATTTACAATATTAATCTAGATAAGTGTAACACCCCCAATCCGCTTAGGGACGTTACACGCCGTAGATCCTTTCCGCAAGCATCTACCAGGCAAGAACCCACAAAACAAACCCACACGTGGTCGGTTCGACCAAAACATAAAACCGTAGACTGATTAGGTCTCCCAAAATACAACATAGCAGTACAACTGATAAACCAAAATACAACTCGATCACTATTTACACAACACATCGATCTTCTTAAGGATGACAAAGAACTAGAAATAAATACTTGGTCCGACAGATCACTGACAGACAACCGACTACAACTTTGACTAGTATCGCGGCTTTACATCATCCTCCATGCCTATCCTGTGGTTGCTCTCTCTCAAATTGGAATACCTGAAAATCATATCATAATCCCCCAATGAGGGGTTAGCAATGGAAATCGCTAGCAAGTAACCAAGCTATATAATTATACACCAAGAATACAACCGTTATGAAAATAACATTTCGAAAAGGTAGTAACACAATCCTCGAGTCTAAAGTCTTTTGAAAATTAATTCCTTTAAGACAAATCATGTGAATTACTCCAGAAATTACTATAAGAGTTTATTTAGAGACTTCGGGGGTCTCCGTCTAAAATCAGGGAAAGATTTATAATTCCTCCTTTCAAAAGGGGTTTCTTTCAAAACCATATAATTGCTTCAATTCTCAACCAAGCCTCAAGGGCAAAACCATATTCACCAATTTAACCGGGATTCAAGAATCAAACATAAACAATTCAAAAATACCAAATCAACCGTCAAATAGTCTTCATGGCCCCGAAGGGTCCCATCCGGATTAGCTCATCGAAAATAAACTCAAACACACCCATAAGTTATCTTGACATCGCACTCGCAAGTGACGATTCTCGGAGCCCTCTCCAGACCTACCCGATTAGATAACCTTATGGTCAAATCGTAATGTCTAGCCATACTCGCAGGCATGCACCTCCGGAGGCCTCGACGGCCCCTACCCGAATAACATCATTCAAGCACACCCATAAGTTATCATGACATCGCACTCGCAAGTGCCGATTCTCGGAGCCCTCCCCAAACCTACCCGAATTGATAACCTTATGGTCACAACGTAACGTCTGGCCGTACTCGCAAGCACGTGCCTTCGAAGGCCTCGACGGGACCCCTACCCGGATAACATCTCAACTCTCTAAGATACACAATAACAAAGGTATAATATTCACCACAACCGCAACCATGTAACACATAAGTTAATGCCTCATAACTTCAACAAAGAGACAACATTCACAGCACACCATCATTTAGGAAAAAGGCTAACAAGCAAATAATACAAGTATTACGTGATTCCACAATTCTTCGGTTAACTACTCATTTCTAGTATCCGTTTAGAACACAAAATCACATGAAATGGTTGTTATTATTCTTCGCAAAACTTAAGTTTACGTTCATAAATACTTATCATAGAAATCACATTTTCGTTGAAAGTAAGTTACAGTTAAATATACCATCACTAACAACTCCACGTTAAATTCACGACACATCACATTCTCAAAGTATAAAGAATATAGACGAGATACTCGCCTCAAGTCCAAAGCACGCGAAGCAACGGGAAAGCTCGACCGAAAACCCTCGAATTCTCCAACTAGGTTGAAAACACAAGAACAACATAATTACTACGAAGTCGATAGCAAGGAAGGTAGGAAATATATGAAATTCCCAACAAGAATTCGTAGAATCAAGAGATCGAACACTTGGAGTTCAATATTCCCTAAGAACATCACTCGAAACCCGGATACGACAAGAGACACGAATCAAATCATAGGGAGAGAATCAATATAACCGATTGATGATATACAACAACACAATTCATGAAGAACAACCCCAATCTTGAAGATTCACGAAATACATCAAGGAGGGTTTCCAGAGAGTTACCTCGAATCGAAGACGAAGAACACGGATTGATGATGTTAATCAATGTCAAGAGCTCAAGGAAGATGAAAACTTGGAGTTACAAGACTCTAAAATCGCCCTCCAATCGCCCACAAGTTCCCATAGCCACGGAAGGATGAAGAAATGGTGAGAAATGACGAACACGGTCAACTCCTGGGTATATAAACCAGCGCCAGCGTTACGTACATTATACACGAAGGGTAACGTACGTTATCTCTATTACGTACGTAAGGCACGACATATTACGTACGTAATCGATGCCCATAACCTCCTGTCCGAAATAACAAAGACCATTACGTACGTTATGGCAAGGGCTTAACGTACGTAATGCGCACAGTTAACGCACGCTAGGGCCAACACATAGCGTGCGCTATCGATGGCCAGAACTCACTGCCTGAACTGGAATACCCTTATGTACGTAATGAGAAGTCTTAACGTACGTTAGGCATATGGTGATAACGTACGTTATGCTTATAGCATAGCGTACGTAAGTCACTTAGCAGTTCCAAAACTGCTAAGTTCAGCTCGTCGAGTACGAGCGCGATGAAACCGCGAAACGACGACAACAACACAAGACGAAGGCATGCATACGAAGAGTGCACAACGATGAACTCAGACGTTAAAATAAAATACAGTTCTGACTACCCGAAGGTTCGGAATAACGACAACGAAAGTAATTACCCCCAAAGTTTGGGAAATTACGAAACGGCCCAAAATGTACGCAAATCACAATATGACATCAAACAACCAAACCGAAGTTCACAACACGCATAACAAATATCAACAGACTTATAGGAAACACGAAACCGTAGTTTCGAACCACCATCACACAAAATGAACCAAATAGCGGAAAAAGTCGCTCAAGACATAGATTCGGGTAAAACAGCCCCAGAACAAACTCGGATGACCAAACACGAAGAACAAAACATTAATAAAATGTCAAAACGCTCGCAAGCAAGTTCCGGAAGCCAGAAAAATGCCAAAAACGAAAAATTACCGAAAGAGAAAATCACGGGCATTACATTCTACCCCTCTAAAAAGAAGTTTCGTCCCGAAACTTAAAAAAAAGAAAGGGTGAAGTCACAAACAACAAAGCACGGCCGACAAAATCTCAACGGTCTCGACGAATCGATCCTGATTCCGATGCCAAAACACGATTCTGGGAAACTTTATGGAATATATCACAAAACTGAACTCTGTGGCCCTCAAGTCCATAATTATAACAAGTAATCGGTTGTGAAGGACAATTAGCTTGCACATGACCCACAATGTTGCAATTGAAACACCTCCTAGTCTGACTAGAAGTCAAAGAAGACAACTTGGAACTCTTGGTTTCACCGAATGAAGAAAATGAAGGTTTCACCGAAGGACTACGCGAAGCTCGACGTGAAGAAGTTCTGACTCCCACACTATCCGAAAAATCTCCAGACATCCTCTACCTCTTCGGCTCATGCAAAGGCCCAGTAGATTACGATGCCATCTCGTACGCCATGGCTCGATTCTGATACTCTCTCAAAGTAGCACAAGTGAAACCCGACATGTACTGTCGAATCTCTGGTTTCATCCACATATAGAAATGACGGATTTTGTCTTCCTCGGTCCTCACCTGCCCATTCACGTAAGCAAGCTGTCGACTATAATAGATAATAGCCTGCGACACGGGTACATCCTGCAGATCGGCTAGATAAAAATCTCGGATCCTCTACTCTTGGATCGACTCCGGACAGAACTCTGCTTCCATCAACTTCTTGAACTCATCCCAAGTAACGGCATGATCCTGAGGCTCAACGGCCTCCCACCAATTAGCAGCGTCACTATCGAGAAGGAACTGAGCGATAGGAATCCTCTGTTCCTCTGGACAACCAACTGCCCTGAAAATATTTTCCAATTGGAAAAGCCAACCGTCCCAGCCCAAAGTATCACCTACGCCCGCAAAACGGGGAGGACGCATACGAATCACTTCTCTAAGCCACTGAGCCGATCCGACGTTCTCAATCACGGTAGTGTTACACTGAACCGCCTGGGTCAAATGAGTCATCCGGTCTGCCACCTGCTGAAGTATAGTAGCAACACCAATACCAACGCCGTCACCGGCAGCATGATCCTGATCACGCAACTGATTACCACGGCCCCGACCTCTGGCCCTCGACATAATAAACTGAACAACCGTTCGTTAAAACGAGACATAACAACACATAACATCAATCACAAAAGAGGGTCCACACAAGGCACACTACGAAGCATAGAAATATTCTTGCTAACAAGAGTTACCAGAGAGTGTTCACGCAATAACACATATATGATAGTTCTCATAGGTTCGGAAATGAATATTTCCGACAACAACATTTGTCAAGTCATCACACACTAGAATCAAGCACATGAGTAAACCACTCGAAACATTCAACACATGCCCAAGGCATCAAGCGCAGCTATCACCGCATAAACGACAATATCATCAAATTTCGAACCATTCTCAACTGTTATCACCGTTTTTGAAAAAAAAACAAACTCTCATAAAATAGGCATAAACTCTCGCACTAAAGTTGACAAAACTCATCGATTTACCAATAATCAAGAACATCCCACTTCAGTTGAACTTTTGAAAATCTCAAGTCAAATTTTTTGAGTTAAAGCACTGAATTTTCCGAAGTTTATCAAAGTTCAAACCTTTTAACAAGAGTCACGAAAAATAGTTTAATGACCACAAATTCGAATATCATCAACATGAGAAATGGTATTAGTCAACACACGTATCTCTCAAACATAATTGCTGAACGTACATATTAAAAAATGGAATTTTCTCCTCAAACAACAAAAATGTTTGTAATTATCGCTTCTTCGTGAAATGTATCAAGGATTTCTTATTTTGAAAATTTTGAAAAAAAAGTGTGAAAAATATTTATAAGGCTTGTCGTTCCCCATAAAGCGGAAGGGACTCAGTCTAGAGAAGATTTTTTTTTGAAATCATTAACATCTCGTTCCGTTTCGAAGCGAAACTTTCGAATCTTTGCAAAATTTCCCAAAATCCTTTCGATCATAACCAAAATGACGGTTTTATTTTACAATGTCTAAAACACTTTAAAACGCCTACTTCAGATACCGTCTGAAGGTGTCATTTGAAAATACAAGACTAACTCATCAAAGTTTAATCGTTTTCAAAATTCATGCAAAACTGTTGATTAACCGCACCATCGAAATATTTTCAAAAATCGGTTCTTTACAAACATACTCAGGCTCATAAATACAATCAAGAAAACCGTTTTCAAACCTACACGCAGCGGACATAATTACAACTATTTAAAAGCAATCGAACCTGAAACTACCTGCCCAATCGGCAAACGAGATTATAAATCCAACCAAATATAATTCGCGAACACCAAGTTCAAACATACATCAACACTACCCATCTGAGTTCCTCATGAACTCTACCGACAATACATTCTCTGGAACACGTCAAAATTCACAGTTTTCACATGTTATTGCACCAACCGATGTCCAACCATCAATACATTCAGCTCAATATACACACGATATAACACATGTATCAAACACAGATTTCACCTTACAGCACTTTACAAACAAAATTACGAACCACAATCATCGCACATACAGGAAATCATGAAACACCAATACCTCGCATAAAAGAGGAGACTTACGTCCACATGCCGCACGGAGATGATGGCTGCACCACGATACTAATCACAACGAATCACAATTGATCACAACAGATCACAATGATCACGCTTGTTCACAATTGATCACAACAGATCACAATGATCACGCTTGTTCACAATTGCTCACCCGGGTGACACGACAAGGCACGACTCCGACAAGACACGACTCGACAAGACCCAACCGGACCCAACTGCCTAGGTTTTCGCAAACCTAAGCTCCGATACTATTTATGTAACACCCCCAATCCGCTTAGGGATGTTACACGCCGTAGATTTTTTCCGCAAGGATCTACCAGGCAAGAACCCACAAAACAAACCCACACGTGGTTGGTTCGACCAAAACATAAAACCGTAGACCGATTAGGTCTCACAAAATACAACATAGCAGTACAACTGATAAACCAAAATACAACTCGATCACCATTTACACAACATGTCCATCCTTTTAAGGATGACAAAGAACTAGAAATAAATACTTGGTCCGACAGATCAGTGACGGACAACCAACTACAACTGTGACTACTATCGCTGCTTTACATCATCCTCCATGCCGATCCTGTGGTTGCTCTCTCTCAAATTGGAATACCTGAAAATCATATCATAATCCCCCAACGAGGGATTAGCGATGGAAATCGCTAGCAAGTAACCAAACTATACAATTATACACCAAGAATACAACCACTATAAAAATAACATTTCGACAAGGTAGTAACACGATCCCCGAGTCTAAAGTCTTTTGAAAATTAATTCCTTTAAGACAAATCATGTGAATTACTCCAGAAATCACAGTAAGAATTTATTTAGAGACTTCAGAGGTCTCAGTGTAAAATCAGGGAAAGATTTATAATTCCTCCTTTCAAACGGGGTTTCTTTCAAAACCATATAATTGCTTCAATTCTCAACCAAGCCTCAAGGGCAAAACCATATTCACCAATTTAACCGGGATTCAAGAATCAAACATAAACAATTCAAAAATACCAAATCAACCGTCAAATAGTCTTCGTGGCCCCGAAGGGTCCCATCCGGATTAGCTCATCGAAAATAAACTCAAACACACCCATAAGTTATCTTGACATCGCACTCGCAAGTGACGATTCTCGGAGCCCTCTCCAGACCTACCCGATTAGATAACCTTATGGTCAAATCGTAATGTCTGGCCGTACTCGCAAGCACGCACCTCCGGAGGCCTCGACGGACCCTACTCGGATAACATCATTCAAGTACGCCCATAAGTTATCATGACATCGCACTCGTAAGTGCCGATACTCGGAGCCTCCCCAAACTTACCCGAATTGATAACCTTATGGTCACAACGTAACGTCTGGCCGTACTCACAAGCACACGCCTTCGGAGGCCTCGACGGGACCCCTACCCGGATAACATCTCAACTCTCTAAGATACACAATAACAAAGGTATAATGTTCACCACAATTGCAACTACGTAACACATAAGTTAATGCCTCATAACTTCAACAAAGACACAACATTCACGACACACCATCATTCAGGAAAAAGGCTAACGAGCAAATAATACAAGTATTACGTGATTCCACAATTCTTCGGTTAACTACTCATTTCTACTATCCGTTTAGAACACAAAATCACATGAAATGGTTGTTATTATTCTTTGCGAAACTTAAGTTTACGTTCGTAATTACTTATCATAGAAATCACATTTTCGTTGAAAGTAAGTTATGGTTAAATATACCATCACTAACAAGTCCACTTTAAATTCATGACACATCACATTCTCAAAGTATAAAGAATATAGACGAGATACTCGCCTCAAGTCCAAAGCACGCGAAGCAATAGGAAAGTTCGACCGGAAACCCTCGAATTCTCCAACTAGGTTGAAAACACAAGAACAACATAATTACTACGAAGTCGATCGCAAGGAGGGTGGGAAATACATGAAGTTCCCAACAAGAATTTGTAGAATCAAGAGATCGACCACTTGGGGTTCAATATTCCCCAAGAACATCAAGAACATCACTCGAAACCCGGATATGAAAAGAGACACGAATCAAATCATAGGGAGAGAATCAATACAACCGATTGATGATATACAACAACACAATTCATGAAGAACAACCCCAATCTTGAAGATTCACGAAGTACATCAAGTAGGCTTTCAAGAGAGTTACCTCGAATCAAAGACGAAGAACACGGATTGATGATGTTAATCAACGTCAAGAGCTCAAAGAAGATGAAAACTTGGAGTTACAAGACTCTAAAATCGCCCTCCAATCGCCCACAAGTTGCCATAGCCACGAAAGGATGAAGAAATGGTGAGAAATGACGAACACGGTCAACTCCTAGGTATATAAACCCGCGCCAGCGTTACGTACGTTATACACGAAGGGTAACGTACGTTATCTCTATTACGTATGTAAGGCACAACATATTACGTACGTAATCGATGCCCAGAACCTACTGTCCAAAATAACGAAGACCATTACGTACGTTATGGCAAGGGCTTAACGTATGTAATGCGCACAGTTAACGCACGCTAGGGCCAACACATAGCGTATGCTATCGATGGCCAAAACTCACTGCCTGAACTGTAATACCCTTACGTATTTAATGAGAAGTCTTAACATACGTAAGGCACATTATGATAACATACGTTATGCTTATAGCATAGCGTACGTAAGTCACTTAGCAGTTCCAAAACTGCTAAGTTCAGCTCGTCGAGTACGAGCGCGACGAAACCGCACAACGACGACAACAACACAAGACAAAGGCATGCATACGAAGAGTGCACAACGACGAACTCAGACGTTAAAATAAAATACAATTCCGACTACCCGAAGGTTCGGAATAACGACAACGAAAGTAATTATCCCCAAACTTTGGGAAATTATGAAACGGCCCAAAACGTCCGCAAATCACAATATGACATCAAACAACCAAGCCGAAGTTCACAACATGCATAACAAAGCTCAACGGACTTATAGGAAACACGAAACCGTAGTTTCGAACCACCATCACACGAAATGAACCAAATAGCGGAAAAAGTCGCTCAAGATACGAATTCGGGTAAAACAGCCCCGAAACAAACTCGGATGACCAAACACGAAGAACAAAACATTAACAAAATGTCAAAACACTCACAAGCGAGTTCTTTAAGCCAGAAAAATGCCAAAAACGAAAAATTACCAAAAGAGAAAATCACAGGTATTACAATAAGTTCAATACTTTGGAAGTCTATAACATTGTAATCAAGAAACCTAAGCTCAATGATTCTAATCCGACTTACTTATGGAACTGTCGGCTTAGCCACATAAATGAGAAATGCATTTCTAAACTCCATCACGATAGAATTTTAGACTCCTTTGACTATGAGTCATATGGGACATGCGAATCTTGTTTATTGGGCAAGATGACGAAAATTCCTTTCACCGGTCATGGAGAAAGGGCTAGCGACCTATTAGGCCTAGTATATACTGATGTATGCGGACCTTTTAGCACTCATGCCAGAGGCAGATACTAATACTTCATCACTTTTACCAATGATTTTAGTCGGTATGGATATGTTTATCTTATGAAGGATAAACATGAATATTTTGAAATGTTCAAATTATTCTAGAGTGAAGTACAGAATCAACTTGGCAAGAAAATTAAAGCCCTTCGATCGGATTGAGGTGGCAAATACTTGAGCCAATAATTCGATAATCATCTTAGGAGTTGTTAAATTATTTCACAACCTACTCCTCCTGGAACACCCCAACATAACCGAGAGGAGGAATCGAACGTTATTAGATATGGTTCGATCCATGATGAATCGAATGGATCTTCCATTATCATTTTGGGGCCACACCTTAGATACAACAGCATTCACCCTTAACCGCGTTCCATCTAAAGAAGTTGAAAAGACACCATTTGAGAAATGGACTGGTACGAGACCAAACTTATCTTTTCTAAAGATCTGGGATTGTGAAGCATTCATAAGCCACCAAGTGTTTGACAAATTGGTGGCCAGGTCTGAAATATGTTTATTTGTGGGATATCCTAAGGAAACTAAAGGATACTACTTTTATAAGCCCATAGAGAACAAAGTGTTTGTTGCTCGAAATGCTGTCTTATTAGAAAGGGAATTTGTTTCCAAAAGAGACAGTGCGACAAAAGTAATACTCGAGGAAACTCGAGAACCACAAGAAGGCATTACTTCGCCGATGGAAGATGAACATGATCAATAGCTACTTGAGGAGCCAGTTCAAAGTACACAAGTTCCTCGTAGATCTGATAGGGTGCAACATGAACCTGAGAGATATAGATATCTCGTGATAGAGAACGATGACGCATTATTGGTAGATTATGAGCCTAGTACCTACACAGAAGTTGCTTCAGGACCAGATTACGAGGAATGGCTAGAGGCCATGAAGTTAGAGATGCAGTTCATGTACGACAATCATGTTTGGAACTTGATAGATCCACTGGAGGGTGTAAAAATCATTGCATGCAAGTGGGTATTCAAAAAGAAGAAAGACATGTACGACAATCTGCAGTCCTATAAAGCAAGACTAGATGAAAAAGATTATAGACAGACGCATGGTGTTGAATGACACCTTTTCATCAGTAGTCATGCTTAAATCAATTAGAATTTTATTTGATATTGCCACACACTATGATTATGTGATATGTCAAATGGATGTCAATACAGTGTTTCTTAATAGAAACTTACTCGAGGATGTGTATATGACACAACCTGAGGGTTTTGTTTATATAGAAAATTATAAGAAGGTTTTCAAGCTTCAAAATCCCTTTATGGGTTGAAGCATACTTCTCGGAATTGGAATCTTCGTTTTGATAAAATTGTCAAAGAGTTTGAGGTTTATTCAGAATGAAGATGAACCATGTGTGTACAACAAAGTTAGTGGGAGCAAAGTTGTCTTCCTAGTCTTATATATAAATGACACATTACTCATTGGAAAAGACATATCCACCTTGCAGACAGTCAAGACTTGGTTGGGAAGTTGTTTCTCCATGAAAGACTTGGAGGAACTACTTATATTCTTGGGATAATTATCTAGATATAGATCAAGGAGAAAGATTGGTCTGAGTCAGAGTACCTACATTAACAAGATATTTAAGAGGTTCAATATGCAGGACTCCAAAAGAGGATTCCTGCCAATGTCACATGGCGTTGATATGAGTACGACTCAGACGCCTTTGACACCTAATGAGCGAGCCCGCATGAGAAAGATTCCATATGTGTAATATTCTGAATGTCAGAATAATATTTTATCATTGACCTTGTTGGAAAATTGGTAATGTGATTTTTTGTAGTAATAGAAGTGATATTGAGTAAACGAGAGTAATATATCAGGTGGTATTTTCTAATATCGTCGAATAATTGTTGGTAAGAATGTGGCGGTGGTCAACATTATATTCTCCGATAAATTATTCAACAAAAATTAGAGAAATTATCGGACTAAATATGAGCTTGTAAATTTACTTGGACCTATAGGAGATATATTTTTGGTCTTGAACCATTTAAAATAATAAAGGAGCACCCAAAGTGTAAATAGAAATAAAATTAGATATTTTCTAGGAATTATCGTGGACAAGTATCAACTTTAAAAAATCACTATGGATTTTTGGTAAGTTTAAAAATTCTTAAAATTATCGATGTTATAGATAATTAAGTTAGCTTTCCAACGGTTTAAACGGCTAGCAAATCGTAGTTCGGACGAAGAAGTTATGATAGAATTAGTTGAAGACTGCCAGCTACCGGGCGCTGTGCGTCACTGCGTTCGTTAGCGCCCGACAGGCGTCCGGGAATCCCGTGCGAGCGAGACACGGGTCACCACTCATGATGCCTAGTCAGGACGCTATTTTGACTGGCTAGCGGAATTTTAACCCACAAAGAACGGCCTTACCTTTATTATTGTCTCATTTTGCTTGTCAATATTCGTAGATAATAGCTACCTTCTCAAAACCGTATTTTCATATTTTAGTTTTGAGATTTGTACGTCCTCCAAAATGCTCAAACAACTAGTGAATCTGAGCAACCTAGTCCAGGAGACGTCCAGTAGGTGTTTCACAGAATTCCCCAGAGACTGTTAATTCCAGGCTGGGTTGCCAACTTTGAACTTGATTATCTCACAATCGGTAAGTTATTTATACAAATACATCTCGAGCATTTCGTAAACAAGATACATATAAGTATAAATGTCATTTTTAGCATAAGTATTAAGTCAGAATACTTGGATAATACGAGCCATTTTCTGGCGAGTCAGACCAGCTTTTAAAGGATACTGACTGGAACCTGTTCGATGAATTTCTCCAGTGTGTCTGAGAATTCCAGACTTGGTTTACTTATTTGAACTCTATTATCTCACGACCTGTAAGTTATTTTCAGAATCCTTATCGACTATTTTGTAGATAAAATACTTGTTAGTATAATAGGAGGCTGTACCATTGGTTTTGAGTCAGAATACCTGAACAAAATAAGCCATTTTACACTGAATCAGCCATGTTCGTATCAGTCATTTACAGCAATTTGTCTTTTGAAAGTTGATCGAGTTGTCTTACTTGAACACATATATCTTTGAACAAACAAGTCAAATTTTGATAAAGTGTCATGAAATTTGTCTCTGAGATACATGTTATCATAAATCAGTTTTTATTTTGATTTTTATCAACTGGTAAGACTCCTGTATTTATCAATATATTACCGAGTCAGCTCTATATTTTCATATGTATCGAACGGGTTGAATACCTTGTATTTGTGTTTAAGGCTGGAAAATTTAATAACGATGATTATTAATATTTTTCTTTATGAAGATCATGAGTTTTCAAAATTGATGATTTTGAAATATTTTCTGTATTAAAATAATACAAAGTTTTCATTCGACCAAATTGATATAAATAACGGTTATACCATAAATACGGCCGAAAAATATTGAATATTATTTTTATATTTAAAATAATATATTGGAGTTTTAGTAAGGAAATTGTTAAAGTCCGGATCGTCATTTTTGAGCAAGGGGAAAATAAAATTATAAAATTTGGATAGCCGTTGATCGCAAAAATCGAATGCATTATATTGCTTTTAGTGAGTTATTGATATCGGGATATAAATACTTTGTCAAGGTGTGGAAATCGAACCTCAGGAACTCTAACGGAATTACTTTACCGACCGACTATTTGAAGCAAGTTATACTTGTTCAGTTCATAATACTTAATGAATGGTTTCAGTTTCAATTCATTTATAATTCGTATAGCAATGACTGTATATAAGAATTGTGGGGATGAAGTGTATATGTTGTGTTTTGGTTTTGGTGCTTAATCATAAGGTATATGACTCACATATGTCAAGATGTATAATTGAGCGTTGGGGTTACAGTTGGTAATGATGAAGATATAAGTTCTACAGTATAAGGTATGCGGTTTCATCAAGTATCGAGGTATGTTACTGTAACACCCCCAATCCACTTAGGGATATTACATGCCGTAAACCCTTATCTCAAGGATATACTGTAATATCCGATAGTAATTCTTATCTACTGTCTGTATTATTCGGATAATTTGAGCACTGTTGTAATCATGTTACATTCAGTTAATGTTTATTGATGTCGGGATATATTAAAGTAGACTTGATTATGACTATCATTCGCATTGTGGTTGATTTCTTGACGTGGTGTAGATTGTTACATTTTTGGGATAGATTTTTGGTGTGTCTAACGTATGCTAAGGCCTTAACCTAACGTACGCTAGATTGTTAGGTTTACGTATGTAATATAATGTTGGTTACGTATGTAATGCTTGGGAATCTTATCTGATCTCACTTTCGGCGTGGGGGGCCGGACATGATCCGGATAAATGGCCTTTTCGAGGCAGCCAAGTTGACATATATTACGTACGTAATGCTCTGGCCCATAACGTACGTGTAATATCCGTAATTTCTATTTTTGGTAATTTCTATTTTTGGTGTATGTTCGTTTCGGACAACTCTCTTGTTACTATTTTGGAATTCTGAATCTATTTTGTTCTTGGGGTTTTTCCATTTGGACGAGTTTAGAGGATGTTTTTACGTATTTTCATCTTGAATTATATCTTGTCGCATGTACGTTCGATTCTCGTAAAACTCGTCCGATTTCATTATTTCTCTGTTTCCATGAGTTTGTATGGATGAGTTGCTCATGTTGTGAGTTTCGTATTGTTTATCCGACGTCGTATCGTGACTTTTCGGATGTTTGAGCCATTTTGTAATTTTCTAGAAGTTTAGGGAATTTTATCTTGCTTGTTGTATTTCGGATTGCCCGATAGTCGGAAGTGTATTTTCTTTTAGCACTTAGCTGCGTTGGTACGGATACCTCATGTTTACATTTCTGGTTCTGTCCTTGTGTTGCGTTCCGGCGTTGTATCGTCTGTACAGGAAACGACGTTCAGCAGTGTGGGACTGCTGCATGCATAACGCACGTTATGCATGCTTCTTAACGTGCGCTATTGGCACCTGCATAACGTACGTTATGCCCGTCTGGTAACGTACGTTATGGCCTTCATCATATAGTACAGACGGTAGTGTTATGTACGTTAACTGGTGAGACGTTACGTACGTAAACGCCGTAACGTACATTAACAATTTGTGTTAACGTACGTAATGCACTGTCAGGGCTTAAATTCTAAGTTGACCTCAGATGCGTTATTTCATTTCTTTTTCCTTCCTTTACTCGCGACGGGAGTTCTTCGAGCGATTTTGGGGCGATTCGAGCAGGGCAATTCGTAGAGTTCCTCCGTAGATCGAACATTGTGTCCCAAGGGAGGTTAATCATCATCACAATCATCCTTATCCGCCCGAATCAAGGTATTTTTCGTTAGAACCCTAGCTTTTGGGGATTTTGGGGTTTTGTTTCGGTTTTCACCCTTCTAGTCCGATTTGCCTCTCATGATTGTTAAATTTCGATAGTATAATCATTATCCCTTACTTCTTTCGTGATTTTTGTGGATTGAATTCGATATTTTCTCCGTTGATAGAGGGGAACCGGTTATGACCTTGTGTTGTCCGATGAATTGTTCCAACGGGTAGAATTAGGATGAATACCTACGTTTTCGTAGTATTGAGATTGGTTGTATATCGTTATTGCGCTAGGATCGGATTTGTAAAGATTATTCGGGCCAAAAACCTTTCCGATCACCGTTTTCCTTCACGTCGTGTTAACCAAGGCAAGTGCATGTATTACATTCCGTTATGTATGTTACTTTTTCGAAATGAATGATAAATTGTGGTTTTCGGGTGCGTGAGTTGTGTTCCTTCCACCCGGAGCGTTCGACGGGATGTCTGGGGTCGATACTAAGGGGTACGGCCGCGGAAGTGGTATCCCAACCGGAGCGTTCGACGGGATGTCTGGGGGTCGATACTAAGGGGTACGACCACGGGATACCAGTTGTGATTTTGTGATATCATGATGAATTGATAACTGATTTGATTGGCAATGTAGTATTCCGGAATATTTATGGCAAATGATTTCTGATTGAGATGATCGTGTAAAATCGTATGTGTATATAATGTAGTGTAATTGTGTACTTGCACTAGCTAATCGAATGCTAACCCCTTAAATGGGGGAAATGCGTCTTATGCATTTCAGGTACCGGAAGAGGTGAGGAGCAGGCACGTGATATGCACGCAAAGGATGGACTGGCATGATTATGAGGCTCGAGTCTTTATTTATGTGCAGTCATTTATACTGTTTGAGTTATCGGGATTTGACTGATTTCTATTAAATTCGGTTAAAGTCCCCTGCGTGGGCAATGATATGGTATTGATTTATATTTTCACGTACATCTATTAAAACATTTTGGCCGAGGCCACGACCCCATTTTACATTGATGTTTGTTCTTTGGGATTTTCATGTACGGAATGTGTGTCATGTGTTAGCCTGGTAGACCTCATGAGAGTTCTACGGCGTGTAATATCCCATTTGTGAATTGGAGTGTTACATTTATGGTATCAGAGCCTTAGGTTTTGAATGCCTAGGCTGTCGGTTAATTTTGGGTCTGTCAGTTATGTCGTTAGAGTCAGTCGTTGAGCCTAATATCATCGTGCTACCGTCTTTTCGTGCGACCCGTGGCTGTAAGTCTCCTCGAACTCTTATATTCCTGTAATTTATACCTTGTGCTGCTTGGAAATTGTGAATTGTGATACCAACCTTGTAATTTGTGAATCTTTCTGATCTTGTTCTTTTAATATTTTCTTCAGTATGTTGAGAGGTCGTGGTAGACCAGCTAGGGGGCACGGCCGAGGCCATGGTCATGGTGCTAATAACGAGGAAGGCTCACTTTCTCAGTCCTCTACGGATTCGGCTTCTCATTCAGTGCCGTTGGGTAATAACGCCGACGCTGGGGCTACTGCCGTACTTCAGCAGTTGGTAGCCTAGCTAGCTCAGATAGCTCAGGGTGGATACCAGAATCCGACTCCGACTCCAGAGGATGAAGCTAGTAAATGGCTTCAGAAAGTAAATAAGATGCACCCCCCTCGTTTCACTGGTTCTTTTGACTCCCTCAGTTGGGAGAATTGGCTCTTTCAGTTGAGCAGGACTTTTGACGCCGTGGCTTGTCCCGATGACAGGAGGGTACATATTGCTCAGTACCTCCTGGATAAGGAAGCTGCGGAATGGTGGGAGGCTGTGGCGCCTAGAGACCGCCGGGCCACTTGGGAGGAATTCAAGGCTGCTATGGAAGCAGAATATTGTCCACCGCCAGTCAAGGAGCGCAGGATTATGGAATTCTTTACTGCTACACCTCAGGATGTGCCGATTTCTCAGGCCATCATCACTTATAATCAGCAGTTGGGATTCGTGAAAGATAAAGTGAGGACCGAGGCCGATAAAATCCGTTATTTCAATATGCGCATGAAACCGCATATCAGGCAGAGTATGGCACCACTCATGTGTTCCACCTTTAAGGAATACCAGGATCGCGCCCTGGCGATTGAGATGGCTGCACCGGAATCAGAGTTGGGTTCCGAGGCCAAGAAACAGAAAGCAGCTGGCAGTTTTTCAGCCGGCAAGAGTGGTCGATTTTCGAGAGCTCAGTCTGCCCCTACACCTGGGAAGAGGCCGTTTCATCAGACTGGAGGATCTCAGGGTAATCGTTTAGTCCAGTCCGTTGCTTCTAGTGGCAGGGTTTGTTTTAACTGCAACCAATATCAGCATTTGATGAAGGATTATCCATTCCCTCCCGTTACTTGCTTTACTTGTGGACAGACCGGGCACAGGGCCGCTCATTGCGAGAGGGATGCCAGAGCCGTCAGAGTTCCATATTCCACCACCGTTCAGAAGGATCTTAGCATCAATCAGAAGACTCCAGCCACTCAGGTTCCTCAGAGTTCGGGCCGTGGTAGGGGTCGGGGTCAGCTGGACCACCGATCTGCATCTAGTTCGGGCTCAGTCCATCCTCGGTTATATCAGATGAGGCACACAGAGGAGTCAGACGTTCCAGTGGCGTCAGGTACCACTCAGATCCTTTATCATCCAGTTTCGGTGATTTTCGATTCGGGTGCTACTCATTCTTTTATTGCTTCGGATTGTGTGTGTCGTCTTGGTATTGACTACTTGTATGAGTGTGAACCGTTCCTAGTGGGTACGCCTAGCGGGGATCGTATGGTTGGGGACTGGGAAGTTAGGGATTTCCCAGTGAGGATCGGGAGCCGAGAGTGGCCCTCAAACCTCATTGTTATAGATCTTAAGGGTGAGGATTTGATCCTCGGGGATGATTGGTTGGATCGTCATGGTGCTATCATGAATTATAAGACTCGCACCATCTCGATAGTGGCTGAGGACGACACCGAGCATACTCTCGTCGGTTGTAAACTGGGTAGATCGGGAAGTGTGATTAGCGCCTTGAAGGCGATGAAACTTCTGAATCAGGGTTGTGTTGGCTATTGGTGTTACGCTATGCAGGCGGAAGATGGTGGAGTCGACATGTCGTCGATTCTAGTTGTTAGTGAGTACCCCAACATATTTCTATATGACTTTCCGGGATTACCACCACAGTGAGAGGTTGAGTTTCTTATTGATCTTGAGCCGAATGCGGCTCCCGTTTCTCGAGCGCCATACCGTATGGCACCATCGGAGATGTTAGAATTGAAGAAATAGTTGGGGGAATTGTTAGATAAAGGGTATATTCGACCAAGCGCATCGCCTTAGGGTGCGCCCGTACTTTTTGTTAAGAAGAAGGATGTATCGCTTCGTTTATGCATCGACTACTGAGAATTAAACAAGTTTACCATAAAAAACAAGTACCCTTTGTCCAGGATCGACAACTTGTTTGATCAGCTTCAGGGAGCGACAGTCTTTTTGAAGATTGATTTACGATCGGGCTACTACCAGTTGAGGATTCGGGACAGCGATATACCGAAAGCTGCCTTTCGGACGAGATATGGCCATTACGAGTTTGTGGTTATGCCTTTCGGGCTAACCAATGCCCCAACAGTGTTCATGCAGTTAATGAACAAAGTTTTTATCGAGTATCTGGACAAATTCGTAGTCGTCTTTATCGACAACATCCTTATCTATTCGCGGAGTCGAGAGGAGCATGCTTTACATCTCCGGATTGTGTTGGACACTTTGAGAACTGAGCAGTTGTACGCGAAGTTCTCTAAGTGTGAGTTTTGGCTCAAGGAAGTGATGTTCCTCGGGCATGTGATTTCAGCGGAGGAAGTTCGGGTAGATCCATAGAAGATAGAGGCGGTGATGGCATGGGAACCGCCCAAGAATGTGAAGGAAGTGAGGATTTTTCTGGGACTTGCAGGCTATTATCGTAGATTTGTTGAGGGATTTTCTAAGATCGCTAGACCGCTCACCCAGTTACTCCAGAAAACTCAGAAGTTCGAGTGGACCGCAGACAGACAGGATAGTTTTGACGAATTGTAGAGACGATTGACTACCGCACCCATTTTAGCATTACCTCGGGAGAACGAGGATTTCGTGGTGTATAGTGATGCCTTAGGCCTCGGGCTCGGATGTGTTTTGATGCAGAGAGATATGGTTATTGCTTATGCATCCCGCTAGTTGAAACCTTATGAGGTAAATTATCCCACGCATGATTTGGAGTTAGTTGCGGTCGTTTTCGCCTTAAAGATCTGGAGGCATTATCTCTATGGGTCATCGTGTAAGACTTTTACGGATCACAAGAGTTTGAAGTATATCTTCAGTCAGAAAGAGTTGAATATGAGACAGCGTAGGTGGTTGGACCTAATTAAAGATTAGACCTCAAGATACTTTATCATCCGGGCAAGGCTAACGTAGTGGCTGATGCGTTGAGCCGGAAGCCGACGGCGTTACAGATGTTGGAGGTACTTACACCACAGAGCAGAATCCAGCAGGATTTTATTTGTCAGAATATCGAGGTTTGGGTTCAGAGTGGGTCAGTTATGTGCGTTGGAGATCACTTCGTCCTTGACTGATGATATCAAGGCGAAACAGTATTATGATCCATTTTTGGTCCAGTTGAGGGAGGATGTGAGGAAGGGGAAAGCCCCTGGGTTTGTGATTCAGGATGACGGAGTTTTGAGATTTCGCGGCAGATTATGTGTACCGAATGACATTGAGTTGAGGCATAAGATTTTGAGTAAGGCTCATACTACGCCTTACTCCATACATCTTGGTACGAGCAAAATGTACAAGGATGTGAGGAGTAACTACTGGTGGAGCAATTTGAAGATGGACGTTAGCGAGTTTGTGGCGAAGTGTTTGACCTGTCAGCAGGTTAATATTGAGCATCAGCGGCCCGCGGGGTTGCTACGAACACTTCCCATTCCGGAATGGAAGTGGGAAGACATCTCTATGGATTTCATTACCGGGATACCTAGGACTCGGACTGGAATGAACATGATTTGGGTTATTGTCGATCGACTAACCAAATCAGCTCATTTCCTGGGTATTAGGGACACTTGGGGGCCGGAGAGGCTGGAACGAGTGTTTATTGCAGAGATCGTGAGGTTGCATGGGACCCCTAGGAGTATTGTTTCGGATCGAGATGGCCGGTTTGTATCATATTTTTAGCAAGCTGTTCATCGAGCTTTAGGGAATGAGTTGAGACTCAGTACATCTTACCACCCTCAGATAGACGGACAGTCAGAGCGGACGATACAGACGCTAGAGGATATGTTGAGATCCTGTGCTTTAGAATGGAAGAATGATTGGGAGTCACACCTGCCATTGATCGAGTTCACATACAATAATAGTTGGCACGCCTCGATCAAAATGGCACCCTTTGAGGCATTGTATGAGAGGAGGTGCAGATCGCCGTTGTGTTGGGATGATGCGTCCGAACTGATTGGTACCGAGCCCGATATGGTAGTTGAGACGAGAGAGAAAATTGCCTTGATTCGTGATAGGTTGTTAACGGCCCAGAGTCGACAGAAGTCTTATGCCGACACACGTCGCCGGCCGTTGGAGTTTGAGGTGTGGGACCATGTCTTGCTTAAGGTGTTGCCGACACGGGGAGTTTACCGCTTTGGCCGGAAGGGTAAACTTAGTCCGAGATATATTGGACCGTTCGAGATTTTAGAGAGAGTTGGAGAGCTTGCATATCGGTTAGGTTTGCCACCGTCCTTGAGTCACATGCATAACGTATTTCATGTTTCCCAACTTAGGAAGTACGTATCGGACCCTAGCCATATTATTGATTTTGGAGAGATTGAGTTGGGACCCGACATTACCATCGAGGAGAGGCCGATTCAGATTTTAGAGCGTCGGGTGAAGCAACTTAGGCACAAAACCATTCCTTTGGTTAAGGTTCAATGGTCGAGGCATGGATTTGAGGAAGCCACGTGGGAGACGGAAGATAGTATGAAGTCGAGATACCCCGAGTTATTTGCGTTGTAAGTTTCAAGATGAAACTTATTTTTAGGGGGAGAGAATGTAATATCCGTACTTTCTATTTTTGGTAATTTCTATTTTTGGTGTATGTTTGTTTCGGACAACTCACTTGTCACTATTTTGGAATTCTGAATCTATTTTGTTCTTGTGGTTTTTCCGTTTGGACGAGTTTCGAATATGTTTTTACGTATTTTCATCTTGAATTATATCTTGTCGCATGTACGTTCGATTCTCGTAAAACTCATTCGATTTCATTATTTCTCTGTTTCCATGAGTTCGTATGGATGAGTTGCTCATGTTGTGAGTTTCGTATTGTTAATCCGACATCGTATCGTGACTTTTCGGATGTTTGGGCCATTTTTTAATTTCCGAAGTTTAGGGAATTTTATCTTGCTTGTTGTATTTCGGATTTCCCGATAGTCGGAAGTGTATTTTCTTTCAGCACTTAGCTTCGTTGTTACGGATACCTCGTGTTTACACTTATGGTTCTGTCCTTATGTTGCGTTCCGTTGTTCTATCGTCTGTACAGGAAACGACGTTCACCAGTGTGGGACTGCTGCATGCATAACGCACGTTATGCATGCTTCTTAACGTGCGCTTTCGGCACCTGCATAACGTACGTTATGCCCTTCTAGTAACGTATGTTATGGCCTTCATCAGATAGTACAGACGGTCGGTTACGTACGTTAACTGGTGAGACGTTACGTACGTAAACGTCGTAACGTACGTTAACAATTTGTGTTAACGTACGTAACGCACTGTCAGGGCTTAAATTCTAAGTTGACCTCAGATGCGTTATTTCGTTTCTACTTCCTTCCTTTACTCGCGACGGGAGTTCTTCGAGCGATTTTGGGGCGATTCGAGCACGGCAATCCGTAGAGTTCCTCCGTAGATCGAATATTGTGTCCCAAGGGAGGTTAATCATCATCACAATCATCCTTCTCCGCCCAAATCGAGGTATTTTTCGTTAGAACCCTAGCTTTTGGGGATTTTCGGGTTTTGTTTTAGTTTTCACCCTTCTAGTCCGATTTGCCTCTCATGATTGTTAGATTTCGATAGTATAATCATTATCGTTTACTTCTCTCGCGATTTTTGCGGATTGAATTCGATATTTTTCTCCGTTGATAGAGGGGAACCGGTTATGACCTTGTGTTGTCCGATGAATTGTTCCAACGGGTAGAATTAGGATGAATACTTACGTTTTCATAGTATTGAGATTGGTTGTATATCGTTATTGTGCTAGGATCGGATTTGTGAAGATTATTCGGGCCAAAAACCTTTCCGATCACCGTTTTCCTTCACGTCGTGTTAACCAAGGCAAGTACATGTATTACATTCCGTTATGTATGTTGCGTTTTCTAAATGAATGATAAATTGTGGTTTTCGGATGCGTGAGTTGTGTTCCTTCCACCCGGAGCGTTCGACGAGATGACTGGGGGTCAATACTAAGGGGTACGGCCGCGGAAGTGGACTTGGGTGCGTGTGTGGTTGAAGTTCCACTCGGAGCGTTCGACGGGATGTTTGGGGGTCGATACTAAGGGGTACGGCTGCGGAAGTGGTATCCCACCCGGAGCGTTCGATGGGATGTCTGGGGGTCGATGCTAAGGGGTACGGCCACGGGATACCAGTTTTGATTTTGTGATATCGTGATGAATTCATAACTGATTTGATTGCGAATGTAGTATTCCGGAATATTTATGGCAAATGATTTCTGATTGAGATGATTGTGTAAAATCGTATGTGTATATAATGTAGTGTAATTTTGTACTTGCACTAGCTATTCGGATGCTAACCCCTTAAATGGGGGAAATGCGTCTTATGCATTTCAGGTACCGGAAGAGGTGAGGAGCAGGCACGAGATATGCATGCAAAGGATGGACTGGCATGATTATGAGGCTCGAGTATTTATTTATGTGCGATCATTTATACTGTTTGAGTTATAGGAATTTGACTGATTTTCATTAAATTCGGTTAAAGTCCCCTGCGTGGGCAATGATATGGTATTGATTTATATTTTCACGTGCATCTATTAAAACGTTTTGGCCGAGGCCACGACCCCATTTTACATTGATGATTGTGTCTTTGGGATTTTCATGTACGGAATGTGTGTCATGTGTTAGCCTGGTAGACCTCATGAGAGTTCTACGGCGTGTAATGTCCCATTTATGAATTGGGGTGTAACAGTACGTAACAATGTTAGTGTTTTGAGGCAGTAACATATGGAGACATATTACGTACGTAACACTTTCAGTATAGCATACGTAAAGGGTTAAATGTACGTTATCTTCATGTGATAACGTACGTAACGAGCTGTGCAGTTTATAAAAAGACAACTTGTGTCTTTCATTTGCATGTCCAAACTCTGAATTTTCTCTCCAACAATCGTCCCTCTGCCTCACTAGACCGATTTTACACCCTTCCAACTTGTGTTTGAGCTTTGCATCTTGGGTTTGAGCTTGTTTATTAGGGATTTAGAGTTGTTTCTTGAAGCTTGGAGTGTGTTCTTGTGGTTTGGTGATTTGTTCTTCGTTTCTGAAGGTATGTTGTACGATTCTACTCTATATTCTCGTGGTTATGATGTTAGTGTTGTGGTATACTACACCTATGGTTGAATTAATCAAGTAAAACATGTTTGTAGTTAAACTTTCTAACACTTATTGATGAAAATGGTAACTAAGGGTTTGGAATGAGGTGTTCTTGATATTTTGATGATAATGGTCATGTTTAAATGAATCAAACTCTTCCTGCTAGATTGTTAACATCATTAAGACAATAACAATCATTAGCTTCTTCATAGTTAAGTTTAATTGATGAAAGTATTGTAATAAAATGTATTAGAATACCTTGTTGAATGTTAGAAGATTAGTGTGATGATTCTTAAACCTAAGCTAGGTGAATTCATAGATGATGATAGTGGATTCTCCAAGTTAGTAAGGGGTTGTAAGGATGGTGTTAGTAATCTTCATGAATATGATGTAATCTTATAACTAAATGAATTTAGTATAACCTTATTGTAGCTTACTATATTCAATCTTAATTTGTTGTAGTGATGAACAAAGTTGTGGAGATTATCACTTTCAACATTTGTGTTGTTTTTGGAAATTTTATGTTAGGTACAGGGTCGGATATTGCGCCGTTTGCGGAAGCGTAAATATAAGTGCGGAAATTTAAAGCACACAAGGATTTATAGAGGTTCGGCTATAAACGAGCCTACGTCCTCTCTCGGTATCTTTTTCAATAGGCTAAACAAAAACCTCTTCTCATCTCTTCTATCGGTCGAGGTATAACCGTTACAATCACGTCTTCTATTGGTCCATGATAAACCACTCGTACTTGTCTTTGTGTCGGTCCAAGTTAAACCGTTTTCCTTTTCGTAGGATAAGGAATCAACCTCTCTAGTTTTCTATGGGTACTAGATAAACCTCACTTAGATATCGATTGCGATTCTAATAATGCCGGATCCTTGATCCTAATAACACCGAATCCAATCGTATCTTTTCTTTTACCACTCGTGTATGTTTTCGTGAATTCTCACTCAAACACTTACAATTAAGCTCAATATCAACAACAAGAATGTGTATAATAATATCACAAGTATAGAAAATTTGCTCAAGGTTGTTGTACTCAAACAATACCATATGGATGATATTTATAGGCTTCTTGATCAAACTATCCGTTAGCTCCTTCAGACTGCATTACGTACGCTATCGGCTTCTCATTACGTACATAAGCTTGTTTACGTACGTTAACCTTGAATGGTTACGTACGTTAGCCTCTTCACAAACCAGTTGATAAGTGTCAGTTTTGTACACTTATCCATAGTTTGTATCGATAAAATTTACCCATAATTGAGCTAGTCTACTCGTTTTTTGCTTTTAATTTATTAGTTTTAATAATTTTATTTTTATCGGATGATGATCGGATTAAATAACTGAATTACTCAAGAAACAACATGTTTAATAAATATTCTATTTATTGAATTTTGATATATTCATGTTGTAGGGCTTTCCGATACGAATTCGGCAGTCTTTCCGGATTCAAAATCAGAGTTATATATCAAAAGTTATCATCCGAAGAAGATCTGGGGCAAAAACGCAAAGTCCGAGGAATTCTCGGGCTAAAAACGTAACTATCAAAGCTTCAAATGAGCAAATTTACGTTAAGCTACGGCCGTAACATTCGGGGTTACGGCCGTAAGTCACCTAGTTACTAGTAACTCCCGAATGTTACGGCCGTAACTCTTGGCATTACTATGATTTGTCTAATTTTTATACTTTTGTGTATTATTGAGGGGATGGTGGCATTGATCCGATATAATGTAATAATGCTGTAGTTTTGGAGCTATTAGATGACTTTAGGTGTATAAATAGACCCCTTAGATCCTTCATCATTCACCATTCATCATATAATTTTCCATTTTCTTGTAAACTTTTCTTTTTGTGTGAAGAACACACTTGTGTTCTTGAGTGATCTTTGTAAGTGTGGTGTAGTATATGTTGTTCAGAGAGTTTATTGCTTCTATCTCCTTTATCTACTAAGGGAGTTAGGATCAATTCTTTCTCTTGATTCAACTAAGAATGACCACCAAAGCTTGTAATATGTGTAATAAACCCTTTATGGGCTAAGTTTCTTAAGTTGGGATTATAAACAAGGTTAGTCATGTTATTTATGTTTGTATAAAGATATATTATGAATTACTTATTATTGTGTGTGATTTTCATTGTTTTAACAATCTTTATTTATTTGGCCAATTAATGAAGATATTTATGATCTTCATATGTTTCAAAGAAAATATGTTTGATTAGATCAAATGATCTTCACTCTAAGTTGTTCTAGGGGATAGAAATATACCCCTAGTCCTTAGATGATTCATTGAGTTATTTTCACAAATCCTAATGCTATGTATTGAAGCCAATCAACATAGAAATATAGTGGATTGATTCAATATGTAAGGGCGTTTATAGTTCGAAAGAGAAACCGTCTTTTTAAGGAAAATCGAATCTACACAACATAATAAGTAAATTCATCTTATGATCTCCAATACATCTTTTATAACTAATGACGAACTAAGTTTGTAATCCCAACTATTTCATTTTATCGATAATCAATCTATTATTATTGCTATCTTTTTATTTCCTTATAATATTAGAACTATTATTGCAATTTCTTTGCAATTATTAAACCAAACTTTTTAATTGTGTGTTTCACTCATATTAAGTATCTATAAAAATAGACTAATAGTGTATAATTCAAATTATAACATAACTTCCTTGTGGGATCGATAAACCGGACTCAAAAAGTCCACTTTACTACTTGATACGATATCGTGCACTTGCGATAGTTACACAAAAAGCGTGTCAAGTTTTTGGCGCCGTTGCCGGGGAAGTATAAGTTATATTTGAAAAAATTACATTATTAACTATTGTTATAAATACAACTTTTTCTTTGTGTAGATTCCCTTGTCTATGCGAAGGACATACAATCGCGATTTAGTTTTACTAGATCCCGAGATCGAAGCCACATATAGAAGAAGGCGAAGAGAACAAAAGAAAAACATTATTTCTTCACCATCAATGGCGGATGAACTAAATCCACGTCTCCCCCAAGGAAATGATAACGAAATAATTCCTCCGGTGGGGGGAATACCTAATGTTCAAAACATTCAACATCAACAATATCCTATTGTACCGAAAATAGATGAAGACAACATGCTCTTTGGGGAATTCATGAACCCCCCATCTTTGAGCGTTCAATCAAGTGTAATCTATCCACCATTTGGAGTGGACAATTTTCAAATTCGCCCAGATGTCATCAATCTCTTCTCCAACAACAACTCATTCTATGGAAGAACCGACGAAAATCCATATCTCCGTATTAACCGTTTTGTGGAAATATGTGGAAATTTCAAATATCCAAATGTAAATGACGAGGCGATCAAAATGAGACTTTTCGTGCACACTTTGAAGGACAGAGCAAGAGAGTGGCTAGATACTTTGCCACCACGAAGCATAACAAATTGGCCCGAATTTGTCCAAAATTCACCACTAAATACTTTCCACCAATAAAAGTGGCGAAACTCAAATACGAAATCTCTACATTTCACAACAAGATTCGAATCATTCCACGAAGCATGGGAGAGATACAAGGATATGCTACGAAAATGTCCTAACCATGGTTTCAATTTGGGAGCACAAGTCAATTACTTCTATTCGAATTTTACCTTCATGCCGAGCCAATGTCGATTCATCATCAAATGGCTCACCGGGAAACAAAACTATGAAAGAGGCTTATAATCTTTTTGAGGTTATAAGTGAACAAAGTGCAAGATGGCAGATTTAAATATCCAAAAGAAACCAAATGGTGTTTTTGAAGTGGATTCTTATTCACTTATGTTGGCAAAAATTGAAGCTCTATCAAAGAAAGTCGAGGAAATGTCTTTTCAACTCCTCAATCTGTGAAGACGGTGCAAACTCCACAAATTTCAGCTTTTTCATGTGAAATTTGTGGAGCAACTCACAACAAAGACTATCTCGTCCCTTAGTGCAACAAGAACAGTCACCACCACCACGGAACAAGTGGCGTATGCTCGAATTTCCAAAGGCAAGCATACAATCCTTACGGGCCAACATACAATCCAGATACAAAAATCATCCAAAATTTTCTTATGCAAACAACAACAATGTGTTGAATCCAACGCATCAAGAAAAGAAGCCGGATGGGAAGAAGCAATCACGAAGCTAGGTGAACAACAATCAAGTATCAACAACGCAATGATGCTTCAATTAAAAATCTGAGACACAAGTTGGCCAAATGGCCAAAATACTTTCAGAAAGATCTCAAGGCATGTTACCTAGCAATACCGAGGTAAATCCAAGGGAAAATGTCCAAGCTATCACAACAAGAAGTGGAGTGCGGTTCGAAATTTCTATGGAAAACCATCCGGAAAAACAAAAAATAAACAAAAAGAATCGATACAGGGACCTTCATCTCAAAAAGGTCCAATTGCTACAAAAACTTATGTTCCACCTATCCCATTTCCTCAACGGTTGAAGAATCACAAGCTCGATGCTCAATTCGGGAAATTCTTGGAAATCTTCAAAAAGCTACACATCAACATTCCTTTTGCCGATGCTCTAGCACAAATGCCAAGCTATGCCAAATTTATGAAAGATATTCTTTCAAACAAACGAAGGCTTGAAGAATACGAATCACATGCTAACAGAGGAATGTAGCGCAATACTACAAAAGAAGTTGCCACCCAAGCTAAAAGATCCGGAACTTTCACAATCCCGTACAATTGGTGAAGTAAATTTTGGCAAAGCTCTTTGTGATTTAGGGGCAAGTATCAACTTGATGCCTGTCAATTTTCAACAAATTAAATTTGGGAGAAGCAAAAGCAACAATAGCGCTACAATTAGCCGATCGGTCAATCAAATATCCACGTGGGATAGTTGAAGATGTGCTCGTCAAAGTTGATAAATTCATATTCCCAGCAGATTTTATCATCCTCGACATGGAAGAAGATCGGGATATTCCCATTATTCAGGGACGACCATTTCTCGCAACCGGATGTGCTCTTATTGACGTCTATGAAGGAAAGCTAATTCTCAGAGTGGAAGGCGAACATGTCATCTTCGATGTCTTAAAAACTTTGAATCAACCCTCCACAGATGAGTATTGTCTAAAAATAGACACAATTGAAGCCATGGTGAACAAGTCTTTAGAGAAAATTCTATCTAAAGATCCTCTTGAGACATGTATAGCAAATTCTCTAACCAAAGATGGAAGAAGAATATCACTTGGCGAAGCAGATTAACTATCCGGAAGCACTACCAACCTTAAGAAAGCATCCACATTTTGAAGAATTGGGGACAAGCTCCGCTAAACCCCTCCCTTCTTTACAAGAAGCTCCAACACTTGATCTCAAACCTCTACCCACACATTTGAGATACGCTTACTTGGGCGTTTCCTCAACACTTCCGGTCATCATATCTAACATATTCACCAAACTTGAAGAAGGGAAATTACTAAGGGTATTGAGGAATCACAAAAGAGCAATTGGATGGACTATTGCAGACATTAGAGGAATAAGCCCCTCTATATGCACTCACAAAATCTTGATGGAAGATGACTGCAAACCTTCAATTGAGCATCAACGACGTTTGAATCCAAACATGAAGGAAATTGTGAAGGCAGAGATTCTTAAATTACTTGACGCAGGAATCATTTATCCAATCTCAGATAGTCCATGGGTGAGCCCTGTACATATGGTGTCCAAAAAGAGTGGAATCACGATCATTGAGAACGAGCACAATGAACTTATACCAACACGACCGATCACAGGATGGAGAATGTGCATTGATTACAGGAAACTAAACAAGACGACAAGAAAAGATCATTTTCCACTCCCATTTATTGATCAGATGCTAGATAGATTGGCGGGACATTCTTACTACTGTTTTCTCGACGGCTATTCAGGGTACAACCAAATCGTAATAGCCCCAGAAGATCAAGAGAAAACAACATTCACATGCCCTTATGGAACATTTGCCTGTAAGAATCCCATTCGGATTGTGCAATGCTCCAGCCACATTTCAAAGATGCATGATGTCAATATTCTCAGACATGGTTGAAAAATTCATTGAAGTTTTCATGGACGATTTCTCGGTTTTCGGAGATTCATTTGATAAATGCCTAATTCACTTAGGCATGGTCTTGGAAAGATGTGAAGACACAAATCTAGTTCTCAATTGGGAGAAATGTCACTTCATGGTCCAGGAAGGAATCGTACTTGGCCATAGAATCTCACAACATGGAATTGAAGTCGATAAGGCAAAGATCCAAGTGATTGCAAAACTTCCTCCACCAATTTCGGTGAAAGGAGTAAGGAGTTTTCTCGGACATGCAGGATTCTATCGGAGGTTTATAAAAGATTTCTCAAAAATAGCAAAACCTCTCTGTTCTTTGCTTGAGAAAGATACACCATTCCTTTTCACAAATGAATGCCACGTGGCCTTTGCAACTTTGAAGGATAAGCTTACATCAGCTCCAATCATCATTTCTCCAGATTGGACTATTCCTTTCATTTTAATGTGCGATGCAAGTGATTATGCCGTAGGGGCCGTACTGGGCCAGAAGAAGGACAAAATGATGCAAGTGATCCATTATGCTAGCAGGACTATGAATGATGCTCAGCTGAACTACACAACAACTGAAAAGAGATGCTTGCAGTGGTTTATGCCTTTGACATATTTCGATCCTACTTATTGGGATCAAAGGTCATAGTCTACACCGATCATTCACTTTGAAATATTTAATGACAAAGCAAGATGCAAAGTCAAGGCTAATCCGATGGGTTCTACTTATGCAAGAATTCGACATAGAAATCGAGAGACGAGAAAGGGAACAGAAAACCAAGTGGCGGATCATCTCTCTAGACTCGACCAAAACAATGCTCAAGAGAAGGAAATAAATGAAGTATTTCGGATGAACAAGCTGCTCCAAATCTCTAATATCCAGAAAAACAAAATGCACCATGGTATGCCGACATCGTTAATTTCCTTGTTAGTGGAATAATTCACCCAAATTTTTCCCATCATCAAAAGAAAAATTCTTCTCCGAGTTGAAATACTATTACGGGAAGATCCTCTGCTTTTTAGACGAGGACTGATCAAATCATCCGGAGATGCATACCGGAAGAAGAAATGGAGAAGGTATTAGAAAGATGTCATTCCTCTCACTATGGAGGACATTTTGGAGGTTCAAAACAAGAAAGAAAAATTCTTGAAGGGATTCTATTGGCCCACTCTGTTCAAAGATGCACATACACTTGTCTCGAAGTGTGATGGTGCCAAAGACATGGAAACATGTCAAAAGAAATGAAATGCCAATGAATTTCATCCTTGAAGTTGAAATCTTCGACGTTTGGGGAATTGATTTCATGGGACCCTTTCCATCATCATTCTCTAATGAATACATCCTTGTAGTCATTGACTACGTATCGAAATGGGTGGAGGTCAGCATTACCAACAAACGAAGCTAAGGTCGTGGTAAATTTTCTAAAGAAAAATATATTCACTCGCTTGAACTCCGAGAGTTATTATCGTGATGGCGGATCTCATTTCGCAATCACCGTGTTAAGGCTCTATTGACCAAATTCGGAGTAAAACACCGTGTCGCTACCTCTTATCACCCACAAACCGGTGGACAAGTCGAAATTTCCAATCGTGAATCAAACGTATACTTGAGATGACAATCGACTCATCTCGAAAAGATTGGTCGAAAAAGCCGGATGATGCGCTCTGGGCTTACGTAATGACCTATAAGACACCGATAGGCATGTCTCCATTTCGTGGTTTTTGGAAAAGCCTCACACCGCCAGTAGAACTTGAACATCGAGCTTTTTGGGCTATAAAAACTAAACTTTGACGAACAGTTGGGTGGAAAGAAAAGGTTGATGAAGTTAAATGAGTTGGATGAAATCCGACTCATATGAAAATGCCAAAATCTACAAAGAAAAACGAAAAGATGGCATGACAACAAAATTCTAAGAAGAGATTTTAAAACAGAGACCAAGTTCTCGCTTTTTAATGCACGATCGCTCTGCTTCCGGTAAGCTACGATCACGATGGATGTGCCCTTACACGATCAAAGAGGTGTTTTCTCATGGAGCTGTGGAGATTTATAATACAACCGACGGAGTTTCAAAGTAAACGGTCAACGGTTAAAGCCATATCCGGGAGGAGAATTCTCGACAAAGAAAATCAATCATAATCTGGAAATACCTAATTAATCGGACGAGAAGTCAAGCTAAGGACGTTAAACAAAGCGCTTATTGGGAGGCAACCCAATCTCTATTATTTCGCAAATAAGTTTGGGGTAACACGGAAGGATTCAACAACAACAAAGCAAGGATCGATCGTTCATAAAATCCAGGAGTCTTTCTTTCATTATTCTCAAACATATAATAATTATAATCTTGTTTTTTTAAAAAAAAAAATAATAATATTTTAAATAAATACGGCCGTAAGTTATTAGATACGGCCGTATGTTGTCCAATTATATTTTTACGAAGCGCATTACGGCCGTAACTGAGTATGCTACGGCCGTATCTTTAAAAATCGCCACTTAAAAAAAAAAGCGAGCGTCACATACGGCCGTAACTTCTTTGTGTTACGGCCGTATCTTAAAACCTTGTTTGAAAAGCGAAAGCAACTTACGGCCGTAACTTGTATATGTTACGGCCGTAACTAGTAGTCTGTATAAAAAAACCGTCCTTAAACACTTCACACACACTGCACGAGACACAAGCGGCGGGAGAGCGATTTTTTCCCCTATCAATCCCTACTTGCTAAAAACTCAAATTCATCAATACAATTCATTAACATATCAACATTCACACATAATCATCGGGTTCTCTTTCAATCCTTGTTTCAATTTATATATTCTTGAGTTTTAGTTTGTAGTTTTTCTTCATATTTGTTTTTCGATTCTTATTTCCGTATGATTCGTTGATTAAATCTTGTTCATTTGTGAGTATTGTTGACATTTGTATCGTTATTTGATTCATTGATTTGTGGTGGCTTTATGGATTTGAGTTTGAATAAGAAAAACTTGTTAAAAACTATGAACTCAAGGTGTCCGACGAAATGCCACAACGAAAATCTTTGAATTTTTTTATGTTTTTATTGGTTTTGCTTGATGATTATAGTCGTGTGATGAAAAGAAGTTGATTTTGTTCAATTTCGTGGATGGCACAAGAAATCAACAAAAGGAAAAGAAAAGGTCGGCTCGTCATCTCAAGGTTCGGCACCGCCACAAAGAAAGCAAAACACGAAGTGCATTAAGGAAAGATTGTTCAATCTTGATGATTTCATCGGCCATGCGGATAGAAACACAATCACTACCCCTTTCATCCAAAAATTCTTAGACAACGGCTGGGAGAAGTTCGTTTCCGATCTCCCAAATGGTAACCCGACCTTGACCCTAAACTTTTACAATTCTTTCAACAAGTCCATTGGGCAGGTAGGGTCACCTACTTATCATCAGACTACTGTGAATGGGAAATCGATAAATTTTTCACCGGATGTCTTTAACAAGTTTTTGGGGGTTAATGGTACTAACGCGGTTGACATTAATATCTTGCCTAATGAAGAGGTGCCGGATGATAGAGTTTTACGCTGGGCGTTAGTGAGCGAGTTGCATGACAGTATTGGGATGATCAAACCCCGATACAACCAAGCGGACCTTATGGATGATGCTTGGTATTTATGGATGTGGGCGTAGGGAGTATTTACCCGACTTCGACTCGACGACGGTTTCCATTGGCCACTGCGAGGTTTATATGCTATCCGCCGAGGGGTAAAAATGGATTTGGGTACTCACATTTACACTACTATTTGTCACTATGCCGGCATGGTACCGACTAGGCAGAAAATGCCATACCCCTGCCTTATCACCGGTATTTGCAGGAGCCAGAGAGTCAAAATTTCGGCAGGGGGTGATATTTTAACACATGGGGATCGATTGAACGGCCGGAGTAGTATTTTTTGAAGTACTCAATTGAGAAGCAAACGGGCACGTTTGGAACCGGAAGAGGAGAGTAGCGAGGAAGAGGAATATGAGGCCGAGGAAGATGCCGGTTATGAGTTGACGGCTTTTGAGGAAAATTTGCTTGAAAGAGTTCAGGGATTAGAAACATCCCAGGCTGAAATTATGAGAAATCAGAATGAAATACTCGAGCGGCAATTAGAAACGGAGAAGCGCTTTGAAAAGCTTTTCCGTTTTCTAAACATCCCTGACGACACACCTGGAGGATCACAAAACTAAAATTTCAGGAGTTTTCTGTTTCTCGCATGCTATTATATTTTTTTAAAAAAACTCGGACGCTTTTACTTATAAGTTTGGGGGTGATGTTTTCATACTAGTGTGTTTATTTTGTGGTTTTTGAACTATGATTTTTATTTGGATTTTCATTGTGGTGTGTTTTTATTATTTGGCATTGATTAGGTTTAGTATATATATATATATATATATATATATATTTATAGTATTTTGATTTTTGAGATTTTTAGATCTGGCCATAACACCATAAATTAGCTATATACAAACTTCTAAAATCGTTTTAACCGGTAAAAAAATTGTATATTCCAAAAATTTTTTTGAGCCTTAATCTCTCTTTCCAAGCCTTGTAATTATCATATAAAATCGAGTCATTCGTTACCTTGAGAAAAGAAAAATCAATTGGTTGATGAAAAATAAAGCGAAATTTACTTAATTTGTGGAGTTTTTGATTTTTCATGCTTAACTAAAAATGATTTTCTGCAAAAATTCTATTCCCTAAAAAAAAAAGGACTCATTGGTGAAAAGAGCTACACGTTAGCAAATAACGGTGAAAGCTATCACCTAAAAAAAATGACGAAAAGGAGAAGTGTTGAGCGAATAAATGCCTAATTTTGGAAGTCTTAAATTTTGCGAAAAATAAAGGACTAACCATTGTTGGTGCGTAGTCGCCGTCTCGAAAAAATTGGTGAAAAGAGCTACACGTTAGCAAATAACGGTGAAAGCTATCACCTTTTTACGAAAAAAATGAGATAGAAATTGTGTTAGTGAAAAGAGCTACACGTTAGCAAATAACGGTGTGAAAGCTATCACTAAAAGGGATGTAGTTTATGAGCAGATTTGAATTAATTAGCAGCTGAATTTCAATACACTCAATTTTGTAAAAATCACAATATTTGATGACGCCAATGAAATTCTTCTTCATATTGAGTCGAAAAATAAACGAGTGATCGAGAGCAACCATTAAAGGGAGTCGTGTGTATCACGAGTGGGAAAGAAATAATCAACCTTTTGGGGGGGAAAACCTTACATTTTGGAATTACAAAATAAAAACCGTGTTTTAACTTCAAAAATATTAGTAGATTTATTTTGAATCTTGATTCATTTCTATCTACTGTATAAAGCTGGTTGTTGTTTATTAATGGCATTTTGATCTCCTTTTCTCTTTTTATATTTTAATTTATGTGTGTATTAATTTTCTTATTTTTTTTTAATTTTTATTTTTATTTTTGGAGTGTGAATAATAAAGAGTCTTGCTCGGGACTAGCAAGAATTCAAGTTTGGGGGTGTGATAAGTGTCAGTTTTGTACACTTATCCATAGTTTGTATCGATAAAATTTACCCATAATTGAGCTAGTCTACTCGTTTTTGCTTTTAATTTATTAGTTTTAATAATTTTATTTTTATCGGATGATGATCGGATTAAATAACTGAATTACTCAAGAAACAACATGTTTAATAAATATTCTATTTATTGAATTTTGATATATTCATGTTGTAGGGCTTTCCGATACGAATTCGGCAGTCTTTCCGGATTCAAAATCAGAGTTATATATCAAAAGTTATCATCCGAAGAAGATCTGGGGCAAAACGCAAAGTCCGAGGGAATTCAGGGCTAAAAACGTAACTATCAAAGCTTCAAATGAGCAAATTTACGAAGCCACGTTACGGCCGTAACATTCAGGGGTTACGGCCGTAAGTCACCTAGTTACGGCCGTAACTCCCGAATGTTACGGCCGTAACTCTTGTGATTACTATGATTTGTCTAATTTTTATACTTTTGTGTATTATTGAGGGGATGGCAGGCATTGATCCGATATAATGTAATAATGCTGTAGTTTTGGAGCTATTAGATGACTTTAGGTGTATAAATAGACCCCTTAGATCCTTCATCATTCACCATTCATCATATAATTTTCCATTTTCTTGTAAACTTTTCTTTTTGTGTGAAGAACACACTTGTGTTCTTGAGTGATCTTTGTAAGTGTGGTGTAGTATATGTTGTTCAGAGAGTTTATTGCTTCTATCTCCTTTATCTACTAAGGGAGTTAGGATCAATTCTTTCTCTTGATTCAACTAAGAATGACCACCAAAGCTTGTAATATGTGTAATAAACCCTTTATGGGCTAAGTTTCTTAAGTTGGGATTATAAACAAGGTTAGTCATGTTATTTATGTTTGTATAAAGATATATTATGAATTACTTATTATTGTGTGTGATTTTCATTGTTTTAACAATCTTTATTTATTTGGCCAATTAATGAAGATATTTATGATCTTCATATGTTTCGAAAGAAAATATGTTTGATTAGATCAAATGATCTTCACTCTAAGTTGTTCTAGGGGATAGAAATATACCCCTAGTCCTTAGATGATTCATTGAGTTATTTTCACAAATCCTAATGCTATGTATTGAAGCCAATCAACATAGAAATATAGTGGATTGATTCAATATGTAAGGGGCGTTTATAGTTCGAAAGAGAAACCGTCTTTTTAAGGAAAATCGAATCTACACAACATAATAAGTAAATTCATCTTATGATCTCCAATACATCTTTTATAACTAATGACGAACTAAGTTTGTAATCCCAACTATTTCATTTTATCGATAATCAATCTATTATTATTGCTATCTTTTTATTTCCTTATAATATTAGAACTATTATTGCAATTTCTTTGCAATTATTAAACCAAACTTTTTAATTGTGTGTTTCACTCATCTTAAGTATCTATAAAAATAGACTAATAGTGTATAATTCAAATTATAACATAACTTCCTTGTGGGATCGATAAACCGGACTCAAAAAGTCCACTTTACTACTTGATACGATATCGTGCACTTGCGATAGTTACACAAAAAGCGTGTCACCAGTCCAGGGAGTTTCGTCATTTGAGTTACGTACGCTAGCCATCTACCCATTACGTACGTTAACTTTAGTCAATATGTCCGTTGCTCGCTGACCTATGCCATGACGTCACCTTCCAATGTTCACTTGTTTGAACTGTGTTACGTACGTTATTTATCTTCCATTACGTACGTAAGCTTCCTCATATTACGTACGTTAACGTAGTATTGTTACGTACGTTAGATTTGAATTTTCTCCAGCATTTTGCACTTCGTTTTCCTTCGATGCTTGCTTCGTCTCTTCGTTGTTTTGTTTTGTTTATCGCCTTTAATCATCAAAACACTTTTAATTTATGTATGGAACAAAATGTTCCAACAATCTCCCCCTTTTTGATGATTACAAAACAAAACTTCGTCAATGGGATTTACCTGGAAAAATACAAATATATGTATATCTTTATAGACCAAAGTTTTCGACTTTGTCCGTTTCGTTAGAATCTTCTCCCATTTCTTTTTCGACTCCTTCTTTTCTTTTCTCCTTTTGTTTTCTCATTTTTAATTTTTCATCGTCTTTTTGATGTCTCCTCATTTTTCTTTTCCTTCATTTTCGACTTCTCCTTATTTTTGTTCAATTCTTTCGTTTTTCCAATTCTTTTTGTACGCTATCGATTTTCTTCGATTTTTCTCCCCCTTTCACGGTTAATCTCATTTTCGACTTATTTCTCCATTCTCCCATCTCTCCCCCTTTTTGTATTCATCAAAAAAAAGTGCAATAAAATACCAAAAAAAAATCAATAAATAATGAAATATGCAAAAATAAATACAAGGGTATTAACTCTCCCTGAAAATATTATCCGTTTTAAAATTTTTTTCCCCCTTAGTAAAATATCAAAAATCAATGTTTGGGGATCCAACCTATAGTTGGTTTTTGTTTAGAAACGTAGACGATATTTGAAACGATTGTTCCTTTAGGAACTCAAATTTTCTTAATTTTTATCGTCCGTCTCGGGCTTTTGCAACTTGAAATATGATGCCCGATTTTTAAACACTTTTCGCAATGTGGTATCTTGAAATTAATGGATTCGTTTTTCAAACTAGTTTTGAATCCTAACCCCTCTTTATTCAAAGTAAATTTTTGAACACCAAGCATTTGTTCAAATTTCTCGTTTCCGTGTGAGAATTTCTTTGTCAAAGATTTAAGCTCGGTTTGGATTTTAGCGAGATCAGTCTTCAAAATATTTTCATTTTCAATACACTGTGAATGATCGATTTCAACAAATTTTCCCTTCTCGATAATTTTGAAATTTTCAATTTCAAAAGATTTAATTTTAGACTTAAGGGATTTTATTTCGGATAAAGCATTTTGAAAATCCGTATGTAATAATTCAAATGCATCAAAAAGTTCATCACGGGATGATGTACTTACTTGGCTTTCGACGTCACTGTCGTTGAACGAACTTCGGGCCATGAGAGCGAGATTATTTTGATCGATAAATTCGTCGTCTTTGTTTTCATCGCTCCATGTTGCCACGAGGACCTCCTTCTTGGGTTTGGCACGGCAATGCTTAGCGAAGTGGCCTGGTTTTCCACATAGTCGACAAGAGTTGTCGAATTTCTTCGTTTCGCTCGAGATATCCTTTCTTCCTCCGGTTTAATAAAGTTTGGAATTTATTAATATTCTTGGCATAATATGCCGCTTATTCGTCGCTTTCCTCCACCGGGGTTTCTTCTTTCTTTCTCGATATCTTGGCCGTCATGACTAATGATCGTTCCTTTGGCTTGACACTTCGTGATTTTAATACAATCTCATAATTGATTAGTGAACCAACAAGGGCACTAAAATCGAGCGTGTTGAGATCTTTAGATTCCATAATCGCAGTCACGGTGTCGTCCCATTCGCTAGGTAGTGATCGTAAAATTTTCTTAACTTTTTCACTACTAGATAATGGTTTTCCGAACGAAGCAAGTCCATTGGTGATGACCGAAAATCTGTCGAGCATATTGGTGATGGACTCGTCACCCTTCATCATGAATAACTCGTAGTCATGGAGAAGCATATTGATCTTCGTCTCCTTGACTTGAGTTGTCCCTTCGTGTGTGATTTCAAGAATTTTCCATATTTCTTTTGCACTTTCACACGACGAGATTCGATTAACCTCTACGGGATTTAAGGCACAAAATAAAAGTTGGGTGGCCTTACAATTTAGATGGTCATTTTTCCAATCGGCATCGTCGTATTCTTCAGAAGACTTGAGCATACTGTCGGATTTGATAGGAACTTTTTGGCCGAGACAAATAATCTTCCAAATATCTATATCGTAGGCACGAATAAAGATTGACATCTTTTTCTTCCATGTCAAATAATTTGAGCCATCGAAGAATGGCGGTCGGTTGAGATCAAGGCCTTCGACAGGAGCAAATTGAAACGCCATTGGATCTTTTTCTCCTCGGATGTTAAGAAACGAATTAGAGTACCGCTCCGATACCAATTGTTGGGTACAGGGTCGGATATTGCGCCGTTTGCGGAAGCATAAATATAAATGCGGAAATTTAAAGCACACAAGGATTTATAGAGGTTCGGCTATAAACGAGCCTACATCCTCTCTCGGTATCTTTTTCAATAGGCTAAAGAAAAACCTCTTCTCGTCTCTTCTATCGGTCGAGGTATAACCGTTACAATCACGTCTTCTATTGGTCCGTGATAAACCACTCGTACTTGTCTTTGTGTCGGTCCAAGTTAAACCGTTTTCCTTTTCGTAGGACAAGGAATCAAACTCTCTAGTTTTCTATGGGTACTCGATAAACCTCACTTAGATATCGATTGCGATTCTAATAATGCCGGATCCTTGATCCTAATAACACCGAATCCAATTGTATCTTTTCTTTTACCACTCGTGTATGTTTTCGTGAATTCTCACTCAAACAATTACAATTAAGCTCAATATCAACAACAAGAATGTGTATAATAATATCACAAGTATAGACAATTTGCTCAAGGTTGTTGTACTCAAACAATACCATAGGGATGATACTTATAGGCTTCTTGATCAAACTAGCCGTTAGCTCCTTCAGACTGCATTACGTACGCTATCGACTTCTCATTACGTACGTAAGCTTGTTTACGTACGTTAACCTTGAATGGTTACGTATGTTAGCCTCTTCACAAACAAGTCCAGGGAGTTTCGTCATTTGAGTTACGTACGCTAGCCATCTACCCATTACGTACGTTAACTTTAGTCAATATGTCCGTTGCTCGCTGACCTATGCCATGACGTCATCTTCCAATGTTCACTTGTTTGAACTATGTTACGTACGTTATTTATCTTCCATTACGTACGTAAGCTTCCTCATATTACGTACGTTAACGTAGTATTGTTACGTACGTTAGCTTTGAATTTTCTCCAGCATTTTGCACTTCATTTTCCTTCGATGCTTGCTTCGCCTCTTCGTTGTTTTGTTTTGTTTATCGCCTTTAATCATCAAAACACTTTTAATTTATGTACGGAACAAAAGGTTCCAACAGTTTAAACAACATAAGATGATATTAACAAACATAAATGATTGTTTAACATGTTCTTGATAAATCCTTATTCATAAGAATCATGCGAATTTTTGAGAATATCTTGTAAACCGATCATAAGAATGAATTGAGGAAATAGAGTTGTTGGAATAGAATTTCGATATCTTGAGATTGTTGAATTATTCAAATTGAATTTAGGTTGTCTTCCCCCTGAATTCGATATCATTGATTATATGGATGTGTTATCGAGTGAAGTGTATTTCATTCAAGGTCTTGTTCGCGTAACCGATATTAGTCGAGGACCGTCCATTCGTTCGACAATGGAGGATTATTCTCGTATCCGTATTGAGGCAAGTTATCTTTCTTGGTTATAATGATGATTAGATTCTTATGAATTTGTGACTCGTAATTTGATATTGTTCTTGATGATGTCCGTTTCTCATCATGGGATTGTATTCCCAAGTTCGTCACCTTGAATCATTGATCTTGTTGATACTTATTGTCACTTGAGTGAGTTTCTTGATCCTTAATCGGATATGTGATTTGTTGAATTCGTTGTCATGTTGTATCGTGACATATCCAGAATCATATCTGCGTGCCAATTGGTTATTGTGTAGGATTTTTAGCCAGGCACATGTATAGTCATACGTGAATGTTTCCGTATTGGACTGTACACACGAGACGTAGTTCGTGAGGCTAATTAGGTACATTATCACACGTATATTCTAGATTCCGTATACGAGGTGGACATGTACACGGACACATTTCCGGATGGGGCGTACTGGATTCCGTATACGAGGTGGACATGTACACGGACACATTTCCGGATCGGGCGTACTGTGATGTCCATCTTTGAGCCATATTGTTTGGTCGTTCATAGTCCATATATGATTGGATATGTTCGATGGTTTGTTGACTGATTGTTCATATGCCCGAGGGGTATGTTCAATAGTCGGATGTTTTCTTTGAGATCTAATATGTATATATGAATTGTATAATGTCTGGAGAATCATTTATCATGTATATCTGACCCTGTGTTTTGGGCGAAATACTTGTGTTGTATTTTAGGTCGAGGTAAAGGCAAGGAACGGGAAGAACATGGTGACGGCGAAGGGTTCGAAGGATACTAGTTCGGGGGCTCCAAGTCTTTTGTTATCCGGTTATGTTCAAACCGTGTTATGTTACTTTATTCCGCTTTATTTAAACTACTGTCCGATTGTATTGATTTTCACTGTGTATTCCATTTTCATATGGTTTATACTTGTAGTTCGGATCCTGTGTATAATAAGGTTGTTGGCCATACCATTAATAAATTCCTAATCGGAGTAGCGACTATTTATTATGGTTCGGTATCACAAAGTAATAATTATTTAATCTGTATTTTGGTATCGCCTGGTGGGTCCCAGTGTGGGGTCCACGACACTATAATAGTTGCCTTTTTGGGGTGTTACAGAAGATGGTATCAGAGAGTTGTTTTCTTTTTAAGAGTCGTTGTGAAATGAACTACTATCGAGAGAGCTTCGTGTCACGTGTGACCTGTGCAAGCGCCTGACCCTACGATCCAAATAAGGTATGTACTTTATGAGCCATGATTTAATTGCTGGCATGATATTGATATCAGAATGGATCTTTTTGTTGATCTTGTTATTTCGAGGATCTGTGGCAGGATTTATCTGATTGATAATTCGAGGTAAATTCTGGATTGATTATGTGATTGAAATTGTTAGACTCGACGTCGATATGATATTCTATGTGACACTCCTAGTGTCGATAATTCATTGTGAGCTGTTTTTCTTGGATATGTAATTCCTTGTTGCTATTAACTTAGCATGAATTTTGATCAGTATTATGAACTGTACTTATGGTTATCATTATGGTTGATTCTTTCAGTATGGAAAGAAATTTGAGAGGCCGTGGCAGAGGGAGACGAGGCCGCGGAGGGAGCCAAATCCCGATACAACGAGCCAACAAGCGCGCGAATGCGGAGCCGTGTTCCGCAGTGATTCGCCTTCTATGGACTAATCGGACCACACTGGACACGAGGATGCGTGTGTCGATACTTACGTTGTGATGCAGGGCATGATGGCTCAGATGACCCAGATGGGTTAATTAATGGAAGCTATGCAGAGAGCTACTACCGACCTCCTGTGCATGGCGGGCCCGTGAGTCGGATCATCAGCGACATCTCTCGCCAGCGACCCCCGACCTTTGAAGGCTCCTCTGAGCCTGCTGACATTGTGCATTGGATTGAACACTTTTAGAAATTATTCGAGATGGTGGACTGCCCCGAAGAGAATCGCATCTCCGTAGCAACTTACTATCATAGCAAAGGTGCCCACACCTGGTGGCTTTCAGTGAGGCCAGCTGATGGTGTGTATACTTGGGAGGAATTTAAAAACCTCATGTTAGACTGTTACTATCCAGGGCCACTCCGTGAGGCCAAGCTGTCAGAATTGCTGAACTCGGACCCGTCTGAAGATGATGATGTACTATCTGTTGCCGAGAGATTTCAGGCACTTCTTCCTTTCGTCTCTTCGATTGTCCGAATGGAGGCTGATAAGATCAAATATTTTCTCAAGAGGCTTAAACCCCGAATGAGAATGCAGCTATTGAATCACCACTGTACGACCCTACCGGAGTTCATCGAGAAAGCTCTGGAATACGAACTTATCGTAAAGTAGATTTCCAAGAAGCAACCACAGTACAACAACAAGAGATCCAGGAACCAGAACCAGACTGAGAGTAACTGGGGAACATTCAAGAAGCCCCAGTCATTGCCGAACCCTTCTGAACGACCACCCATGGCATCAAAGCCATCCGGATCGCACTCTCGAGTGGTCAACTCATCTGTTGTGTGCTATAACTGTGGGGACCAAGGGCGCATCAGCTCCAAATGCCCGAAGCCGTCCGTCGCATGCCATACTTGTGGGAAGAATAGGCATCATGCTCGTTATTGCAGGAATGGACCGGGATGTGAACCAGTAGCATCTCATGCTCCAGTTCAGTCTTTTGTCCAGGACTGTGTGCCTCCGTCTGCTTCTTATCAGACTACCGGTGCAAATAGAGGGATGGGCCGTGGAAACCAAGCTGGTACATTTGGTGTCGGAGCTGCGAAACCTAGGATGTACGAGATGAAGAAGGCATACGATCCCGAAGCCAGCATGATTGCAGATACTCTCGAGATCCGATCTTAGCCCGTCCGTGTTCTTTTTGATACTGGTGCTTCACACTCCTTTTTATCTGCTTCTTGTTTGAGTCGTTTGCAAATAGATCATGTTACCAATCGTGAACCTTATGTAATTGGTCTACCCGATGGTAGAAGGATTGTTGGGAATCGTGAAGTGCAGAACTGTCCGATTCGCATGAACGACTGTGAGTGGTTGTAAACTTAATTGTGGTCGATTTGCCTAAAGATGATGTGATATTGGGTATCGATTGGATGGATTGTCATGATGCCATACTTAGCATCCGCAAGCGGATAATGACCATCACATCTGACGATGTTTTGAGTGTATTTTTCAGGGTGATAATCCCAGCCGTTCTGGGAGAGTCATCAGTGCTATGAAAGCAGTGAAACTGCTTAATCAAGGGTGTATTGGTTATTGGTGTTACATGACCAAAATAGCGGATCGACCAGTTGAATTGGCTGATATTCCAGTAGTCCGGGACTACCCACATGTATTTCCAGACGAGTTTCCAGGCTTACCTCCACATCGAGAGGTAGAGTTTACTATTGAATTAGAGCCAGGTACGTTCCCGCTTTCGAAAGCACCATATCGTATGGCTCCGACCGAGATGCAGGAGTTGAAGAACCAGCTTGAGAAGTTAACTGAGAAAGGCTATATTCGACCTAGTGTGTCCCCTTGGGGAGCACCTGTTGGGATTCCTCAGAAAATAAACGCAGCGGAAGAATAAACGGAATCCCTAAGAGGATCGATCAAGTAATGTATATACGAAAAGAAATACGAAGATTAAGGAATCAAAGTCCCATACCTTTGATGTCTCTGAAAAACCTTCGTATGATGATGATGATGATGAAGAGCCCTTCGTTCCAAACACCGAAAGCACGGTGCCTCTACTTCACACGCCGGAACTTGACGGAAAAATCAGCAAACTTCCTTTCTCTAAGAATGCGGCTAGGGAAGCTTGTAGGAATTTTTTCTCTCGATCTTTTCTACTAATAACTTGTCTCTAAGATCAAGTATATGCTGTAGAAATTTTTTCTCACTCTTGAAGCTCTCTCAAAAACGAAAAATTCACTTGGGGAAGGAAGAAGGAGACTTTTATGATTAAAAGACTTTCTTTTTCACAATTATTCCAAGCCTCACATGTAGAAGATGATTTTAAAAGCATCTCCACTCCTCACATGATCCCACAAGTATATTATATAATGAGAGAGAGACAAAGTAGAGAGGAGGGGGGGACTTATAGGGAATCTTCCAAGAAACGGGTCGAGTTAATTCGGCTCGTGTATTGGATGTTCGTCAAACAAATCCCTCGTGAATCGGATGTCCGTCAAACGAATCCATTTTATTTCCAATGTGTTTATACTAATTAATTAATCTAATTAATTAGTTATATCAAACACAAATATACATTTCTCTAAGAAATATAATTTATGAATTAAAGTAATCACCGAGTAACTTACTTACAATTCATAAGACCGCTATTTGATTTATCCGATAAATCACTAATATCTAATATTATAAGAGAGATTATTAATTCATATTTATCCGTCAATGATCCTGTTGCGCGACTCCGTAGGTTCGTCTCAGCCGGCATTGAGAGGAATCAATGAGTGCGGGAAGCACATAGCCAGCCTAGCGGGCCGCACTATAAACCCCGACTGAGAACGAATGAACGAATCATTCCAGAACCATTATGTCATGAATACCATATACGTATAGACCCTTCATCAGATGTCCCGGTCAAATCTTCGGGTCACGGTAAAGTCAAACCCTACTGTTGACTAGACTCTATACATGTGTTAATACAAATCAAGACCGACTGATTAATAGTGTATCTAATACGACTATATCAGAATGCTTTGGCCAAAGACTTATGATCTTATTCGCCATTAACCGTATAGGACATTCGCCTGCTCATTAACAGGAGATAGAATCCAACTCTAAGTCTGGAGATAGGTTGAACATACCTTAATATGACGAAAATCACTGAACCGTAAGGTAGAATCCGACTCCGGTTGGTCGTATGCCACTCCAAGGTGCTACTCCACTTCAATGATCACTCACAAGTAATATCCAATATTCAAGGATCGAGAAGATGTTTTCTAAGTGTGTTAGAAGGGTAATTCTTGCTCTCTCGTCTCTCAAGAATGAAGTATAGACGAAGGAAATGGGAATAAAAATGGAGTGCTGGCCCATATATAAACTTTACGCACAGTGATTAGCGCACGCTACTAAGCATTCCTTAGCGCGCGCTAATAAGAGTTGACTTCAAAACTGTCCAGGTTCGTCCGCGGGAATCTTATCCGGACCCATGTCCCGGCTGGCGCATGTGCTAGCCGCCCAGCTCAATAATTGAGTGCTTAGCACACGCAACTCCTACATACTGTAATACCCGAGATTTCCGTTTCCGGTTATTTTTGAATTTTTGTCGGTTGTGCCGGTTATTTTGCTCTATTAGCGATTATTTGAGTTTTCCCCTATGTTGGGTACGACATGATGTACCGTGTTGTGGTGTTCGTCGGGTACGACATATCGTTGCATAAGTCGAGCTAATAGTATGTCGTGCTTTGTTATTTGTTTGTTTTAGATTTGGATTGTTGGTGTTGTCCGTTAGTGTTTCGTTGCATGTTGAATAATCATTGTTTTGTCGAGGAGTATCGTTGTTGTGCAATTGGTCGACTTTGTAAGATCACCACCGGCACTTATAAAGTCGAAAAATTCTGAAACTATGCAATGTGATAGAGCATCAAGTTAGCTTTCCAATGGTTCAAACGGCGAGTCAATAGGAGTCCATACGAAGGAGTTATGGTCATAATAGCGAAGACTACACAATGTATAATTAGCGCACGCTAACGTATTTATTAGCGCGCGCTAACTATTAGGGACAGAGCGTTCTGTTCTTTACAGGACTGCCTCGTTTACGCACGCTAATACATTGATTTGCGCACGCTAACGGGACCGAACACAGGCTTCTGGACTGCATTTTTACCCTGGTAGCGCACGCTAAGCCTTTCCGTAGCGTACGCTAAACCTCTGTTAGTATATAAGGGTTTGGGAAGTCAACTTTCATCATTTTTTTTCATTTCACTTCTTCTCCTCCGGCGACTCAGGCGACTCCAGGCGTGAGAAGGTGGATATCTCGGCCAGATATCATTAGATATCAACTCCTTTCAACTCCTAACACGGATTTATCGACCTTCTTTCATCTTCCATCGTCGGATTCGAGGTAAAATCCCTTAGAACCTTGGTATTGGGATTTTTTTTTTTTGGGGGGGGGGGGGTTCCTTGATCTCTTGAGTTCACTCGAAAATGATAAATTGATAGTGTAATTCTTGTTGTTTTGGTTGTACACTACGGATTAGAAACTCGTTTATTGATTTCATTTCACTCGAAAGTGGTTTTGATTTCCTTGGGAAACCCTTGAACCCTTGTAGTTCTTAATGTCGATTTGGATCCCGTTTAGTTTTGTTAATTCGTGGTGTGTCACTCTGATAGTGTTCGTCGGACTGTCGGGTTCGTGTTTGTTCTTGGAAGTTCAGGGGCTGATTGACCGTGTCCGTTCGTTGTTCCAATGATCGTGGTTTCGAGGCAAGTATCTTGTCCATACATTACGTGTTTTATGGATATAATGGTTGGTAATCGATGATATGTGCTAAATGAATGTTTACAACCATTTCTCAAAAGAATCGGTATATTTACAATCATGGTTTTCTTAAAAGACGACTCTTGTGTTCGGGGCTTAATGTGCTTAATTGACTATGTGTGTTAGTGTTGAGTATAGGATCTCCCTACTTTCGGGTGATGTCATTATGTGTGAATATGTCGTCGGTAATTTATGGTTAAATCATTTTGTTAAGAATTGTGCGTGGAGTCATGTGGTTGTCAGTGGATATGTGAGTTGTGTGATATTGGTTGTGTCTTTCGGTGTTGTTGAGATAAGAGTGTTTTCTTGTGGATAGTATTAATTCTGGGTCGTGAGTATGTGTTAGATAGTTTTGCCATTTTAGCAAAATACCTCGACTATATATATTGTGATTGACTCTTGAGGATTGTTTGGAAATGTGAATTGATGAGAGTTGTAAGGTTGTTCTCGAGTACTCTCACTCGGGGATTGACTCGACGGGGTCACACGGGGACCTGGTGGCTTAGCGGATGGACCGGGTCATGAGGGTTACTTCGAGTGGGCATTCTCACCTGGGGATTGCTCGACGGGGCACACAGGGACTTGGTGGCTTGAGGGCCGGACCGGGTCGCGAGAATTGCCAGAGTGTTTGTACTGATGATTAATTGTGATATGTCCGGAGTATCACAATGATTGGTGTCCGGGGTCGAGAGACATTATATATCGAGTCTTGGTGTTTGGCTAAAATGGCATAAAAATAATGTGTTATTTGTAACGTGTTTTTGGAAGTAAATTGAAGTGGATGATCGGGTCGTGGACCCTGTGTTTAGTGATCGGAATGATCGGGTTGTGGACTCTGTGTTTGGTGACTGGAATGAATTGGGTTGTGAACCCCATGTTTTCTTAATCGGTTTTGCATTTTTGGAAAAATGAACTTTGGGGCTGTGACCCTAAGTGGCTTTCGATGAATTAAGAACTTTTAATCACAAATGTTTTCAAAACTCCCGAGATTTGGAAGTGTTTACAAAGTGCTTACTTGTTTCGTTTTACTTTCAAGACTTGAACTATTTTAAATCAAAATATCTCGGGGAGTCTTTTGTTGTATTCTCGGAATGTGTTATGTATGGCTCGTATTTGCACTTTATACTTGTACTAGCAAAACAGTGGAGTTTTGCTAACCCCCGAGTATTCGGGGGTGGATGTCTGTTTTTGCATCCAGGTACATGCAGGTTTGGGAGCAAAACACAGGATCGGTGCGAAGGATGATGGAAGGCAAATGATATTAATCACATGAAGGCCAGTTTTGGGTGCAGTTAGTCTGAGTATGTGTATGGTCTTTTCCGCTGTCGTACTTTTTATTTATGAGTGTATTTTACCCTTGCATGGGTATGAGTCGAGATAGAAATGTGTATTTTTGACTTGTATGTTAGTGACGAAAGACCAAGTTGGTCTACGAATTTGGTATTTTATCATGTCGGTATGTAATTTATTGTGTGGTTTCGCTGTCTAGCCTGGTGGATCCTCACGGAGAGGGTCTGCGGCGTGTAATATTCCCGGTTTGATTTCTGGGGTGTTACTTTTATGGTATCGGAGCTTAGGTTGCGATAACCTAGGCTGTCGGGTCAAGTCGGGTATTGTCGTGTCTTGTCCTGTCAGATTGTGTTTGTCTAAGTCGTGTCGCGATGCGTCGTCTGTGATGTCGGCCGTGATTAGTATCGAGGTGCAGCCATCATCTTCGTGCGACCTATGGATGTAAGTCTCCCTACTATATTGTGCCTTGTGATATACGAGCCGTATGATTTTGTGTTATGATGTGGAGTTAAAGGTGATTTGTGAGTATGTGGCCTATGTTGTTTGATTTTCGTATGATGACCTCAAGGTCAAAAATTTTGGAGTATTCCAACTACCGATATTTTATTTTCATCTTGTATTATAAGTTTTCAAAACACTATTTTTAAACTCAAGTGAGGTCTACAAAATGTAGACAAGACGTGATTCTCGTTTTCAACTTATCGGTTTTATGGTTGTTAGTCGGGAAATACGTGATGATGTTCTTGTTGTTCGGGCAGTATAGCCAGTTTTAGATTAAAACTGTGATGTGATTGCTGAGTCGTTCGGTTTGTGTACATTGAGATTGTAATACCCGGTTGTGAATTCATTAATTATCATTCAGTATCTGCCACTCAGAATTTTTTTTCATTCAGTAATAATCATTCATCATTCATATTTAGTCAACTATGTTCACCATTCGGCGTATTTTGGGATCATCACTGTTTGAGATCGGGCCGAGATTATTGTCATCATCATCATCATGTTTTGATTTTCAGTTTGAGAGGTAGCGCACGCTACCCATTGTAGTTAGCGCGCGCTAATGAGGTGCATGTAACGCACGTAATGATTCAGTATTAGCGCACGCTAGCGCAAGTGAGGCAGACAGTCCAGAAAGTACTGGGCTGATTTGGGAAATTCGTAGCGCACGCTACGAGTGGTAAGTAGCGTACGCTAACTATGCTGGTAACGCACGCTAAGACTTCAGAGTAGCGCACGCTAGCGCGCCGATCGAGGACGAGGTTCGGACTCCAGGATTTTGGATATCAACTATCAGGTAGCGCACGCTAACATAAGGTTAACGTACGCTAAGGACAGGCTGTTAGCGCACGCTACCAAAGGTACTTAGCGCACGCTAACGACTCAGTCAGGGGGTACTGGACCACCCGGTACACGCGTTAGCGCACGCTAACGTCAGGAGTTAGCGCGCGCTAAGCTGGGACAGTATAAATAGGACAGTTCGGTCCAACTTTCGTCATTTCTTCATTTCTCAATCATTTCGGACGAGCTCGGGCGATTCGGAAGGGTCTTTTCGAGATGCAATCGTCTAGCATCATCTTCAAGCTTCTAAGTTGGATTAATCATCATCTAAATCAGTTTCATCACTCCAAATCAAGGTAATGATTCTTGGATCTAGAATTTCGGATCTTGGGTGTTTTGCTTTCGATCTCCTCGTGTAAATCGATATTATGTTGGAATATGTTAGATATGGATTATCTATCTCGGATACATGTATTTCTACGGATTCATTGGTGTAATTTTCGGAATTTATGAATAATTGAGGAATTGTTCAAGAACCCTTATGGGTTGACTTTGGAATTTTGGGGGTTTTCGACTAAATGTTGTTGAAATATCGTTCTAAGTATTCCTATTGGATTATTGATAGTATTCATGAGTTTTTGTGGTTTTGAATCATTCATTGGGAGTTGGTTTCGGAGGTAAATGAGTTTTGGTTGGAAACAATTGGAGATTGTTTACAACGCGTTGGTTTAAATGCCCCAATGAGTTTCGGGTATTGTTGTATCGACTTTTGAGTTGGTTGTGATCATGCTTGATTCATGTATTAAGAGAATTGTTGATTTTTGTGTTGTTTAAGGTTGTTCAAGCGGCCGGTAATTTCATTAAGGACGTTGATCGTGGAAGTACCTTCTCGCCTTCGGTTTGAGGCAAGTTTTATACTTGTACTAGTCAATGAGCTAATGTCATCATGTATGTGTATGAATGTGTTGTATCATTCCGAGACTTAGTCTCTTCATGAATTCATTGATATCTAGAGATCGTTCGATACGATACCTTCCGGCAATTTTTCCAAATGTTTATTGTTGTTCGTTAACGGCCGATTCAAGGCATTGTAATACTCATTATTAATGTCATTGTCGATAGCCGGTTCGCGGTATCGATGTATCGATTGTTGTTAATACAGATGTCAATTAAAGACATCGTTGAGATCATTGTTATTCCTGTTTGGATTGTCATGAAAACTGTACAGGCCGATTAAAGGCATTGGCTTATTCATTTCTCGCCTTCGTCGTCGGTAACCGATTAAAGGTGCCGAGGCATCCTTCATATCATTGTTATCGATTGGCCATTCTCAGGCAAATCAAAATGTTCAATCATTCACTGCATCATTGTTATCGATTGACCTTTCTAAGGCAATCGAGGTATTCACTCATTCATCGTGTCATTGTTATCGATTGGCCGTTTTCAGGCAAATCGAAGTGTTCAATCATTTATGGTATCATTGTTGTCGGTTGGCCGTTCTAAGGCAATCGAGGTGTTAATTTAGGACTGTCAAGGACGGTATCTATCCGTGTGTTACTATCATCGTGTTGGCCGACTCAAGGCAGCACACTATCATTCATTGTGATACGGCTTCGTGCCGTGGCTTCGGCCCTAATCGTGATACGGCTGGATGCCGTGGCTTCGGCCCTAATTGTGATACGGCTTCGTGCCGTGGCTTCGGCCCTAATCGTGATACGGCTGGATGCCGTGGCTTCGGCCCTAATTGTGATACGGCTGGATGCCGTGGCTTCGGCCCTAATTGTGATACGGCTGGATGCCGTGGCTTCGGCCCTTATTGTGATACGGCTTCGTGCCGTGGCTTCGGCCCTCATTGTTACAGCTTCGGGCTGTTTTGAATTCAGGTGTTTGTGATATTTGTTAACTTCCGCTGAACGACTTTCAGGCCTTTTGTAATGCCTTGGTATTTTCATTGGAGCCTTTGGGCATCATGATTCATATTAAATTCAGTTCTGGTTTGGTTCATGTCGTTTAATTCATTGTGGTATTCTGTGATTATGATTCGCCGTTGGGCATTTATGTTCTAACCTGTCGAGCAGTATTAATAGTATGCCGTGGGCATAGTATTTCACGAATGCTCGGTTCTTACCTTGGTTTGTGAGCATCTCGTATTATTATCATCATTGTACTGCTTTCATTACGCCTTTGGATGCATATCATGTTATACATGTATTTGATGTTCATTATACGGATGGTGACCAGTGGGGCGGAACATGTTTTTCATGTTTTAGGTGCTTGCGAGGAGAGAGTTGAGACACAGGGGCATGATGATGGCGACGAGGCATTCGAGCGATACTAGTACGAGTTGTTCATTGTCGGTCAGTCAGTTGGAGTGTACTCCAGTCTTGTCAGTTGTTGTCGTGTTGTATTACCCGAACAGATGTTCGTGGATGTTGTTGTATTTCATTTTTGGCCATGTAGGCTACTTTTGTCGTTGAAATTCCTTATCGGAATATTGTGTCGGATGTCATGGTAGGGACTATGATTTCCCTTGTTGTGTTATTTAATGTATTTTTAGTCATGTTCGCCTGGTGGATCTCCTGGCGTGGGGTCCACGGCACTGTAATAACCCAATAGGATTTGTGGGTGTTACAGAGATAGCTCTCTTTAATAAGAGGTGAGATTTCGGTTTTTGAATAACAATTGTCTTTTGATGGTTGCTCATGAAGTGTTAAATCAATGGCTTTGAGATTCGAACGTTGTTGTTGTTTATTTGTGACCATCGATTCTAGTAACGTCGTATATATGTTCGCGATCATGTTGCTGAGTTGGAGAAGCTAGCGCACGCTAAGCGCGAGGCTAGCGCGCGCTAATGCAGCATTGGTAGCACACACTAAATATTGTTGTAGCGCGCGTTAGTTAGCCGGGACAGAGGCTAGAGAACGGCATTTCTTTTAGCCGTTAGGCCTAACCTCGGTAGTCGGTCACCCGTAACTGTATTCTATGTGTGTTGTCTAGTGATGATGACTGTTTTGTGTGACTGTGTGTTATGACTTTTCGTTGCGCTAAGTGATAATTGATTTTGTTTAGTGAGTTGATAAATTATGTCTTCTCTGTGTGTGTGTTCGAAAATGCTTTCTTGAAACTTTCATAAGTTTGTGCAAGTTGCGGAAAATCAATTTTTGAAAATAATTTGACGTTGCGATTAAATCGGCGGCTTCATATGAACTTTGGAAATTGTTTGAAATTTGCGAGCCAGTCTAAGATTCTCAAATAAAACCTCGACGGTATTTAAAGAGTTGTTTTAAAGTACCTTGAACATTTTGTAAAATATTACCGTCATTGAATTTTGTGTAGTGTTGGTAGAATTTTCAGAAATGATTTTTAACGTACTATTGTATTTTCAAATAATTCGAGTACATGATTTTCAAAAATCTTTCACACCATAATTTTTTTTATTCCCAAAACCAACACGATTTTTTATTTTCAAAAATATGTAGTGAAAGACGAAAAATCTTACTCGATTTATACTTCAAACTCGGATTTGGAAAAGTTTGAATAACTCCAAAATCATTGTTGATTTGTGGAAATATTTAGTGCATGTGCGAATGGTTTGATGGTATTGCGTGGTTACCCTGTTTGTTATTAACGAAAATGATGATACTGATTACAAGGGATAATTGATATTCCGAAATATTGTTTTGCAAATGATTTCAAAATAAGATAGTTACGGTCTTTTGTTTACAAGTCGTGGTAAAACAGCCCGAGGTACCAAAAGTACTTTCAAAAATTCTCTTTCGAGTAAACATACAAATTCAAAGATTTTTTTTATGATATCATTTAAAAGGATACCTCGTGAATCTTCTTATCATGTTGCTATGTTGATATGTTGGGCTACGTTGGCATTCTAATGTATCATTTTGAGATGTTGGGTTCCATCGTGCTGAGTGGTTACTTACTCAGTATGCTGAGAGGCAGAGGTCGTGGTCGTGACTATGGTACATATGGTTGTGGAGACTAGATGCGGGACCAAGAGAATATTGCCGAGAAGGTTTCTATGCTAACACCTCGCTCTCGTTGTTTTGGTTTCAGGGATGAAACCTCTTTTAATAGTGACAGAGTATAATAACCATTTTTTTCCGCTTCCGTATTGTTCGACTCTGTTGACTCGTTTGTGTTCGCTGATACTTCTGACCTTGCGTTGTTTTTCGGCATTGTCAATCGAGAGAGTTTTGATGTTGTTTCGAATCAATTAGTTTAGCCTTATGACTTTTCCAAGTTCGGTGCGACTTCCGTGAACCCTATGCATATGAGCATCTTGTAGTAAACGTCGGCGTTGTGGTCTAATCGTTGTTGCTCGATCGTTGTTGCTCGACCATTGTTGTTCGATCGTTGTTGTCCAATTTTTATTGTCCGATCCAAAACTGCGAATATTGAGCATCTCGGCCATTTCGTGGTTTCCTTAAAATTCGGGTAATTGTTCCCGTATGTGATTTTTTTCAAACATTTGAGGTTATTGGAATTTCATTCTTGTTCAATGTTGGAGTTGTGTTTTGATTGTTGTACTGCTCGGATTTATCAACCGTTCAGGTTCGTTACTTTCGTAAACATTCTTGCGTACTGATTCGGACTGCATTAGCTCGGTACTGCATGGAGCTCTTGTGCGCTCTCAATATCAGATAGAGTGTGTTATCTAGAGTCGCCTTGCTCTTGTTTTAAGTTTCGGGACGAAACTTATTTTTAGTAGGGTAGAATGTAATACCCGAGATTTTCGTTTCCGGTTATTTTTGAATTTTTGTCGGTTGTGCAGGTTATTTTGCCCTGTTAGCGATTATTTGAGTTTTGCCCTATGTTGGGTATGACATGATGTACCGTGTTGTGGTGTTCGTCGGGTACGACATATCGTTGCGTAAGTCGAGCTAATAGTATGTCGTGCTTTGTTATTTGTTTGTTTTAGATTTAGATCGTTGGTGTTGTCCGTTAGTGTTTCGTTGCATGTTGAATAATAATTGTTTTGTCGAGGAGTATCGTTGTTGTGCAATTGGTCGACTTTGTAAGATCACCACCGGCACTTATAAAGTCTAAAAATTCTGAAACTTTACTGTGTGATAGAGCATCAAGTTAGCTTTCCAATGGTTCAAACGGAGATTCAATCGGAGTCCGGACGAAGGAGTTATGGTCATAATAGCAAAGACTACACAATGTATAATTAGCGTACGCTAACGTATTTATTAGCGCGCGCTAACTATTAGGGACAGAGCGTTCTGTCCTTTACAGGACTGCCTCGTTTACGCACGCTAATACATTGATTTGCGCACGCTAACGGGACCGAACAGAGGCTTCTGGACTGCATTTTTACCCTGGTAGGGCACGCTAAGCCTTTCCGTAGCGTACGCTAAACCTCTGTTAGTATATAAGGGTTTGGGAAGTCAACTTTCATCATTTTTTTTCATTTCACTTCTTCTCCTCCGGCGACCCAGGCGACTCCAGGCGTGAGAAGGTGGAGATCTCGGCCAGATATCATTAGATATCAACTCCTTTCAACTCCTAACACGGATTTATCGACCTTCTTTCATCTTCCATCGTCGGATTCGAGGTAAAATCCCTTAGAACCTTGGTATTGGGAATTTTTTTTTGGGGGGGGGGGGGGGGGTTTCCTTGATCTCTTGAGTTCACCCGGAAATGATAAATTGATAGTGTAATTCTTGTTGTTTTGGTTGTACACTACGGATTAGAAACTCGTTTATTGATTTCATTTCACCCGAAAGTGGTTTTGATTTCCTTGGGAAACCCTTGAACCCTTGTAGTTCTTAATGTCGATTTGGATCCCGTTTAGTGTTGTTAATTCGTGGTGTGTCACTCTCATAGTGTTCGTCGGACTGTCGGGTTCGTGTTTGTTCTTGGAAGTTCAGGGGCTGATTGACGGTGTCCGTTCGTTGTTCCAATGATCGTGGTTTCGAGGCAAGTATCTTGTCCATACATTACGTGTTTTATGGATATAATGGTTGGTAATCGATGATATGTGCTAAATGAATGTTTACAACCATTTCTCAAAAGAATCGGTATATTTACAATCATGGTTTTCTTAAAAGACGACTCTTGTGTTCGGGGCTTAATGTGCTTAATTGACTATGTGTGTTAGTGTTGAGTATAGGATCTCCCTACTTTCGGGTGATGTCATTATGTGTGAATATGTCGTCGGTAATTTATGGTTAAATCATTTTGTTAAGAATTGTGCGTGGAGTCATGTGGTTGTCGGTGGATATGTGAGTTGTGTGATATTGGTTGTCTCTTTCGGTGTTGTTGAGATAAGAGTGTTTTCTTGTGGATAGTATTAATTCTGGGTCGTGAGTATGTGTTGGATAGTTTGGCCATTTTAGAAAAATACCTCGACTATATATATTGTGATTGACTCTTGAGGATTGTGGTTTTGGAAATGTGAATTGATGAGAGTTGTAAGGTTGTTCTCGAGTACTCTCACTCGGGGATTGACTCGACGGGGTCACACGGGGACCTGGTGGCTTAGCGGCTGGACCGGGTCACGAGGGTTACTTCGAGTGGGCATTCTCACCTGGGGATTGCTCGACGGGGCACACAGGGAGTTGGTGGCTTGAGGCCGGACCGGGTCGTGAGAATTGCCAGAGTGTTTGTACTGATGATTAATTGTGATATGTCCGGAGTATCACAATGATTGGTGCCCGGGGTCGAGAGACATTATATATCGAGTCTTGGTGTTTGGCTAAAATGGCATAAAAATAATGTGTTATGTGTAACATGTTTTTGGAAGTAAATTGAAGTGGATGATCGAGCCATGGACCCTGTGTTTAGTGATCGCAATGATCGGGTCGTGGACTCTGTGTTTGGTGACTGGAATGAATTGAGTTGTGAACCCCATGTTTTGTTAATCGGTTTTGCATTTTTGGAAAAATGAACTTTGGGGCTGTGACCCTAAGTGGCTTTCGATGAATTAAGAACTTTTAATCACAAATATTTTCAAAACTCCCGAGATTTGGAAGTGTTTACAAAGTGCTTACTTGTTTTGTTTTACTTTCAAGACTTAAACTATTTTAAATCAAAATATCTCGGGGAGTCTTTTGTTGTATTCTCGGAATGTGTTATGTATGGCTCGTATTTGCACTTTATACTTGTACTAGCAAAACAGTGGAGTTTTGCTAACTCCCGAGTATTCGGGGGTGGATGTCTGTTTTTGCATCCAGGTACATGCAGGTTTGGGAGCAAAACACAAGATCGGTGCGAAGGATGATGGAAGGCAAATGATATTAATCACATGAAGGCCAGTTTTGGGTGCAGTTAGTCTGAGTATGTGTATGGTCTTTTCCGCTGTCGTACTTTTTATTTATGAGTGTATTTTACCCTTGCATGGGCATGAGTCGAGATAGAAATGTGTATTTTTGACTTGTATGTTAGTGACGAAAGACCAAGTTGGTCTACGAATTTGGTATTTTATCATGTCGGTATGTAATTTATTGTGTGGTTTCGATGTCTAGCCTGGTGGATCCTCACGGAGAGGGTCTGCGGCGTGTAATATTCCCGGTTTGATTTCGGGGGTGTTACACATACGTAGCGTGCGCTAGTAGTAGCTCGGTAGCGCGCGTTAAGTTACATTCTTAGCATGCGCTATCACGAGTTTGCATGTGAAATTTTGCATGTTGTTATACTTATGTACAAAGATATCAATGTAAGAAATATCATACTCCAATCATCAAGATCACAATTCCGAATAATACAGGGTTCGAATACAGGTGAAATACACAGTAATAAATCCGGATATTACAAACTAAGCAAATACTAGAGTTTAACTCTAGGGTTTATTTAGTATAAATAAAGGTCTTAGACAAGGACTTGTCATAAGAATAAGATTGCACAACCCTAATTGTGTAATAAAAAAGTGGCCCCTTCCCTCACCAATTCGACAGCCCCCTTCTTGTGAAGAAGTCCCAGTTCGGCCATCCTGTGTTCTTCCCTTAGTTGATCTTGATAAACAGTACAATCCTTCTAGCAAAGAATCATCTATTGTACTGTTTATCAACATTATTCACAAGGATCTAGCAATCCGGTTTGTGCAAATTGTTTGTGTTTGGGCCATTGAAAGAGGAAGGTGATTTTCAACAACTTATGGTCCAGATTCAGAACTGTTCGGATTAAGGTAATTCGACGAACCCTTTGTTAAATCAAATAAATTACTGCATGAAGATCCTCATCATGGATTTTTCAACAATTATTCTGCTGCGTTTTTTGCTCAAATTTGATGTATTAGATACAAGTAAAACCCAACAGATGGTCCAAGCGTACATGGAAAAATCATCAAAAATGACAAGATAATATTTCTTACCTCTCAGGCTGACAGGGTCTATAGGACCGTAGAGATCCGTATGTAGCAAATCCGGGACCCTGTGGGTGGAAAGGTATGATTTGCTCTTCAAAGAGGTCTTGACCTGCTTGCCTTTCTAACAGGGTCCGTAGAGACTATTTTATGAAATAAAACATCGGACAACCCTCTGACCATTACCTGTCGAAATAGCTTATTGACGGTCTTTAAATTGATAGGAGACATCCTTTTGTGCCATAGCCAGCTTTTATCTGCAGTACTTTTGGCAACAAAATAAGGAATTACGCTACTAGTGGGTTTCCAGTCAGCAATACACATGTTACCTGACCGGCTTCCTATAAGGACAATTTGTTTGGTCTTTGTGTCCTTCACCCTACAATGATCTACGTAGAATTTGACCGGGAATTTTTTTTTTTTTTCACAGAACTGGCTAATGGTAACTAGACTATACTGTAGTCCTTCTATGTATGTTACGTCGGTGAACTTGAATTTTCCTACAAGCAGGGTTCCTTTTACTCTTGTTCTTCCTTTTGACTTGACACCGAATTGCACCTTTAGACCACGACCTTCTACATAATCTGACAGCTTGGTGATATCTCTTGTATGTGGCGAGAACATCCACTATCGAAATACCAGATGTCCTCCTCCTTGATATCCTGTAATCAAAAGATTAAGTATATTTAGATCCCCTTTGATTTTTGGGTCCATGATTATTACTGCTTTTGGGTACCCATATTTGCCTAACAGCAATAGATTTGCTGTATGTTTTATTTAGTCCTATTTTACGAGATTTACGTGGGGCAGGCATGTAATCGCTGTAAGCATGGTTATTATTCATGTAAGATTTAGAATTTTGGCTCCGGTACTGTTGTTGTCTAGGAGGAACCATATTTTTCTCCCTTGATGCGTGTCTTCTAGGTGTAACACTCCCAATCCGCTCGGGAATATTATATAGACCCTCTCCATGAGGATCTACTAAGCTAGATACCAAAACAAGACATCACATTAATACCGAAATGGCTGAATAACAAATCCGTAGACCGATTTGGCCTTTCATCATAACGTACGATTTAAACATCAAATACATTTCTACTACAAAACTCATACCCACATGGGGTTCAAAAGACAACAACACTCCCGTAAGATGGGAAGACACTATAGTGGAAAGGGCAATACAATGAACTCCGACTAACTGCACCGAGAGTTGGCCTTCATGTAATTAGTATCATTTGTGTTCAATCATCCTTCGTACCGGTCGTGTATTTTTCTCCCCAATAACCTATATGTACCTGGATGCAATACAAACATCCACCCCCGATTACTCGGGGGTTAGCAAAATTCAAATATTTTGCTAGTGCAAGTATTCAGGCCATACAACATATACCACATAAATATCAGTTATACTAAAATAACGACAAATCATGAAAGAAGTTCCCGAGATGTTTTCAATGTTTAAAGTACAACCCAACTCCTTGAAAGTACTATATATCAACTCGAGAGTTTTAGAAAACGACAAAAAGTCTTTTGGGACTTCAAGTTCAAGATTATAAAACCTTTTCAAATGGGTCTCGGCCCAAGACATTTTCCGCAAAAAAACCTTTACACAATCGTTGGGGTCTCACCCCAAACTTTCTTCAAACCACAATGCACGGGAACAGTAACAAAGCCTGTATTCTGACACCAAAATTTATAACCGAGTAATAAAACACATGCAACACATATCCCAGTGCCATTCTATACCAAGAACCTATATAATATATCTCAACATCGAGGATAAACTTTGTGAAATTCTCGATATATCTGTAATATGGCCAAATCCATATAGGAATATTACACGCCGCAGATCCTTTCCACAAGGATTTACCAGGCTAAACATCCCAGAACGACCAAATGCTTGCCCGTGTAGGGTTAAATAATATAATAATACAGACCGTTAAGGTCATTTACAAGTAACTATGCAGACCGATGAGGTCGCACAACTCAATCAATAGAAACTAACTTTATACAACATTACACACGCAGGGGTCGAAGTACAATACAACGAAAGACTGATTACAACTCTGACAATACAACATAACTCTACCAAACTCTCAACTCTTGATTAGTATCGTAGCTCGTCACTTCCTGTGCCGATCCTGGAGCTGCTCCTCAAGAACTTGCATATACCTGGACGCAATACAGACATCCACCCCCCGATTACTTGGGGGTTAGTAAAACTCCACTATTTTACTAGTGCAAGTATCAAATCATCGAAATGTAACAAGGAAACATCAACCATGGATCATATATAATAACCAAGTACCAAATCATTACCGGGGGGTTTTAACAATTTCGAAAACGAGCAAGGAATTATTCGCAAGTAAAATTCTCATCTCGGGGATTTTTAGAAATACAAAACCTTTAGGACCTCGAGTCCTGATTTGAAAAACCTTTTCGAAAACCTTAGGCTTCTAACCCAAATCTCGATTCGTATTTCGGCAATTTACCATACGGAAACATTTCCATAAATCTCGTGGGGCTCGGCCCAATATTCTTTTCTTAAAACTTTCTTTCGAATATAGGTTTATCAAAACATAATCATGACTCCGTGATCTCTTACCACGAGTCTCCGTAGGTTCGACAACCCGCACGAAAGGAACCAAACACATCAATCACAACAACTAGTCCTGACCCCGTGAACCTGTGTCACGTGTCACCGTAGGTTCTGCCGAACCCACACGGTTGGAATCAAACACATCAATACGATTCCGCCGAACCCACACGTTTGGAATCAAACACATCAATCACAACAACTAGTCCTGACCCCGTGAACCTGTGTCACGTGTCACCGTAGGTTCTGCCGAACCCGCACGATTGGGCGTATTGTGTCCTGACCTCATGGACCTGTACCATGTCTCGTTGTAGTCCTCGTCAGATCCGCACGATTGGACCTCAGCACCACATACTAAGTTCTGATCCCATGGACCTGTGCCATGAATCCTCGTAGACCCCGTCGAATCCACACAAGTTAACTTAGCATTCTAGCACACAACATTCACATTCACATCACACCAACACGCTCACAATCAATCAACCATCTTGTCTATTACAACTTCACACAACTAGCACACATAGCACGAAGTCGACATTACAACCAATACGATCTCTACACAACCAAACACACATAACATAATATTGTCATCCAAATCACCGATGAAATCAATGCCACACAACTCACGATCAATACCTATAACACGATACACATCCAAGTGTACAATAGACCAACACATACATTTCCAAGTTACACATCTAAGATTATCACAACTAACCACAAATCATTCGTTTCAACACGTAAGTCATGTTTACAAGGTACAAAATGTATAAGCAAGATACTTGCCTCGATAGTCGACACCCGAATATTACTACGAACATGGCACAACCCGAAAAACCCTGAACACGTACAATCCTCCGAGAAATACAACGGAAACACGATTAGTACGAGTATAACAATTGAAAATAATAGAAAACACGATCAAGAGCCGAAGGGAAGCCTCTGAGACATTTAATTGGACATTAAATGTTCAAGGTTTCTTTAGAACACCAAAAATCCTGACTGGGTTCCAACAAACTCGAAATACGGATATACAATCCGTAGAACATGCTTACAATACTCAATAACATCATCCAAACCACCAAAATTGAATGAATCATTGAAATCAAGAAGAAAATATCGAAGGTCAACCCTAAGAGATTACAAAAATTTACCTTCGATCTGGACGAACGAATTGGAGGATGGTATTGGACACGAATTAAGCTTCCCAAATTGATGAAGATCGATTCCCCAAGCTCAAAAATCCTCCCTGACCCCAAAAATTGCGAAGAGAAACGAAAGGGGGAGAAAATGGAGTTCTGCCCCGAAAATGAGGTTGCCACTGGTGTATATACCAGTGGCATGTTACGGTCGTAACAGGCACACCTTATGGCCGTAACTCTTCAAACTTACGGCTGTAATACCCAGGACCTACGGTTGTAAGTACCCCTCTGGACTACTGCCCAAAATACGAACATTTCTTATGGCCGTAACAACAATCGGTTTACGGCCATAACACAGGACTAACTACGGCCATGATAAAAGATACTTACGGCCATAACTAGCAACACATACGGCCTTAACTCATAACTCTTACGACCGTAACACCACTACTGAACACAGTAGTGAATCTCAACGACTTCGACAGTCAGTTCGGGCACTCGACAATGTCCCGGATACTCAAATGCGCCGAATCAATAACAAACACGCTACGAGGCGTAACGTACAAAACCTCATACACAATCGAAAAGTCACAAATGACAACCCAGTCATTCTCAACTAAAAATCACTACACGATAGTAACACACAGAGTATCACGATAGAAATCATTCCGATTTAACGTCAACAAGAAAAAAAAATATCCGGCATGAAAACACAAAAAGTACAAGATAATGGAAAATAGAAATATCTGACAACTCGAATGACACGACAACAAACTACTCGACAAATCACGGCTCGACCCAACCCGACAGACTAGGTTTCCCCAACTTAAGCTCTGATACTATAAATGTAACACCCCTAAAACCACATAGAAATATTACACGCCGTAGATCCTTTCCACAAGGATCTACCAGGCTAAACATCCCAGAACGACCAAATGCTTGCCCGACCAGGGTCAAACAGTATAATAATACAAACCATTAAGGTCATTTACAAGTAACTACACGGACCGATGAGGTCGCACAACTCAATCAACAGAAACTAACTTTATACAATATTACCCACGCAGGGGTCGAAGTATAATACAGCGGAAGACTGATTACAACTCTGACAATACAACATAACTCTACCAAACTATCAACTCTTGATTAGTATCGTAGCTCGTCACTTCTTGTGCCGATCCTGGAACTGCTCCTCAAGAACCTGCATGTACGTGGACCCAATATAGACATCCACCCCCTGATTACTCTGGGGTTAGTAAAACTCCACTGTTTTACTAGTGCAAATATCAAATCATACAAAATGTAACAAGCAAACATCAACCATGGATCATATACAATAACCAAGTACCAAATCATTCCCGAGAGGTTTTAACAATTTAGAAAACAAGCAAGGAATTATATGCAAGTAAAATTCTCATCTCGAGGACTTTTAGAAATACAAAACCTTTAGGACCTCTGAGTCCTGATTTGTAAAACCTCTTCGAAAACCTTAGGGTTCTAACCAAAATCTCGATTCGTATTTCGGCAATTTACAGTACGAAAACATTTCCATAAATCTCGTGGGGCTCGGCCCAACATTCTTTTCTTAAAACTTTCTTTCGAATATAGGTTTATCAAAACATAATCATGACTCTGTGATCTCCTACCACGAGTCTCCGTAGGTTCGACAACCCACACGGAAGAAATCAACCATATCAATCACAACAACCAGTCCTGACCCCGTGAACCTGTGTCATGTGTCACCGTAGGTTCCGCCGAACCCGCACGGTTAAAATCAAACACATCAATCACAGCAACCAGTCTTGTCCCCGTGAACATGTGTCACGTATCACCGTAGGTTCCGACGAACTCGCACGGTTGGAATCAAACACATCAATCACGACAACCAGTCCTGACCCCATGAACCTGTGTCACGTGTCACCGTAGGTTCCGCCGAACCCGCACGGTTGGACGTACTGTGTCCTGACCTCATGGACCTGTGTCATGTGTCATTGTAGGCCTCGTCAGACCCGCACGATTGGACCTCAGCACCACATACTAAGTTCTGATCCCATGGGCCTATTCCATGAATCATCATAGGGCCTGTCGAACCCACACGAGTGAACTTAGCATTCCATCACACAACATTCACATTGACATCACGTCAACACGCTCACAATCAATCAACCATCTTCTCCATTACAACTTCACACAACTAGCACACATAGCACGAAGTCGACATTACAAATAATACGAGCTCTACACAACCAAACATACATAACACTATATTGTCATCCAAATCACCGATGAAAATGCCACATAGGTATAACACGATACACATCCAAGTGTACAATCGACCAATATATACATTTCCAAGTTACACATCCAAGATTATCACAACTAACCACAAATCATTCATTTCAACACGTAAGCCATGTTCACAAGGTACAAAACTTATAAGCAAGATAATTGCCTCGATAGTCGACACCCGAATATTCCTACGAACACGGCACAACCTGTATAAACCCGAACACCTACAATCCTTCAAGAAGTACAACGAAAACACGATTACTACGAGTACAACAATTGAAAACAATGGAAAACACGATCAAGAACAAAAAAGAAACCTCTGAGACATTTAATCGGACATTAAATGTTCAAGGTTTCCCTACAACACCAAAAATCCCGATTGGGTTCCAACAAACTCGAAATACGGATATACAATCTGTAGAACATGCTTACAATACTCAATAACATCATTCAAACCACCAAAATCGAACGAATCATTAAAATCAAGAAGAAAATCTCGAAGGTCAACCCTAGGAGATTACAAAAATTTACATTCGATCCGGACCAATGAATTGAAGGATGGTATTGGACACGAATTAAGCTTCCCAAATTGATGAAGATCGATTCCCTAAGCTCAAAAATCCTTCCTGACCCCAAAAATCGCGAAGAGAAACGAAAGGGGGAGAAAATGGAGTTCTGCCCCGAAAATGAGGCTGCCACTGGTTTATATACCAGTGGCATGTTACGGCCATAACAGGCACACCTAACTCTTCAAGCTTACGGACGTAACACCCAGGACTTACGGCCATAAGTACACCTCTAGACTACTGCCCAAAATACGAACGTTCATTACGGCCGTAACAACAATCGGTTTACGGCTGTAACAGAGGACTAACTACAGCCGTAATAAAAGATACTTACGACCGTAACCAGCAACAAATATGGCCGTAATTCATAACTCTTACGGTCGTAACACTACTACTGAACACAATGGTGAATCTCAATGACTCCGACAGTCAGGTAGGGCACTCGACAATGTCCCGGATACTCAAATGCACCGAATCAATAACAAACATGCTACAAGGCGTAACGTACAATACCTCAACACATACACAATCGAAAGGCACAAATGACAACAAGTCATCCTCAACTAAAAATCACTACACGATAGTAACACACAGAGTATCACGTTAGAAATCATTTCGATTTAACGTCAACAATAAAAAAATATCCAGCGTGAAAACACAAACAATACAAGATAACGGAAAACGAAAATACCGGATATTACATTCTAACCCACTAATAATAAGTTTCGTCCCGAAACTTAAAATAAAACATCATGCTAGAATACAAACAAAACCAAAAAGGGTCTCGCAACAAATATCAATCTCCACTCAAGATATAGTCCAAAGCACAACACGCAACTACATTACTGGGCACCACTGGGCCATCCATGAGTAGGGGCGGGATCTCGACTCCCGAACATCTAAACAACAGTCTCGCAGTGCACCGCCTGGTGTGCCAAATGACCACATTTGAAATAGGTAACTTGCGGCGAGCGACAATTCTTCCGAGTATGGCCCACACAACTACAGTTGAAACACATCTTCACGCCGCTCGTACTCGACTCTTGAGTAAGATTCTTAGATTGATCCAACGAACAATGAGTGTTCCCAAAAGGACAATGCGAAGCAACAGGCTCACGAATCTCACTTCTCTGACCTCTTGAAAAGTTACCCGAGGTCTTCTGTCTCTTACCTCCTGAGCTAGCCTCTGTCACGGAAACAACCATCTCGATGGCTAAAGCTCGGTCCTGATATTCTTTCAAGGTAGTACACATAAGTGGAGCCATACTCCCACGGATATGGGGTTTCATGCGAATATTAAAGTACCGAATCTTGTCCGCTTCACTTCTCATCTGATCACGAACATAAGCCATCTGCCGATTATAATCTACTATCGCCTGGGATATCGGCACATCCTGGGGCGTAGCTGAGAAAAACTCGACGATCCTGCGCTCACGAACAGGCAACGGGAAATACTCTGCCGAAATGGCAGTCTTAAACTCAGCCCATGTAGGTGTACGATCTGTAGGCACTATAGCCTGCCACCAGTCTGCAGCTTCTTTGTTGAGCAAGTACTGAGCAATGGGTACCCTCCTTTCTTCCGGATAAGTTATAGCATAAAATGTTCTGTCCAACTGGAAGAGCCAGTTCTCCCAACCTAACGAGTCAGAAGAACCTACAAAATGGGGCGCATGCATTCTCATCACATCTATAACCACTTACTAGCTCCATTATCCCCATCTGGGTTCTCATTGCGGTGTACGGTCTGATTCATCTGCACTCTGGTTAACCACCTGACGAAAGATGGTGGCGGCGCCAACGTCATAAATCAGCTCCGACTGATTGCCCCCGATCATGCGACTGGTCATCCCGATCATTTGTACTGAGCTGATTGGCACTCAACAGTGAGCAAGTCGCCCTCTCATGCTCCTGATTACAACTATTACTATGACCACTTCCTCTATCTTAACCTCTCGGCATACTAAACGGACCACTGATCAGAACAACAAAACAGAACATCACATAATCAACATAGGACAACAAATAGCAACACAGTAAAATATCCAATCCAAGTCATTACACGAATACACGAATGATAACTGCAACAATAGAACTCAATTTTATAAGTAATTCACTTGGCTACATCAACAAAACGTACGACCTTTACCAAAACAAACACGGTCAGAACCACATACATATCATTGTGGTCAAACATTTGTAACATTCTTTAAAAATTTTCTGAGGTATTCGTTCAAATGATAATATTTTAAAAATCCTTGAGCTCGAATGATTTTGCTGAAATGAGTTTTTTTAAAAAATATTTGATACCTCGGCCGTTTAATCAAAACCATGAACCCATTATCATAACTGTTTCGTTTTGAAATCATTTACAAACAACATTTTGAAATATCAAATCTACTTTATAACTGATATCATCAAAATGACATTATTAATATATATCATCACACTAATCATTTCCATAGATCAACTATCATACCGGGATAATGTCATGGGATAATACAATTAAATCAGACTATGCCGTCACAACACTTAGGTGTACAATCAAATTTGCTAGCAAGAAAGGTGACGATAAACAACATGTCGATAATATCCAAACAGGATAAACAACCGAGTGCAACATTAATGATACAATAGTTAAAGTTCACAATCGTCATTGGCGGACAACACGACTATATCCATAAGAATCAAACGATCGACAAGGAGCACATATACCACTGTAACAACAAAATTACTGCCGTAACAGTCACAAGCTTACGACTGTAATAACAGTAGTTTACAGTCGTAACAACTAGGAGCTTACGGCCGTAACACCTAAGATCTTACGACCGTAATGGTAAACATCTTACGGTCATAATCACTAGCTGCAGGACAGCTGAATTATCCCAGCAGCCCCGAAACGGCTCCGAAGGTTAAGGATTGACTCCTAACAATATATCCCGACATTTAGAAATACTGCAAAATTCTCCGACGAGCATAACAACATAACAAGCTTGTCGCAACGACTTAGTCCCAACACATAAACACATAACGTTTTAAATTCCGAAAATCAAAGTCGTTTTGCAAAATAAAAATTTTCCAAAATCCTTTCGATCATATCCAAAAATGACGGTAACAATTTGCAATGTCCGAAGTACTTTAAAACACATTTTTCAAATACCGTCTGAATGTGTCATTTAGAAATACATGACCAACTCGTCAAAGTTCAACTGATTCAAAATCCATACAAAACCATTGTTTAACCGCACCATCAAAATATTTTCAAAAATCAATTTTTCTACAAAAATACTCAAGCCTATAAAATCTTTCAGAAAACCATTTTCAAACCTACACGCAGCGAACACAATTAAAATTATCCAAAAATAATCGAACTTAAAACCACATGCCCAAATGGAAAACTGGATCACCAAGTTTAAACATACGTCAAAACTATCCATCTAGTTTCTCGACAAACTCTACAATCGTTATATTTTCTGGAACACATCAAGGTTCACAACTTTCACATTATATTGCACCACAGGGTGCCCAAACCATCATTACATTCAGCTCAATACACAAGCGGTGCACCACGAATATCAAACACAGATTCCCTTTCACAATATCAACAAACAAATATTATGCACCATATCTCACATAAATGAAATCATGAAACATAGATACCTCCCATAAAAGAGGAGACTTACATCCACATGCCGCACGAAGATGACGGTCGCCCATGATACTAATCTCATCCTACAACACATCCAACACGTTGTGACTATGCACAACTCAACTTGTCACCCAACAACTCAAATGACACGACAACACATTACTCGACAAATCACGACTCGACCCAACCCGACAGCCTAGGTTTCCCCAACCTAAGCTCTGATACCATAAATGTAACACCCCCAAAACTATATAGGAATATTACACGCCGTAGATCCTTTCAACAAGGATCTACCAGGCTAAACAACTCAGTACGACCAAATGCTTGCCCGGCCAGGGTCAAACAATATAATAATACAGACCGTTAAGGTCAGTTACAAGTAACTACACGGACCGATGAGGTCGCACAACTCAATCTACAGAAACTAACTTTATACAACATTACCCACGCAGGGGTCGGAATACAATACATCGGAAGACGAATTACAAATCTGACAATACAACATAACACTAACAAACTCTCAACTCTTGATTAGTATCGTAGCTCATCACTTCCTGTGCCGATCCTGGAACCGCTCCTCAAGAACCTGCATGTACCTGGATGCAATACAAACATCCACCCCCCATTACTTGGGGGTTAGTAAAACTCTACTGTTTTACTAGTGCAAGTATCAAATCATACAAAATGTAACAAGCAAACTTAACCCATGGATCAGATGCAATAACCAAGTACCAAATCATTCCCGAGAGGTTTTAATAATTTAGAAAACGAGCAAGGAATTATTCGCAAGTAAAATTCTCATCTCGGGGATTTTTAGAAATACAAAACCTTTAGGACCTCGAGTCCTGATTTGTAAAACCTTTTCGAAAACCTTAGGGTTCTAACCCAAATCTCGATTCGTATTTCGGTAATTTACAGTACGAAAACATTTCCATAAATCTCATGGGGCTCGGCCCAGCATTCTTCTCTTAAAACTTTCTTTCGAATCTAGGTTTATCAAAACATAATCATGACTCCGTGATCTCCTACCACGATCTCATACCAGAATTTTCTCGCAAGAATGATAACGATCAACAACACGTCAACGATACCCATATAGGATAACTAACCGAGTGCGACATTACCGATACAATAGTTAAAGTTCACAGTCATCACTGGCGGACCATACGAATATATCAATATCACAATTACTGAAAACATCAATATCAACATCACGAAAACCACACTCGGTAACCCGTAGCCGTACTCATTAGTATCGACTCCCAGAGGTCCCGTCGGACCGTCCCTGGGTGGGAAACCACTTCCGCAGCCGTACCCATTAGTATCGGCCTCCAGAGGTTCCGTCGAACCGTCCCTAGGTGGAAGAACAACTCACGCACACTAGCGTTCACAGCTTTCACAATTTCCGAACGTTGAATATAATGTATATAATTATGGCACTTGCTAGAATGACCACTCACCGAAACATGACCACGACCAAAGACTGATGCAACTACAAACCATTCCTAGAATACGTCAATACCACAAGGTATTCATGAGCAACACATTCAACACTTAATATATTCAAAGATTAGCGACATGAATTTCCAACAACTTAACCATCCTAGACGCACCTCTACCCATCAACAAATATACAAACCAATCAACTAATCTCAACAAACTCAATCCCATAATACACAATTAATAAATACGAGTAAACCATCATTCACTATTTACATAACATCAATCCATAAGATATAAGTCGTATAGGCAAGAACACTTGCCTCGATAATTAGGCATGTCCAAGGATTAAGGGTCGACCCGGACCCGGTGGGTTACGACCCGGCGGGAACCTGTCCCGACCCGAACCCGCCGGGTCACGGATCAGACGGGTCACAGGTCAGACGGGTTAGGGTTAGGGTCGACCTATTTCGTACCCGCTGACCCGCTGGGTCGACCCGGCGGGTCGTCCAATTTTTTTTAAAAAAAAACTGCTGGGTGGGCCCAGGTGGAGTGGAGATCCTCGTTAAAAAAATGGGGTAGATGATGATGTGTGTGTGTATTTAATCTTCTTTCTACTATTTTCCAGCAACATTTGGATGATAAGCATCTGTGTAGGTTCTTGGAAGCTGACGAGGTCGTCGGTTTAATAATAAGCTACAATAATATTTAATGAGCATTTTTTTATAAAAAAAACAACCCTATTATCCTTGTTAAAAACTATATAACAAATTAACAATTGTATTTCAAAAAATAATTTTTATATTACAAAAAAAAAATTGATCGCAACCCACCGACCCAGCGGGTTGACCCGGTGACCCGGCGGGTTCTAAACCCGGCGGGTTGTACGTTTTTTCGGGTTAGGGTTAGGGTCCCCCTTATTGGACCCGACGACCCGGCGGTTCGGACCCGGTGCCCCAACGGGTCCGACCAGTGGACATGCCTATCGATAATTGATGCCGAAAGCTCCGACGAACACGGCTCATCCGATCGATCCATTGAAATCCCAATCTTTATTATAAATACATAATAAACAACTTAATATAAGGGTCCAATTTACTATCTTATAATTACAAGGTAATTAATTATATGATATATTACCTCAATTGTTCCCTTTAGTTTACCCATCGGATCAAACGACCAACGATACTCAACCGGAATCCATATCCTGATTAAATTAGTAATTTGGATCATAATCCAAATTCCTGAACGCTTGCCTCGAATACAAACTCCGAACTCGAGCTCACTCCGTAAGTCCAAATACACCCATCCGATCGTAGACCAATTTATCAAAACCTCCATTTATAGCTACATCTTCCCCGTTCGCAATTCCAACACAACTACATAAATCACCAATTACTTACATACACTCACATACACCCTTATATATATATATATATGGGGATATTAAATCCAACTAACTTATTAGATGGCATGTTTACACTTTAGTGCCTATTGTTTCATAAATTACAGCGAAGGACAAAAATCTGGCTTGGTGTTGACTTCCATTAAAAAAACGAAAATGCCCCTCTATACTTGAATAAAAAATTTCTTTTAAAATACATTTCAGATTAAACAAATAACCTAGTTTTGTATTATAATAATAACTATTGTTTATTTTTCATAAAAGTAATTAAAAAATAATAAAATAAATACTATAAAAAATATAAAAATATTTCTAGAAAAATTAAGAATATGAAAAAAAAATGGAACTTTTACTTTTTTAAGACAAAAAATATCTGTAATATTAATATTAAAAGCCAGAAGTTCTTATTAAAATTCGTAAATAAAAAAATTGTAAAAACGGATTTTGAAAATTATTTGTAAACTGTTTTAATAAAAAATTGGAATATTATTCTACATAAAGAGATAAAAATTTGAATAATTTTATTTAAATATAGATTTTTTTTAAAACCTGCTAGTTGTATTTTTCTTAAAAAAATGTTATGTTCATAAAAAAATCTACAAATATAAAAAAAAAGACAGATTAAGATTAACTAAAAATCTACAATATTATAGTAAAAATGTTATTTCTATTTTGAACTTTGAATTTTTCTAGTAAATGGAAATCTATTTTTTATTTAAAATAAGATTGGAAATTCTTAATAAAAAGTGAAAATCCTAGAAAATAAATATTTAAATATCTGAAAATTTATTAAAAGTAAAAAAATATCCGAAAATAAAATAAAAATAAAACATTTTTGTCTTATTGTTTGCATAAATAAAATAAAAAGATTGTAATGTTTATTTTTCTAAAATAAAAAGCATATCTAAATTTTTTTCGTAAAAAATATCTGGATATATTTTTTATCTTAATATTGTTAGTCTAAAAATATAATAAAAGATTAAAATCAGAAAATATATAAAATCTGAAAATAAGATCAACAAGAGATTGATATAGATGGGTAAAAACGAAAAGGAAAAATAAAAGGGCAAATCCAGAGTACCAGTACTCTCGCCCCTATGACATCATTTGAAAATTTGACTATTGTCCTTCATTGCAAATATAGTTTCTCTATTGAGCAAAATTTGTCCTTCATTGTAATATCTGAAATAATAGGGACTAAGCTGTAATTAGGCCATCTAAAAAGGTAGTCAAATATAAATCGCCACACACACACACACACACACACACACATATATATATATATATATAACACAAACTAACACACACACACACAAGCCTGCACATGCACATACTGTAATATCCGCAATTTCGATTTCTGGTAATATCTTTTTTTTGTGAGAGTCCATTTTGACGAATCTCTCATGACCGTTTCGTCATTTCGAGAATGATTAATTCTGCACTTTTTGTCATCCGAGTTCGTTTCGGTATCGTTTTGTTGAGTTCCGTGTTCTTAAGCGGTTTTTCCGCACTTGAGTTCGATTCTTGCGAATTTCGTCCGAAACTGTTGTTTCGAGTTCATTTAATGTTATTATTCATGTTGCGAGCTTTGTCTTGGTGTTTCGATCGTGTATCGTTTATTTCCGACGTTTTGGGCCATTTTCGTAATTTCCCAAAGTTTGGGGTAATTACTTTCCGTTGTCGAATTTCGAGCCTTCGGGTGGTCGGAATCATGTGTTCTATTAGTGCTCGGATTCATCCTTGCGAGTACTTCGTAACCGTATCTTCGATTCATATTCAGGTTCGGGTTTCAGGGTCGTCGGAGTTGGTCGCGGCCGAGTCATGGCCGGGCATGTTGGGGCCAGGCCAGCCCTGGCCGAGTTACGGCCGGAAGGGCCCGACAGTTACGTACATAAGGTCTGGCCGGTTACGTACGTAACGCTGGAGGCATTTCTGGGCAGTGAGTTCAACCATGTCCGGTTACGGCCGTAAGCCATGGCCGATTACGTATGTAAGGCGGCCGACAGGCTGCCTATATAAGGCCCAGCAGACGGGGTTTTCACCCATTTTCTCATTCTTTTCCTTCTCTTCCGTGGTTGGAGGTGTGGTTATCATGGAGAGATGTTGTTGGACAATCAGTCCATGAAGTCTTGGAGTTCATATCATCAATCATCCATCCTATAACATCCTTTGATCGAGCGAATCATGTCAGAATTTCTAGAAATCTAGTTTTGGGGAATTTGGGTATTTTGGTTGATTTCGTCCGTTTAATCCGATTTAACTTAGGATTGTGATAGGTTGATGATTATTTAGATGTGTTATATCATTTATCTTGTTATTCCATGGTTGGATCGTATTGATTCGTTGTTTTGGTCGAGTTCTTGATCGACGCCTTGAAGGTGTCCGGTAGACTGTCATAGAGGGGTTTTCGGACGTTCTACAATTATTCTTCCTCGTATAATCGTTGATTTATAAATTATATGATGTTAGGGTCTAGTTTCTTGCGAAGAAACCGTGTTGAACCCTTCCGTTCGTCGTCGTCTTCCTTTTCGATGGCATCAGGCATTTCGAAGCTTCCCGGTTGAACCGCGTCCGTTGGAGTACATGCGTGCTGATTTCGAGGCAAGTACCTTGTTCATACGCTTCTCATTTTATGGATATGATGATCGGTATTCGTCTTGGTGTGTTTGTTTGGTTATTTGAAATGAATTTCCAAGAGATTCATTTTGGCCTCGTTAAGGGCTCTTTTTAAAAATGTGTGTGTGTTTTGTGAACGGTGTGGTTTGGGGAATTGATTATGATTTGATTGTTTTTGAACGTTGAGGGCTTTGGTGATACCCCTGTTGTTTAAAGTTATGGAATCATGTATTCCGCGTTAATCGTGTTGTGTTGAGATGAGTTTGATAACGGTGTCGAGTAAGTGGTCATCTCTAATAAGTATTCTTGATGAGCTTACATTCTTAGCATTTTAGTATTGCATGAGTAACGTGTGTGTGTGTATGCTCCCTATGGGTTCGATTCGACGGGGTCTCGGTAGGGGTCCACGAAGGTGTGGATCGACGAGCTTTGCTTTTAACCACTACGGGTTAGATCCGGCGGGGTCTCGGTAGGGGTCCACGGAGGTGTGGATCGACGGTTAATTGTGGTGCATTTTTCAAATGTGTTTTGAGATTGGCGTTTCCGGAAACAAGCGTTTTTGAAACGCTTTCATGATTGCATGTATTGACTAAGTGTGAAAGAGGTAAGTTGTTCGTTTGGCCTACTTGGCTAGGATGGCACTAGAGTATTTTGTCGTATGTGTTTTAGTCTTTTAATTGTGGGGTTTGATGTTGGAAAACGAACCTTGCTATCGTTCTCGTGTACTGTGATTCGATGAAATTTGGGGCTAAAACCCAACGGTATTGTAAAGGTCATTTTATGGAAAATAAACCTTCGGGGCGGTGACCCCATTCGTATTTTTGAGTTTTGGAAAGAGAAGGATTCGATAATCCTAAATTGTTTTCTATTAAAACCCCCGAAGGCATATCAAACCATTTTGAAAACTATTTTCCCTTGATTGGTGAGTCTCTCGATTTTTGGAAAGTTTTACTCAAACTCTTGCCTCGGGAAGTATTTTCCTGTTATGTTGGAATCTTTGAGGATTCTTAATTGTTACTATTCTTGAAACTTGAATTGTATGACCTGTAATCTTTGCACTTTGTACTTGCACTAGCAAAATAGTGAAATTTTGCTAACCCCCGAGAAATCGAGGGGTGGATGTCTGTATTGCATTCAGGTTTTGGGAGCATAACACAGGATCGGCGCGAAGGATGATGAAAGATGATCGATACTAATCACATGTGGAACCGTACGTTGTGTATTGGTTCAGTTGTATTTTATTTCCGCTGCAGTATTTTTCCCCATTATACGGGAGTTTGTTGTTATTTGACCCCTGCGTGGGCAAGTATTGTAATCGAGTTGTATGTTTTTATTGAAAGGCCAAATTGGTCTACTGAGTCTTTTTAGCCTTAAAGGCATTGTCGAGTTGTTCGTTTGTTGTTACCAGCCTGGTAGATCCTTGAGGAAAGGTTCTGCGGCGTGTAATATCCCTGAGTGGATTGGGGGTGTTACATAAATGGTATCAGAGCTTTGGTTATGGAAACCTAGGCTCGGGTTTAGTTGTGTCTGGTGAGTTTTGTCTCGTCGTATTTTGTCTGACTGAGTCGTGCCGCGATGCGTCGTTTGAGTTTGTTGGTGGTGATTAGTATCGTGAAGCGATCATCATCTTCGTGCGACCTGTGGATGTAAGTCTCCCTTCTTTATGTTTGTGCCTCGTCTGATGTGAGTTACAGGTAAGATTATGAGTTAATTGACGGAATCCTCTTATGGATTTTGATTTCGTGATATGTGGTTATTTGACTCTCATATTTCGTTCATATGAGGAGTAGTGTTGCTGGATTGTGCATGTTGGAATGTATTTCTTTTATCCGCTGCGTGAGTTCTTTTGTAATGGCTTTCGGTATTTTACCGACTGAGTTTTATTTCGAAAACCAATTCCCTTAACCGTGTTTTTGGCATTATGGCCTTGATCGTTTTGGCGAAATTCTTATGACGGTATTTAGTATTTTGTAAATGGCTTTTGTGAATTTTTGAAATATTACCGTCATCGGCCTTTTTGGCGTTTCTGTAAATGGTTTTTAGCGTGGTGGGTTCCGGCGCAGGACCCACGGTGCTATAATGTTCCGTGTAATTACCTGAAATTTTTGGGCATTCTAGCCCATTGAATTATCTTTGAAAACCTTGAGTATCTTAGAAAATAAATTTCGAGACGTACTTTTAAAATGAATTATTTTCTCGTGGTACATTCAAGGTGCCACATTATAGCACCGTGGGTCCAAAATGATTCAAAATTCTTCTACCTCGAGGACCAAAATGTTTTGAGATATTTTCAATGTTTTAGAAACGATTTTACTTAGACCTGAGGGTCGAATATTCTGAAAGTTTTTCACTAAGAGAAAGTGTCCTCATTTTTATCAAATGCGAAATGGTTCTCCAAAGTCTCGATAACGATGTTTCACGTTTGTACTTTTTTTGAAAGGTGATACTCAAGATCAACCGGTGTTTTTCTAAATTATTTTCAAAAGGAGGTTTTAGTTTTTAAAACCTATCCATTCCCATTTGAGGGCTGGGTATGTATGTATGATGTTCGCGTTGTCGTTATGATGTTTGCTCCCGAGTATGATCGAATTGGTGGCATGAACATCTAGGCGTTGCCACGCATTTGTTGTACTAGCCTTCTGTGAGAGCTGTGAACTGGTGTTTATTGTTTATCGCCTCGTGGTGATTTGCGTGTTGTCGCACAAGTGTGAGTTGTTAAAGCTTGGATTTTTGTGCGTTTATGCACATGGGTGATTGTTTCATGATGTTTGTGATTATGTGCTGGTTATCGTTCGGGCCGTTGTAATCGTCGAACGATGCCGTTGTTGTTGTGATTTTTGTATGCGTTGATATGTTATGCTGAGATGGCATCTCCGGTATGTTGTTTTGCGGTGTTATGTTCCATTGTATCTAGCATATGTATTTTCGGTACGCCGAGCCGAGGCATTTCAATCGTGATGTGCCGGGGGAATGTACGCGTAATTTGTCCTTCCTCGCCTGTGACGCATTTCATGTGCGGACTCGAGGGACATAATGTTCAGTTTTGTGAGTTGATTACCGAGCCTTCCGAGGCACGGACTTGAGCATTGATATCAGGACCGGCTCCGAGGAGTCCCTGAGGGGCGTGGTCTATCAGTTGTATGTTATGTTATTTCCTTACCTTGTTGTTTCGAACTTCGGAAATTAAGTTCTTTTATTCGAAGTGGATCGGATTTTGAACTTATGTATTTTCGACTCTGTCGACTCGTTTATGTTCGTTGACATTTTCTGAGCTTGTCCTGCCCCTTGCTTTTGTTGATCGAACGAGTGTGGTATTGTTTCGGAATAACTCGTTTGTCGTTGTGACCTTTCAATTGCTATTCCCTTTCCTGTGGACCTTATGTGAATGCACATCTCGTTGTTTTCACCGGATCATATATTGTCTTGAGTCGAGATGTGAACCTTAGAGTTGTTGTTTGAATTTTATTGTTCTTCGTTATTCGAACATGATTGTTCGATTTTTGTTGTCTCGATCGTTGTGGTTCGATCGTTTGATTGTTCGGTTTTTGTTGATCTCGTTTCGTGATTGTTGAACATTCAGACTCCTTCGTAATTCCCTTAAGTTCGGGAAATTAGTCTCGTTTTCGATCTTCCAACCCTTGGGGGTGGAATTCCGTATTTGTTCAGCGATTGGCTCGTGTTTTGATGGATGTACCATTGGGTTAGTCAATAGTATTGATTTTCGTTCGTTGTGTTTTGTGATTGTTCGGATAATCGACTTGATTGTATTATCTGTTTGATGACGCTTGTCACTTTTTGGTTTTATTATGTCTCTACCGGTGGCGTTGTGTTGGTTATCGTGGATCGTGTTTTCATGCCGTATATTCCTTTGCGTTGCTTGTAACGTTTCGCCGTTGGGCGTAAGTTATGCGTTTCTTGTGTATTTCGTTGAGTTTTCCTGGCGGGATATTGCTTCTCCCTACTTTTTTTAAGTTTTGGGACGAAACTTCTTTTAAGGAGGGTAGTATGTAATATACGCAATTTCGATTTCCGGTAATATGTTTTTTTTCGGCGGGAGTCTGTTTTGACGACTCGCTCATGACCGTTTCGTCATTTTGAGAATGATTAATTCTGCACTTTTTGTCATCCGAGTTCGTTTCAGTATCGTTTTGTTGAGTTCCGTGTTCTTAAGCGGTTTTTCCGCACTTGAGTTTAATTCTTGCGAATCTCGTCCGAAACTGTTGTTTCGAGTTTCTCGTAAGTTCATTTAATGTTATTATTTATGTTGTGAGCTTGAGCTTGGTGTTTCGATCGTGTATCGAGTATTTCGGACATTTTGGGCCATTTTCGTAATTTCCCAAAGTTTGGGGTAATTACTTTCCGTTGTCGAATTTTGAGCCTTCGGGTGGTCGGAATCATGTGTACTCTTAGTGCTAGGATTCGTCTTTGCGAGTACCTCGTAATCGTATCTTCGATTCATATTCAGGTTCGGGTTTCGGGGTCGTCCGGGTCGTCGGAGTTGGCCACGGCCGAGTCATGGCCGGGCATGTTGGGGCCAGGCCAGCCCTGGCCGAGTTACGGCCGGAAGGGCCCGGCAGTTACGTACGTAACGCTGGCGGCATTTCTGGGCAGTGAGTTAAACCATGGCCGGTTACGGCCGTAAGCCATGGCCGATTACGTATGTAAGGCGGCCGACTGGCTGCCTATATAAGGCCCAGCAGACGGGGTTTTCACCCATTTTCTCATTCTTTTCCTTCTCTTCCGTGGTTGGAGGTGTGGTTATCATGGAGAGATGTTGTTGGACAATCAATCCATGAAGTCTTGGAGTTCATATCATCAATCATCCATCCTATAACATCCTTTGATCGAGCGAATCATGTCAGAATTTCTAGAAATCTAGTTTTGGGGAATTTGGGTATTTTGGTTGATTTCGTCCGTTTAATCCGATTTAACTTAGGATTGTGATGGGTTGATGATTATTTAGATGTATTATATCATTTATCTTGTTATTCCATGGTTAGATCGTATTGATTCGTTGTTTTGGTCGAGTTCTTGATCGACGCCTTGAAGGTGTCCGGTAGACTGTCATAGAGGGGTTTTCGGACGTTCTACAATTATTCTTCCTCGTATAATCATTGATTTATAAATTATATGATGTTAGGGTCTAGTTTCTTGCGAAGAAACCGTGTTGAACCCTTCCGTTCGTCGTCGTCTTCCTTTTCGATGGCATCAGGCATTTCGAAGCTTCCCGGTTGAACCGCGTCCGTTGGAGTACATGCGTGCTGATTTCGAGGCAAGTACCTTGTTCATACGCTTCTCATTTTGTGGATATGATGATCGGTATTCGTCTTGGTGTGTTTGTTTGGTTATTTGAAATGAATTTCCAAGAGATTCATTTTGGCCTCGTTAAGGGCTCTTTTTAAAAATGTGTGTGTGTTTTGTGAACGGTGTGGTTTGGGGAATTGATTATGATTTGATTGTTTTTGAACGTTGAGGGCTTTGGTGATACCCCTGTTGTTTAAAGTTATGGAATCATGTATTCCGCGTTAATTGTGTTGTGTTGAGATGAGTTTGATAACGGTGTCGAGTAAGTGGCCATCTCTAATAAGTATTCTTGATGAGCTTACATTCTTAGCATTTTAGTATTGCATGAGTAACGTGTGTGTGTATGCTCCCTATGGGTTAGATTCGACGGGGTCTCGGTAGGGGTCCACGAAGGTGTGGATCGACGAGCTTTGCTTTTAACAACTACGGGTTAGATCCGGCGGGGTCTCGGTAGGGGTCCACGGAGGTGTGGATCGACGGTTAATTGTGGTGCATTTTTCAAATGTGTTTTGAGATTGGCGTTTCCGGAAACAAGCGTTTTTGAAACGCTTTCATGATTGCATGTATTGACTAAGTGTGAAAGAGGTAAGTTGTTCGTTTGGCCTACTTGGCTAGGATGGCACTAGAGTATTTTGTCGTATGTGTTTTAGTCTTTTAACTGTGGGGTTTGATGTTGGAAAACGAACCTTGCTATCGTTCTCGTGTACTGTGATTCGATGAAATTTGGGGCTAAAATCCCAACGGTATTGTAAAGGTCATTTTATGGAAAATAAACCTTCGGGGCGGTGACCCCATTCGTATTTTTGAGATTTGGAAAGAGAAGGATTCGATAATCCTAAATTGTTTTCTATTAAAACCCCCGAAGGCATATCAAACCATTTTGAAAACTATTTTCCCTTGATTGGTGAGTCTCTCGGTTTTTGGAAAGTTTTACTCAAACTCTTGCCTCGGGAAGTATTTTCCTGTTATGTTGGAATCTTTGAGGATTCTTAATTGTTACTATTCTTGAAACTTGAATTGTATGACCTGTAATCTTTGCACTTTGTACTTGCACTAGCAAAATAGTGAAATTTTGCTAACCCCCGAGAAATCGAGGGGTGGATGTCTCAGATTGCATTCGTGTTTTGGGAGCATAACACAGATCGGCGTGAAGGATGATGAAAGATGATCGATACTAATCACATGTGGAACCGTACGTTGTGTATCGTTCGATTGTATTTTATTTCCGCAAAGATTTTTCCCCATTATACGGAGTTTGTTGTTATTTGACCTGCAGGCAAGTATTGTAATCGAGTTGTATGTTTTTATTGAAAGGCCAAATTGGTCTACTGAGTCTTTTTAGCCTTAAAGGCATTGTCGAGTTGTTCGTTTGTTGTTACCAGCCTGGTAGATCCTTGAGGAAAGGTTCTGCGGCGTGTAATATCCCTGAGTGGATTGGGGGTGTTACATAAATGGTATCAGAGCTTTGGTTATGGAAACCTAGGCTCGGGTTTAGTTGTGTCTGGTGAGTTTTGTCTCGTCGTATTTTGTCTGACTGAGTCGTGTCGCGATGCGTCGTCTGAGTTTGTTGGTCGTGATTAGTATCGTGAAGCGATCATCATCTTCGTGCGACCTGTGGATGTAAGTCTCCCTTCTTTATGTTTGTGCCTCGTCTGATGCGAGTTACAGGTAAGATTATGAGTTAATTGACGGAATCCTCTTATGGATTTTGATTTCGTGATATGTGGTTATTTAACTCTCATATTTCGTTCATATGAGGAGTAGTGTTGCTGGATTGTGCATGTTGGACTGTATTTCTTTTATCCGCTGCGTGAGTTCTTTTGTAATGGCTTTCGGTATTTTACCGACTGAGTTTTATTTCGAAAACCAATTCCCTTAACCCAGTTTTTGGCATTATGGCCTTGATCGTTTTGGCGAAATTCTTATGACGGTATTTAGTATTTTGTAAATGGCTTTTGTGAATTTTTGAAATATTACCGTCATCGGCCTTTTTGGCGTTTCTGTAAATGGTTTTTAGCGTGGTGGGTTCCGGCGCAGGACCCACGGTGCTATAATGTTCCGTGTAATTACCTGAAATTTTTGGGCATTCTAGCCCATTGAATTATCTTTGAAAACCTTGAGTATCTTAGAAAATAAATTTCGAGACGTACTTTTAAAATGAATTATTTTCTCGTGGTACATTCAAGGTGCCACATTATAGCACCGTGGGTCCAAAATGATTCAAAATTCTTCTACCTCGAGGACCAAAATGTTTTGAGATATTTTCAATGTTTTAGAAACGCTTTTACTTAGACCCGAGGGTCGAATATTCTGAAAGTTTTTCACTAATAGAAAGTGTCCTCATTTTTATCAAATGCGAAATGGTTCTCCAAAGTCTCGATAACGATGTTTCACGTTTGTACTTTTTTTGAAAGGTGATACTCAAGATCAACCGGTGTTTTTCTAAATTATTTTCAAAAGGAGGTTTTAGTTTTTAAAACCTATCCATTCCCATTTGAGGGCTGGGTATGTATGTATGATGTTCGCGTTGTCGTTATGATGTTTGCTCCCGAGTATGATCGAATTGGTGGCATGAACGTCTAGGCGTTGCCACGCATTTGTTGTACTAGCCTTCTGTGAGAGGTGTGAACTGGTGTTTACTGTTTATCGCCTCGTGGTGATTTGCGTGTTGTCGCACAAGTGTGAGTTGTTAAAGCTTGGATTTTTGTGCGTTTATGCACATGGGTGATTGTTTCATGATGTTTGTGATTATGTGCTGGTTATCGTTCGGGCCGTTGTAATCGTCGAACGATGCCGTTGTTGTTGTGATTTTTGTATGCGTTGATATGTTATGCTGAGATGGCATCTCCGGTATGTTGTTTTGCGGTGTTATGGTCCATTATATCTAGCATCTGTATTTTCGGTACGCCGAGCCGAGGCATTTCAATCGTGATGTGCCGGGGGAATGTACGCGTAATTTGTCCTTCCTCGCCTGTGACGCGTTTCAAGTGCGGACTCGAGGGACATAATTTTCAGTTTTGTGAGTTGATTACCGAGCCTTCCGAGGCACGGACTTGAGCATTGATATCAGGACCGGCTCCGAGGAGTCCCTGAGGGGCGTGGTCTATCAGTTGTATGTTATGTTATTTCCTTACCTTGTTGTTTCGAACTTCGGAAATTAAGTTCTTTTATTCGAAGTGGATCGGATTTTGAACTTCTGTATTTTCGACTCTGTCGACTCGTTTATGTTCGTTGACATTTTCTGAGCTTGTCCTGCCCCTTGCTTTTGTTGATCGAACGAGTGTGGTATTGTTTCGGAATAACTCGTTTGTCGTTGTGACCTTTCAATTGCTATTCCCTTTCCTGTGGACCTTATGTGAATGCACATCTCGTTGTTTTCACCGGATCATATATTGTCTTGAGTCGAGATGTGAACCTTAGAGTTGTTGTTTGAATTTTATTGTTCTTCGTGATTCGAACATGATTGTTCGATTTTTGTTGTCTCGATCGTTGTGGTTCGATCGTTTGATTGTTCGGTTTTTGTTGATCTCGTTTCGTGATTGTTGAACATTCAGACTCCTTCGTAATTCCCTTAAGTTCGGGAAATTAGTCTCGTTTTCGATCTTCCAACCCTTGGGGGTGGAATTCCATATTTGTTCAGCGATTGGCTCGTGTTTTGATGGATGTACCATTGGGTTGGTCAATAGTATTGATTTTCGTTCGTTGTGTTTTGTGATTGTTCGGATAATCGACTTGATTGTATTATCTGTTTGATGACGCTTGTCACTTTTTGGTTTTATTATGTCTCTACCGGTGGCGTTGTGTTGGTTATCGTGGATCGTGTTTTCACGCCGTATATTCCTTTGCGTTGCTTGTAACGTTTCGCCGTTGGGTGTAAGTTATGCGTTTCTTGTGTATTTCGTTAAGTTTTCCTGGCGGGATATTGCTTCTCCCTACTTTTTTTAAGTTTTGGGACGAAACTTCTTTTAAGGAGGGTAGTATGTAATATACGCAATTTCGATTTCCAGTAATATGTTTTTTTTCGGCAGGAGTCTGTTTTGACGACTCGCTCATGACCGTTTCGTCATTTTGAGAATGATTAATTCTGCACTTTTTGTCATCCGAGTTCGCTTTCAAAGATCGCTTTGTTGAGTTCCGTGTTCTTAAGCGGTTTTTCCGCACTTGAGTTTAATTCTTGCGAATCTCGTCCGAAACTGTTGTTTCGAGTTTCTCGTAAGTTCATTTAATGTTATTATTCATGTTGTGAGCTTGATCTTGGTGTTTCGATCGTGTATCGAGTATTTCGGACATTTTGGGCCATTTTCGTAATTTCCCAAAGTTTGGGGTAATTACTTTCCGTTGTCGAATTTTGAGCCTTCGGGTGGTCGGAATCATGTGTACTCTTAGTGCTAGGATTCGTCTTTGCGAGTACTTCGTAATCGTATCTTCGATTCATATTCAGGTTCGGGTTTCGGGGTCGTCCGGGTCGTCGGAGTTGGCCACGGCCGAGTCATGGCCGGGCATGTTGGGGCCAGGCCAGCCCTGGCCGAGTTACGGCCGGAAGGGCCCGGCAGTTACGTACGTAAGGACGGTTACGTACGTAATGCTGTCGGCATTTCTGGGCAGTGAGTTCGGCCATGGCCGGTTACGGCCGTAAGCCATGGCCGATTACATACATAAGGCGGCCGGCAGACTGCCTATATAAGGCCCAGCAGACGGTTTTTTCACCCATTTTCTCATTCTTTTCCTTATCTTCCACGGCTGGAGGTGTCGTTATCATGTAGAGATGTTGTTGGACAATCAATCCATGAAGTCTTGGAGTTCATATCATCAATCATCCATCCTATAACATCCTTTGATCGAGTGAATCAGGTCAGATTTTCTAGAAATCTAGTTTTGGAGAATTTGGGTATTTTGGTTGATTTCGTCCGTTTAATCCGATTTAACTTAGGATTGTGATGAGTTGATGATTATTTAGATGTATTATATCATTTCTCTTGTTATTCCATGGTTGGATCGTATCGATTCATTGTTTTGGTCGAGTTCTTGATCGACGCCTTGAAGGTGTCCGGTAGAATGTCATAGAGGGGTTTTCGGACGTTCTACAATTATTCTTCCTTGTATGATCGTTGATTTATTAATTATATGATTTTAGGGTCGAGTTTCTTGCGAAAAAACCGTGTTGAACCCTTCCGTTCGTCGTCATCTTCCTTTTCGATGGCATGAGGCGTTTCGAAGCTTCTCGGTTGAACCGCGTCCGTTGGAGTACATGCGTGCCAATTTTGAGGCAAATACCTTGTTCATACGCTTCTCGTTTTGTGGATATGATGATCGGTGTTCGTCTTGGTATGTTTGTTTGGTTATTTGAAATGAATTTCCAAGAGATTCGTTTTGGCCTCGTTAAGGGCTCTTTTTAAAAATGTGTGTGTTTTGTGAACGGTGTGGTTTGGGGAATTGATTATGATTTGATTGTTTTGAATGTTGAGGGCTTTGGTGATACCCCTGTTGTTTAAAGTTATGGAATCATGTATTCCGCGTTAATCGTGTTGTGTTGAGATGAGTTTGATAACGGTGTCGAGTAAGTGGCCATCTCTAGTAAGTATTCTTGATGAGCTTACATTCTTAGCATTTTAGTATTGCATGAGTAATGTGTGTATGTGTATGCTCACTACAGGTTAGATCCGACGGGGTCTCGGTAGGGGTCCACGGAGGTGTGGATCGACGAGCTTTCCTTTTAACGGGTTAGATCCGACGGGGTCTCGGTAGGGGTCCACGGAGGTGTGGATGGATGGTTAATTATGGTGCTTTTTTCAAATGTGTTTTGAGATTGGCGTTTCCGGAAACGAGCGTTTTTGAACGGCTTTCATGATTGCATGCATTGACTAAGTGTGAAAGAGGTAAGTTGTTCGTTTGGCCTACTTGGCTAGGATGGAACTAGAGTATTTTGTCGTATGTGTTTTAGTCTTTTAATTGTGGGGTTTGATGTTGGAAAATGAACCTTGCTATCGTTCTCGTGTACTATGATTTGATGAAATTTGGGGCTAGAAAATGGTTTTGTAAAGGTCATTTTACAGAAAATAAACCTTCGCGGCGGTGACCCCATTCGTATTTTCGAGTTTTGGAAAGAGAAGGATTCGATAATCCTAAATTGTTTTCTATTAAAACCCCCGAAGGCATATCAAACCATTTTGAAAACTATTTTCCCTTGATTGCTGATTCTCTCGGTTTTTGAAAAGTTTTACTCAAACTCTTGCCTCGGGAACTATTTTCTTGTTATGTTGGAATCTTTGAGGATTCTTGATTGTTACTATTCTTGAAACTTGAATTGTATGACCCGTAATCTTTGCACTTTGTACTTGCACTAGCAAAATAGTGGAATTTTGCTAACCCCCGAGAAATCGGAGGGTGGATGTCTGTATTGCATTCAGGTTTTGGGAGCATAACACAGGGTCGGCGCGAAGGATGATGAAAGATGATCGATACTAATCATATGTGGAACCGTATGTTGTGTATTGGTTCAGTTGTACTTTATTTCCACTACAGTATTTTTCCCCATTATACGGGAGTTTGTTGTATTTTGACCTGCAAGGCAAGTATTGTAATCAAGTTGTATGTTTTTATTGAAAGGCCAAATTGGTCTACTGAGTCTTTTTAGCCTTAAAGGCATTGTCGAGTTGTTCGTTTGTTTTTACCAGCCTGGTAGATCCTTGAGGAAAGGTTCTACGGCGTGTAATATCCCTGAGCGGATTACGTGTGTTACATAAATGGTATCAGAGATTAGGTTGTGGAAACCTAGGCTGTCGGGTTTAGTTGTGTCTGTTGAGTTTTGTCTCGTCGGATTTTGTCTGAATGAGTCATTTCACGACGCGTCGTCTGAGTTTGTTGGTCGTGATTAGTATCGTGGGGCGATCATCATCTTCGTGCGACCTGTGGATGTAAGTCTCCCTTCTTTATGTTTGTGCCTCGTTTGATGCGAGTTACAAGTAAGATTATGAGTTAATTGACGGAATCCTCTTATGGATTTTGATTTCGTGATATGTGGTTATTTGACTCTCATATTTCGTTCATATGAGGAGTAGTGTTGCTGGATTGTGCATGTTGGACTGTATTTCTTTTATCTGCTGCGTGAGTTCTTTTGTAATGGCTTTCGGTATTTTACCGACTGAATTTTATTTCGAAAACCGATTCCCTTAACCGAGTTTTTGGTATTATGGCCTTGATCGTTTTGGCGAAATTCTTATGAAGGTATTTAGTATTTTTTAAATGGCTTTTGTGAGTTTTTGAAATATTACCGTCATCGGCCTTTTTGGCGTTTTTGTAAATGGTTTTTAGCCTGGTGGGTTCCGGCACGGGACCCACGGCGTTATAATGTTCCGTGTAATTACCTGAAATTTTTGGGCATTCTATCCCATTGAATTATCTTGGAAAACTTTGAGTATCCTAGAAAATAAATTTCGAGACGTACTTTTAAAATGAATTATTTTCTCGTGGTACATCCAAGGTGCCACAATATGTATCAAAATTCTTCTACCTCGAGGACCAAAATATTTTCAGATATTTTTAATGTTTTAGAAACACTTTTACTTAGACCCGAGGGTCGAATATTCTGAAAGTTTTTCACTAAGTGAAAGTGTCCTCATTTTTATCAAATGCGAAATGGTTCTCCAAAGTCTCGATAACGATGTTTCACGTTTGTACTTTTTTTGAAAGGTGATACTCAAGATCAACCGGTGTTTTTCTAAATTATTTTCAAAAGGAGGTTTTCATTTTTAAAACCTATCCATTCCCGTTTGAGGGCTGGGTATGTATGTATGATGTTCGCGTTGTTGTTATGATGTTTGCTCCCGAGTATGATCGAATTGGTGGCATGAACGTCGAGGCGTTGCCACGCATTTGTTGTACTAGCCTTTTGTGAGAGGTGTGAACTGGTGTTTACTGTTTATCGCCTCGTGGTGATTTGCGTGTTGTCGCACGAGTGTGAGTTGTTAAAGCTTAGATTTTTGTGCATTTATGTACATGGGTGATTGTTTCATGATGTTTGTGATTATGTGCTGGTTATCGTTCGGGCCGTTGTAATCGTCGAACGATGCCGTTGTTGTTGTGATTTTTGTATGCGTTGATATGTTATGCTGAGATGGCATCTCCGGTATGTTGTTTTGCGGTGTTATGTTCCATTGTATCTAGCATCTGTATTTTCGGTACGCCGAGCCGAGGCATTTCAACTGTGATGTGCCGGGGGAATGTACGCGCAATTTGTCCTTCCTCGCCTGTGACGCGTGTTGTGTCGAGAATTATACTCTCCGACCGGCGATCGCCTCGGAGATCGGGCGACCTAGCCATTGCCGAGCAGCCAAGGCAGAACTGCCGACCAGCGACCAGACGACCTAGTCTTAGCCCGGCAGCCAAGATAGATCGGCCGACCGAAGGTCCCAGGACAAGTCCCAGTGCCGAGCGATCGACATATAAGACGATCGTCTCTCGGTACTTGGCGACCGACTATCAGACGATCATCTCTCGGCACTTGCCGACCGACCCTTGGTGACTGGCCGATGCCGACCCCTAGCGACCGACCTTTGTCAACCGCCTCATGCCACTCAAAGCCGACGAACACCCAGTCGGCAAAGGCCGAAGCTCAGGACAAAGCCCACGTGCAGTGCCAAGACAAGATCCGCATATCACGGATCATTGACCACAGCCTGTCATCATCTTCCCACCAGCCGACAGGCCCGCCGAAAGATGTCCGTGGGACCGCCTGTGACAGCAACTCCGGACGCGTGCTGGCTCCTCATTGGACCGCACAGCTGGCTGCCAGCAGCTGCCTTGGACTTTAGGCAGACTGCCCATGTGACTTGAAGACGATCGCCCCATTATTATAATAGCCGGAAGGCGATCGCCCGCCAGAAGACAAGGCTCCTCAGCCCCTATAAATAGAGGGCTGCCTGCATTTGGACTCTTCTTCTGTTTTCGCCCAGTTTACAAGCATTACACACAGCTTGGCTTTCTCCTACTCTTGGCAACAGCTATCTCTCGGTTCTTTCTTCTCTCGGCCTCTCTCATACAGAAGACGATCGACAGGGACGAAGAACACCAAGCTTCGCTCAAGAGCTGGATTAATATTATCTTTTACACTCATTGTACTAAAATTCTCACATTAATACTTGTATCCACAAATATTTGTATTAATAACATCTCGCGAGAGCATTCAAGCCCGGGCCTAACAAACCCGGCAAATCTTATGTTATTCACACCCTCTCGGAAGTCCTCCCGCAACCTTGTTTGTTGTCCGTCCATTCCAGCAGTATTTCATCTTCGGATAAATATTTTGGGCAACAACAATTGGCGCTAGAAGGAGGGCATCTAACCCTCAATTTTATTCCTACCGTCCCTAAGAACACTCACTGTTCTCCGAGACATATACCTGAAGAAACACTCACTGTTCTTCACAGAAAGCTTTCAGAATCATGTCTTCCGCCTCCGCGTCGAAGAAAACCGCCGACCAATCCTCCAGCGCCTGCTCCGCCTCGCCCGAGCCACGGCCGATGGCGAGGGTAGCCACCGCGGTCCGAGACGCTCGATCTCGCCTCGGGGTCGGCCTGTCTCTCGCCGATCGTTTCCAACCTCGGAATGATCGCGGAGGCCATGGCCGCCCCATAGAGCGACGGAGTGCTCTCGACGCGCCTCCCGCTATAACCCCCGGCCATCCGCCGCAAGACCAAGCGAAGTTCAAGGCGCATCGCCGAGCGACGCCAGAGGCTCTCATCCGCAAGGAGAGGCGCCGCCACTGGGCACTCTGCTGATCGTCGGGCGACCCGTCTTGGCGACCGGGGCAGTCCGGCCCCAGCTACGAGACGACGGAGTTCGAGTTCATCACCAGGAGCTCGGCCTATCCGACTCCCAGAAGGCAGCCCAGCGCTCTGGCTCCCCCTCTCCAAATAGCCGAGGTCGGAAGCAGCGGAGTCAGGAGATCGATACACGATCACCTCGGCTCCTGCTCCCAAAGCCGATCCAAGAGCGACCGAGCCACGGCGATTGACGCGATGCAACGCCAGCTCGACGACATGAAGGCGCTCCTGGAATCCGGGGCAGGCGCCAAGCAGACGATCGCCGAGCCGAGCGACCCGCTCGCGGTCCACATCGAGCTCGCCCCCGTGCAGCACAAGATCGCTCCTCCGCAAACACCTTTGTACGAGGGGAGATCGGACCCCGAAACACACTTGAACAAGGTCAACATCTACATGACCGGGTGTGGGGCATCTGACGCGACCAGGTGCCGAATGTTCCCTCTGACGCTGGACGACCTCGCCCACAGGTGGTACGCCTCATTGCCGCCTCGGTCCATCGGCTCCTTTAACCAACTGGCGACCGACTTCACAGCGTACTTTGCCACCAGGGTCGCTCGGCCAGAAGGTCCCCATCGCATGATGCGAATCGAACAAGGGGAAGAAGAGTCCGACTCGGACTACATCAACCGGGTAGACGAGATCATTCTCAACGGCGAACCCGTAAGCGATGAGATTGCCCTCTACGCGGTCCTAGGAGGATTCCATGGTCTTTCGCCTTTGTTCAGGCATCTTACGAAGGACCAACCCTCGACCTACGCGATCTTCCAAGCTAAAGGCGTAGACTTTCTGGCCAGGCAAAGGTTTCTTCTTAGCCTATGAGCAGCGCGATCGGCGCCCGAGTGACGATCTCCAGCCCGCCAGCTCGATCGCCGATATCAACTTATAACGCGATCGGCAGCCGGACGACGATCGCCAGTCTTCCAGCCCGATCGCCGATCTCAAGCAACATCACCAAACCGGAGGACTCGATCGCCATCGACAGTTCACCATTTAACATGATGGACTAAGGCACGAGATCGCCTCCACCGCACAGCATACAACCATGGTCCTGGTAGTCGATGGAACCGGCTGCTTCGGCCATGCAAGGTCCCTTTGGGCCAAGATCTCCCGCCCTTCGTTTAAATACGAGGCCGGCGTAGTCTGAGGGCCCTCCAAAACTAATCAGTGGACACGATCGCCCGCCCTCAAAGGTTCATCATCTAACATGGTGAACCCGGACAATGCGACGCGTCACTACCCCTATCTCAACGTACACCGTCGAGGTTCGCCATCTTCATGGTGGGCCGAGGTGGAAGCAGAGCTAACAAGCCGCGGACGTGGAGTTGAATCATCCGACGCTGCCCCGCGCAAGGACTCCTCTAGACCAAGACCGCACGCCCTTCGTTTAAATACGAGGCGAGGCGCAGCCTAACAGAGGACCCTCACAATAAAATGAGTCACGAGACACTCAATGTCTTCGCGCACAAGACACGGTCATGGAGTCGGTCCATCGAACTCCGCGACTGTGCACGATTCCTCAAACGACGAAACCATCAAGTTTCTGAGGGGGATCGGCCAATGTTGTTTTTTGCAGGTACAAGACCGAAAGATAGCTAGCTAATCGAACAGATCGCCCAAGTCCGAATTCAGAGTCATCTCACCGGATCGCCCGTCCTCATCCTACACGATCGCCAGCAAGAATCACCTCGCCCCATGTCTTTAACATCGTAGCAAGCTGGGGGGAAATTGTTGTGTCGAGAATTATACTCTCCGACCGGCGATCGCCTTGGAGATCGGGCGACCTAGCCATTGCCGAGCAGCCAAGGCAGAACTGCCGACCAGCGACCAGGCGACCTAGCCTTAGCCCGGCAACCAAGATAGATCGGCCGACCGAAGGTCCCAGGACAAGTACCGGTGCCGAGCAATCGACATATAAGACGATCGTCTCTCGGTACTTGTCGATCGACTCCTGTCGACCGACTAGCAGACGATCATCTCTCGACACTTGCCGACCGACCCTTGGTGACTGGCCGATGCCGACCCCTGGTGACCGACCTTTGTCAACCGCCTCATGCCACTCGAAGCCGACGAACACCCAGTCGGCAAAGGCCGAAGCTCAGGACAAATCCCACGTGCAGTGCCAAGACAAGATCCGCATATCACGGATCATTGACCACAGCCTGTCAGCATCTTCCCACCAGCGGACATGCCCGCCGAAAGATGTCCGTGGGACCGCCTGTGACAGCAACTCCAAACGCGTGCTGTCTCCTCATTGGACCGCACAGCTAGCTACCTGCAGCTGCCTTGGACTTTAGGCAGACTGCCCATGTGACTTGAAGACGATTGCCCCATTATTATAATGGCCGGAAGGCGATCGCCCGCCAGAAGACAAGGCTCCTCAGCCCCTATAAATAGAGGGTTGCCTGCATTTGGACTCTTCTTCTATTTTCGCCCAGTTTACAAGCATTACACACAGCTTGGCTTTCTCCTACTCTTGACAACAGCTATCTCTCGGTTCTTTCTTCTCTCGGCCTCTCTCATACAAAAGACGATCGGCAGGGACGAAGAACACCAAGCTTCGCTCAAGAGCTGGATTAATAGGATCTTTTTACACTCATTGTACTTAGATTCTCACATTAATACTTGTATCCATGAATATTTGTATTAATAACATCTCGCGAGAGCATTCAAGCCCGGGCCTAACAAACCCAGCAAATCTTGTGTTATTCACACCCTCTCGGAAGTGCTCCCGCAACCTTGTTTGTTGTCCGTCCATTCCAGCAGTATTTCATCTTTGGATAAATACGATCCGAGAAATGCGGATCTTGTCTCGGCTCTACACGTGGGGTCTGTCCTGAGGTTCGGCCTTTGTCGACTGGATGACCATCGGCTTTGAGCGGCATGAGGCGGTCGTCAAAGGTCGGTCGCCAGGGGTCGGCATCGGTCGGTCACCAAGGGACGGTCGGCAAGTGCCGAGAGATGATCGTCTGCTATTCGGTCGCCAGGAGTCGATCGCCAAGTACCGAGAGACGATCGTCTTAGATGTCTATCGCTCGGCACCGGGACCTGTCCTGGGACCTTCGGTCGGCCGATCTACTTCCGCTGCTTGGCTAAGACTAGGTCGCTCGATCGCTGGTCGGCAGTTCCGCCTCGGCTGCTCGGCAATGGCTAGGTCGCCCGATCTCCGAGGCGATCGCCGGTCGGAGAGTATAATTCTCGACACAACAACGCGTTTCAAGTGCGGACTCGAGGGACATCATGTTTAGTTTTGTGAGTTGATTACCGAGCCTTCCGAGACACGGACTTGAGCATTGATATCAGGACCGGCTCCGAGTTAGTCCCTGAGGGGCGTGGTCTATCAGTTGTATGTTATGTTATTTCCTTACCTTGTTGTTTCGAACTTCGAAATTAAGTTCTTTTATTCAAGTGGATCGGATTTTGAACTTCGTATTTTCGACTGGCCGACTCGTTTATGTTTGTTGACATTTTCTGAGCTTGTCCTGCTCCTTGCTTTTGTTGATCGAACGAGTGTGGTATTGTTTCGGAATAACTCGTTTGTCGTTGTGACCTTTCAATTGCTATTCCCTTTCATGTGGACCTTATGTGAATGCACATCTCGTTGTTTTCACCGGATCATATATTGTCTTGATTCGAGATGTGAACCTTGGAGTTGTTGTTTGAATTTTATTAATCTTCGTGATTCGAACATGATTGTTCGATTTTTATTGTCTCGATCGTTGTGGTTCGATCGTTTGATTGTTCGGTTTTTGTTGATCTCGTTTCGTGATTGTTGAACGTTCAGACTCCTTTGTAATTCCCTTAAGTTCGGGAAATTAGTCTTGTTTTCGATCTTCCAACCCTTGGGCGGTGGAATTCCGTATTTGTTCAGCGATTGGCTCGCGTCTTGATGGATGTACCGTTGGGTTGGTCAATAGTATTGATTTTCGTTCGTTGTGTTTTGTGATTGTTCGGATAATCGACTTGATTGTATTATCTGTTTCATGACGCTTGTAACTTGTTGGTTTTATTATGTCTCTACCGGTGGCGTTGTGTTGGTTATCGTGGATCGTGTTTTCACGCCGTACATTCCTTTGCGTTGCTTGTAACGTTTCGACGTTGGGCGTAAGTTACGCGTTTCTTGTGTATTTCGTTGAGTTTTCCTGGCGGGATATTGCTTCTCCCTACTTGTTTTAAGTTTCGGGACGAAACTTCTTTTAAGGAGGGTAGTCTGTAATATCCGCAATTTCGATTTCCGGTAATATCTTTTTTTTCGGCAGGAGTCTGTTTTGACGACTCGCTCATGACCGTTTCGTCATTTTGAGAATGATTAATTCTGCCCTTTTTGTCATCCGAGTTCGTTTCAGTATCGTTTTGTTGAGTTCCGTGTTCTTAAGCAGTTTTTCCGCACTTGAGTTCAATTTTTGCGAATCTCGTCCGAAACTGTTGTTTTGAGTTTCTCGTAAGTTCATTTAATGTTATTATTCATGTTGTGAGCTTGAGCTTGGTGTTTCGATCGTGTATCGAGTATTTCGGACATTTTGGGCCATTTTCGTAATTTCCCAAAGTTTGGGGTAATTACTTTCCGTTGTCGAATTTCGAGCCTTCGGGTGGTCGGAATCATGTGTACTCTTAGTGCTCGGATTCGTCTTTGCGAGTACTTCGTAACCGTATCTTCGATTCATATTCAGGTTCGGATTTCGGGGTCGTCCGGGTCGTCGGAGTTGGCCACGGCCGAGTCATGGCCGGGCATGTTGGGCAGCGCCACCGCCGAGTTACTACCAAGGGCCCAAATAGCTACGGCTGAAGGGCCCGGCAGTTACGTACGTTAGGCTAGTTACGTACATAATGCTGTCGGTATTTCTGGGCAGTGAGTTCGGCCATGGCCGGTTACGGCCGTAAGCCATGGCCGATTACATACGTAAGGCGGCCGGCAGGCTGCCTATATAAGGCCCAGCAGACGGTTTTTTCACCCATTTTCTCATTATTTTCCTTATATTCCATGGCTGGAGGTGTGGTTATCATGTAGAGATGTTGTTGGACAATCAATCCATGAAGTCTTGGAGTTCATATCATCAATCATCCATCCTATAACATCCTTTGATCGAGTGAATCAGGTCAGATTTTCTAGAAATCTAGTTTTGGGGAATTTTGGTATTTTGGTTGATTTCGTCCGTTTAATCCGATTTAACTTAGGATTGTGATGGGTTGATGATTATTTAGATGTATTATATCATTTCTATTGGTATTCCATGGTTGGATCGTATCGATTCATTGTTTTGGTCGAGTTCTTGATCGACGCCTTGAAGGTGTCCGGTAGAATGTCATAGAGGGGTTTTCGGACGTTCTACGATTATTCTTCCTCGTATGATCGTTGATTTATTAATTATATGATTTTAGGGTCGAGTTTCTTGCGAAGAAACCGTGTTGAACCCTTCCGTTCGTCGTCATCTTCCTTTTCAATGGCATGAGGCGTTTCGAAGCTTCCCAGTTGAACCGCGTCCGTTGGAGTACATGCGTGCCAATTTCAAGGCAAGTACCTTGTTCATACGCTTCTAGTTTTGTGGATATGATGATCGGTGTTCGTCTTTGTGTGTTTGTTTAGTTATTTGAAATAAATTTCCAAGAGATTCGTTTTGGCCTCGATAAGGGCTCTTTTTAAAAATGTGTGTGTTTTGTGAACGGTGTGGTTTGGGGAATTGATTGTTTTGAACGTTAAGGGCTTTGGTGATACCCCCGTTGTTTAAAGTTATGGAATCATGTATTCCGCGTTAATCATGTTGTGCTGAGATGAGTTTGATAACGGTGTCGAGTAAGTGGCCATCTCTAGTAAGTATTCTTGATGAGCTTACATTCTTAGCATTTTAGTATTGCATGAGTAATGTGTGTGTGTATGCTCACTACGGGTTAGATCCGACGGGGTCTAGGTAGGGGTCCACGGAGGTGTGGATCGACGAGCTTTGCTTTTAAACACTACGGGTTAGATCCGACGGGGTCTCGGTAGGGGTCCACGGAGGTGTGGATCGACGGTTAATTGTGGTGCTTTTTTCAAATGTGTTTTGAGATTGGCGTTTCCAGAAACGAGCATTTTTGAACGGCTTTCATGATTGCATGCATTGACTAAGTGTGAAAGAGGTAAGTTGTTCGTTTGGCCTACTTGGCTAGGATGACACTAGAGTATTTTGTCGTATGTGTTTTAGTCTTTTAATTGTGGGGTTTGATGTTGGAAAATGAACCTTGCTATCGTTCTCGTGTACTGTGATTTGATGAAATTTGGGGCTAGAATCCCAATGGTTTTGTAAAGGTCATTTTACGGAAAATAAACCTTCGGGGCGGTGACCCCATTCGTATTTTCGAGTTTTGGAAAGAGAAAGATTCGATAATCCTAAATTGTTTTCTATTAAAACTCCTGAAGGCATATCAAACCATTTTGAACACTATTTTCCATTGATTGGTGATTCTCTCGGTTTTTGGAAAGTTTTACTCAAACTCTTGCCTCAGGAAGTATTATCTTGTTATGTTGGAATCTTCGAGGATTCTTGATTGTTACTATTCTTGAAACTTGAATTGTATGACCCGTAATCTTTGCACTTTGTACTTGCACTAGCAAAATAGTGGAATTTTGCTAACCCCCGAGAAATCGGGGGGTGGATGTCTGTATTGCATTCAGGTTTTGAGAGCATAACAAAGGGTCGGCGCGAAGGATGATGAAAGATGATCGATACTAATCACATGTGGAACCGTATGTTGTGTATTGGTTCAGTTGTACTTTATTTCCGCTACAGTATTTTTCCCCATTATACGGGAGTTTGTTGTATTTTGACCCCTGCGTGGGCAAGTATTGTAATCAAGTTGTATGTTTTTATTGAAAGGCCAAATTGGTCTACTGAGTCTTTTTAGCCTTAATGGCATTGTCGAGTTGTTCGTTTGTTGTTACCAGCCTAGTAGATCCTTGAGGAAAGGTTCTACGGCGTGTAATATCCCTGAGCGGATTGGGGGTGTTACATAAATGGTATCAGAGCTTAGGTGGAAACCTAGGCTGTCGGGTTTAGTTGTGTCTGTTGAGTTTTGTCTCGTCGGATTTTGTCTGACTGAGTCATGTCGCGATGCGTCGTCTGAGTTTGTTGGTCGTGATTAGTATCGTGGGGCGATCATCATCTTCGTGCGACCTGTGGATGTAAGTCTCCCTTCTTTATATTTGTGCCTCGTCTGATGCGAGTTACAAGTAAGATTATGAGTTAATTGACGGAATCCTCTTATGGATTTTGATTTCGTGATATGTGGTTATTTGACTCTCATATTTCGTTAATATGAGGAGTAGTGTTGCTGGTGTTAGGAATATGCCCTCGAATGCCACTCAGAGGATGAGAGAGTGAGAGCAATTGTATTGTAATTATGAATATTATATTTAATAAGGCAATTATTATTTCTATATTATTGTATATCACTGGCATTTTGATTTGGTATATAGAATAATAGTCCTTGCATTTGAGAGTGAATATTCTACTCCTTATGGAGATAAGGAGATAGGCACTAGAAGTGTTTAGAGCTCGAATGCTTAACTAGTTCGCAAGTCGATAAAACTTAACAGGACATTAAGTTTTAATAAGACTTGTATAACTGATGCTAGGATGTGTGCACGTCTTGATAGCATAGTTATAAGTATATTGGTGGGACCAGTATACTCGAACACAACTCATACTCGATTCGGTCACACCGTATTCACTCTCGGAGAGTCGATGACGAATCCAAAGGTTGTGATAGTATACGTGGACGTTTGACTTGAGGGTTCAGTAGAAGATGTGCCTGTGACGTTTAGTTTGTCATTAGAGTAGTTAGACTCATTTGCTTAATTGCTGAGTCGACCTCGAAGTGCGGACTATACGGGCAGGTAGCAGTCTTTGCTGTACGCCAAGAAAGGATTCTATCTCCTGTTAGTGAGCAGGAGAATGTCCTATACGGTTAATGGCAAATAAGATCATAAGTCTTTTGCCAAAGCATTCTGATATAGTCGTATTAGATACACTATTAATCAATTGGTCTTGATTTGCATTAACACATGTATAGAGTTTAGTCAACAGTAGGGTTTGACTTTACCGTGACCCGAAGACTTGACCGGGACATCTGATGAAGGGTCTATACGTATATAGTATTCACGACATAATGGTTCTGGAATGATTCGTTCATTCGTTCTCGCCTGGGTTTACAAGGCGCCCGCTAGGCTGGCTAAGTGCTGCCCGCACTCATTGGTTCCTCCCAATGCCGGCTGAGACGAACCTACGGAGTCGCGCAATAGGATCATTTATGGATAAATATGAAATAATAATCTCTCTTATAATATTAGATATTAGATATCTAATTTTGATTTATCGGATAAATCAAATAGCGGTCTTATGAATTGTAAGTAGGTTAGTGGGTGATTACTTTAATTCATAAATTATATTTCTTAGAGAAATATATATTTGTGTTTGATATAATTAATTAATCGATTAATTAATTAGTCCAAACACATTGGAAATAAAACGGATTCGCTTGACAAACATCCGTACATGAGGGATTCGTTGACGAACATCCAAAGACACGAGCCGAGTAAATTCGACCCGTCTTCTTGGAAATTTCCCTTAAGGCCGCTCCCTCCCTCTCTTGTCTCTTTTATACTTATTTTATGTCACTAGGTGATATATGTGAGGTGTATTTGATACCCTCAATCATGTGTTAAAGGTAGACTTTCATTTTTTTTATAAAAAAAGTCTTTAAAAAGGAGAGAGGAGAACTTCTTCTTGCAAGAACTCAAAATCACGAATTTGAGAGAGAGTGTAAGGTTGAAAACTTCATCTTGATCTTAGAGACGAGATATAAGAAGAATACATTGAGAGAGAAAATTCCTACAAGCTTCCCTAGCCGCATTCTTGAAGAAAGGAAGCTTGTCGATTTTTCCATCAAGTTCCGGCGTGTGAAGTAGAGGCATCTTGCTTTAGGTGCTTGGAATGAAGGGCTCTTTATCATCATCATCATCATCATACGAAGGTTTTTCATAGACATCATAGGTATGGGACTTTGATTCCTTGATCTTCGTATTTTTCTTTTCGTATATACGTTACTTGATCGATCCTCTTAGGGATTCCGTTTATTCTTCCGCTGCGTTTATTTTTGTGGAATTCCAACAGTGGTATCGGATCCAGGTTAAATAAATCGTATATACTATCATCTTTGCATTTGGAATGTTATTTGATGATGTTTATGATTTAGAATCATAATAGATATAATCGAAGAAATTTAATCATTCGTAGTAAGCCAAGTTTCGACTATTTTATGTGAATTATAAATCTGAAAAATTTGATTTTTGTTGATTTATAAGTTCTTCATGAAGTTAAGAAACTTTTTCGTTTTGGAAGCGAGTCGAAAAAATGAGAAAAATGGGGGTTAAACACGAATACCGCACGAAGACGCATCACGGCAGCAGCCATCGGATCGCCGCTCGCCGCCGAGAGTGACTCGGTAGGCTATCAGAGCTGCTCGCCAGCCTGTCGGGCAGTGGTCGAGAGTGACTTGGTCCGGGCGGTTCTCAGGTTTTCGCCCGATTTTGAATCGGGCCGTGGGCCTCGATACCGGATTTTCTCGGGACTCCATTTTTATGTTTATATTTCGTTGTAATAATTTCCAAATTTAAATTGATTTAATTGGATTTAATAAAATATTTGGAATATCTTTTATTAAGGGAAATTATTAGACGAGAATATTGTTTTGGCCGGATTACTTTGAACGGATTAAAATGACGATTATAAATATTAATTTGATTAATATTGTAGAAATTAAATAGATTAATTTTTATATTAATTGGATTAATATATTAATTGATTATTTAATTTCATTTACCGTTACATGTTGTATGGAATGCCTTATGTGATGGCGATATAGCTCGTGGACTTAGTTGTTGATTTGTTCGATTCGATATGGTTGTAAAGGCCATTTTGAGCCTATTTATTTTTACTAGAAAATATGTATAATAGGACGTATTGTTCAATGATGTAATTATTCATATGGCTATGACGAAGACCGAAGACGACCGACTAGAAGACGAAGAATCAATACTGTATTTTTCCTTTCTTTATTTGGCTTGTCCCAATACTTAAGAAAAAGTCAATGATCTATATGTTGGTAGTAACTAGGTTGCTATTTATTGTTTTTCATTTTCAATGATTGACAAACCACAAACCACGCTTATAAACGGATTAATGTGCAAAGTGTAACATATAATCGCGTTAATACTCCCACTTACAAACACTAAGTTATAAAGGTTACGAGATTTCCTACCCTCCGTCAAACTCATGGAAAATTGAAATCTAAACCGGAATATTATTCTTCCGAGTATGTCGGGGTAATATTTTTGGGGAAAGTTGATAAATTCCTAGAGTGTATTAGATGCCTTTGGTTGTGACAAATCAAACCCCTATAAACCGTATGGGTTGCCGGGTAAGATTCAATTGTCAGACTAATAGGAGTTGACGGTTTAAACTTAGATAGTTCAGCGAGCCATAGAAACCGAATGGGTTGAGGGCAAGTGAACTAGGGGTAAAAGAAGATCGAATCATCCATTAGATGGGTTGGTATTATACACCACTTTATAAAGAATAATAGAATATAAACCGTATCGGTTGCCCTCTATTAAACTTTGTAAAGAAATTGATCACCACTATGAAGTCACCCAAGACTTCCGAATTTAACATGGGAGTGTGTAAATGCCGATAAAATAGTGGGAACCGAGTTATGAATAAAGAAAGTCCTTAAATTCTTTACTCGGATCATAATTAAACAATCACTAATGAATCTCAAATTATTCTCTGCAGTTAACAAAACTCTTAATATGACAATGAACCCACTCGCTATACTACTTGAAAAGAACGTCCTAACTAGTCCGAACTATGTGGACTGGCTTCGAAACTTGAGGATTGTCCTAACTATGGAAATGCTGGGATACGCCTTGGAGGCGGACATCCCAACGGCTCCTGCAAGAACCCGAGCCAATCAGGAAGATGTCGATGCCCATGAGAAATGGGTAAAAGACGACATAAGAGTGCGAGGGTACATGTTAGGCTCAATGATCAATGAGCTTCAACGTGCCCATGAAAAGATGACATCTTCACGAGCCATCTTAGCGCACCTGGCTGAGCTCTATGGAGAGCACAGCCGAACTGCTAGATATGAGATATCAAAGCAATTATTCGGCGCCAGGATGAAGGAAGGAGAGAGGGTTTGGGACCATGTCCTCAAGATGATCTCGATGATTGAGAGATTGGAAGCTCTTGATTTTCAGATGCATGCATCTCTCCAAACTGACCTTATCCTGCAATCACTTCCTGACTCCTTTTCCCAATTTGTCATGAACTTCAACTGCAATGAGATTGCATGTAACTTAGCTGGGCTAATAAACAAACTGACGACTGCCCAGTCTCAAATGAAGACAAAGGGAAAGGAAGCTGCACTTGTGATTTCTTCTAAGACTTGGAAGTCCAAGAATAAGAAGAAAAAGAACAAGAAGCAGTTAGGTCCGATAGCCAAGATCGACAAGGGAAGGGGCAATGCCCCAATGGTTCAAAAGAGCAAAGGGGCTAAGAAAACGGATGTATGCCTCAACTGCAGTGAGCTAGGCCACTGGAAGAGGTATTGTCCATAACTTGACCGTAATGCGCCTTCAGGTACGGAACTACTGGTTTTAGAAACAAATTGTTGTGTAACTGTATATTCTACTTCTTGGATACTTGATTTCGGTGCGAGTTCTCACATTTGTACAACGAATCAGGATCTGGAACGAAGTAGGAAGCTGGATTCAGGGGAGGTGATGGTCAACGTCGGAAGTGGGCATAGTGTCGAGGCTTCTGATATCGGATCCCTTATGTTGGATTTAGAATCTGGTTTTATTCTCACTTTAGATGATGTACTTGTTTTGCCCAAGGGGCACAAGAATATTGTATCAATTCTGGTCATGGACCGAAAGGGATTTCACTTCTTTATTGGAGATGGGTCCTGTCGTATTTATTTCATAAATAAATTGGTTGGTACTGCTTCATTATTAAATGGTTTATACCATTTAAATTTAAAGAATAAGACAATCGTGAACACTATAACTAGGAAGCGTGGTAGGGATGAAACGAACCAAGCACTTAAGTGGCATCTTAGACTTGGTCATATCGGTCAGACCAAGGTTCATAAAATGGAGAAAGATGGGCTTACGGGTCCATTGGGATCAGATCCCTATCCAACTTGTGAATCTTGCCTTCAAGGCAAAATGACTAAGTTACCCTTCGCAGGACTTTTGAAAGAGTCTGAAAAACTGGATTGATCCATACCGACGCGGTGGCCCTTTGAAGTGGCACGAGATGGCTTTCAAGATTTCATTACATTCACTTATGACCATACTGTATGGATTCGTGTACTTAATGAAACATAAGTCTGAAGCTTTTGATAAATTCAAGGAATTTAAAGCCCTAGTTGAAAATCAAACAGGTAACCGTGTTAAGACTCTTTGGTCAGACCGGGGTGGTGAGTACATGAGTACCGAATTTGATGAGTTCTTAAAAGAACTAGGAACAGTGTCACAATTCACTCCTCCAGCTACTCCACAATTAAATGGTGTATCAGAAAGAAGGAACCGAACCTTGTTGGACATGGTTCGCTCCATGCTTAAGTATACTGATCTACCGATTTATCTGTGGGGTTACGCGCTCCTTACTGCTGTGCATATCTTGACAGATGTCCATCCAAATCCATTCCTAAGACTCCCCATGAGATGTGGAGAGGTAGGAAACCAAGTCTTAATCACATTAGGATTTGGGGATGCCCTGCTTATGTCAAGAAGACTAAAGTAGAGAAATCGGAAACTAGGTCTGTGAAAGGTCGTTTCATGGGATATCCAGGGGATTCCATGGAATATCTATTCTACATGCACGAAGATCATAGGATCATCGTTGCTATACAAGCACACTTCCTGGAAGATCAGTTTATTCAGGAAGGAGGGGCAGGTAGAAATATTTCTTTGGAAGAAATAAAAGAAACACCAAATGAGACACCTATGCAAGATATAAGAACCGAACCTTCTGAAATACAAATACAACCTCGCAAGTCTAGTAGAATTTCTCAATTACCTGAGAGGTATGGCTATCTGCATCAAGAGGAACTGGGTGTCCATGATATGATAGAAAGTAGTCAAGAGAATGATCCTTCTACATACGACCAAGCGATGGTAGACGTTGACTCCACCAAGTGGCAAGAAGCTATGGAAGCTGAGATAGACTCAATGCATGCTAATCAGGTCTGGACTTTAGTAGATCGTCCTAAAGGTATAGTGCCTATTAGAAACAAATGTATCTATAAGAGAAATATTGATGGAGATGGCAAGGTTGATACCTATAAGGCCAGGCTTGTGGCAAAGGGTTATTCCCAAACAGAAGGAATCGATTACTTCGAGACCTTCTCTCTTGTAGTTATGATTAAGTCTATTCGCATGATGCTTGCAATAGCAGCCCACTTAGATTATGAAATATGGCAAATGGATGTGAAAACAGCATTCCTAAATGGATTCCTCAAGGAGGATATTTATATGGAACAGCCTAAGGGATTCATATCTCAAGCCAATATTCATAAAGTATGCAAACTTCAGCGTGCCATTTATGGACTGAAGCAAGCTTCACGGAGTTGGAATCTTCGTTTTAACGAGACAGTCAAAGAGTTTGATTTTGTCCAAAACGAAGAAGAGACCTGTATTTACAAAAAGGTTAGTGGGAGCAAAATTGCATTCTTAATACTATATGTAGATGACATTCTATTTATAGGAAACGACGTAGGAATGCTCAGTTCTGTGAAAGCTTGGCTTTCTAAAGGGATCTCAATAAAAGACTTGGGAGAAGCTACCTATATTCTGGGTATTCGTCTCTACCGGGATAGAGCGAAAAGAATGTTAGGTCTTTCCCAAGCCCTCTACATAGAAAAGATCCTGAAGCGATTTAGGATGGAAGATTCTAAAAGAGGGTTTCTACCTATGCAACATTGTGCAAAACATTCCTTAGAGATGTGTCCTCAAAGTGAGGAAGATAGAAAGGAAATGAGCAAGGTACCTTATGCTTCGGCAGTAGGTAGCCTTATGTATGCAATGATTTGCACTAGACCGGACATTGCCTATGCTGTGAGCGTAGTAAGTCGGTTTAAGTCAAATCCAGGGCAGGAACATCGATCGTCAGAAGAACATTCTTAAGTACCTAAGGAGGACTAAAGACTTGGTTCTTACATACGGCGTTGGAGAACTAAGAGTGATGGGTTATACAAACTCGATTTTTCTGGGGACATGGATGCTCGATGTCCACATCGTGGTATATCTTTACTCCGAATGGTGGGGCGTTTCTTGAGAAGTGCCAAGCAAATTCGATCGCTATCTCTACATGTCAAGCCGAATATCGTAGCCACGAGGTCGCTAAAGAAGCTTTTGGATAAAGAAGTTCACCGAGGAACTTCAAGTGGTTCCTAACGCAGAGAAGCTCGTGACATCGCTTTTGTGACAACGACGGAGCTGCACGTGCTAAGGAGCCTAGGGATCACCACAACACCAAACATATTGCGAGAAAATATCATTTTGTTAGAGAAATGGTTCGGGATGGGAATGTTACATCGCAGAAAGTAGACACAAAGAAATAACGTTGCTGATCCGCTTACCAAGCCACTATCTCAGAAGGTCTTAGAGAGACATCTGGAGAGTATGGGTATTAGATACCATAGTTTGTGGCATTGAGTGCAAGTGGGAGATTGTTAGGAATATGCCCTCGAATACCACTCAGAGGATGAGAGAGTGAGAGCAATTGTATTGTAATTATGAATATTATATTTAATAAGGCAATTATTATTTCTATATTATTGTATATCACTGGCATTGTGATTTGGTATATAGAATAATAGTCCTTGCATTTGAGAGTGAACATTCTACTCCTTATGGAGATAAGGAGATAGGCACTAGAAGTGTTTAGAGCTCGAATGCTTAACTAGTTCGTAAGTCGATAAAACTTAACAGGACATTAAGTTTTAATAAGACTTGTATAATCGATGCTAGGATGTGTGCACGCCTTGATAGCATAGTTATAAGTATATTGGTGGGACCAAGATACTCGAACACGACTCATACTCGATTCACCACACGGTTTTCACTCTGAGAGTCGATGACGAATCGAAAGGTTATGATAGTATACGTGGACGTTTGACTTGAGAGTTCAGAGAAGATGTGCCTGACGCTTAGTTTGTCATTAGAGTAGTTAGACTCATTTGCTTAATTGCCGAGTCGACCTCGTGCGGACTATACGGGCAGTAGCGCCTTTGCCGACGCCAAGAAAGGATTCTATCTCTGTTAGTGAGCAGCGAATGTCCTATACGGTTAATGGCAAATAAGATCATAAGTCTTTGGCCAAAGCATTCGGATATAGTCGTATTAGATACACTATTAATCACCTGGTCTTGATTTGCATTAACACATGTATAGAGTTTAGTCAATGAGGGTTTGACTTTACCGTGACCAAGACTTGACCGACATCCGATGAAGGGTCTATACGTATATAGTATTCACGACATAATGGTTCGGAATGATTCGCTCATTCGCTCTCGATGGGGTTTACAAAGGCGGCCCGCTAAGTCAAGCAGGCCGCCCACACTCATTGGTTCCTCCCAATGCCGGCTGAGAGAAACCTACGGAGTCGCGCAATAGGATCATTGATGGATAAATATGAAATAATAATCTCTCTTATAATATTAGATATTAGATATCTAATTTTGATTTATCGGATAAATCAAATAGCGGTCTTATGAATTGTAAGTAGGTTACTGGGTGATTACTTTAATTCATAAATTATATTTCTTAGAGAAATATATATTTGTATTTGACATAATTAATTAATTGTATTAATTAATTAGTCCAAACACATTGGAAATAAAACGGATTCGTTTGACAAACAACCGGTACACGAGGGATTCATTTTGACGAACATCCAGTACACGAGCTGAGTAAATTCGACCTGTCTTCTTGGAAATTTCCCTTAAGGCCGCCCCCCTCCCTCTCTTGTCTCTTTTATACTTATTTTATGTCACTAGGTGACATATGTGATGTGTATTTGATACCCTCAATCATGTGTTAAAGGTAGACTTTCATTTTTTTATAAAAAGTCTTTAAAAATGAGAGAGGAGAACTTCTTCTTGCAAGAACTCAAAATCACGAATTTGAGAGAGAGTGTGAGGTTGAAAACTTCATCTTGATCTTAGAGACAAGATATAAGAAGAATACATTGAGAGAGAAAATTCCTACAAGCTTCCCTAGCCGCATTCTTGAAGAAAGGAAGCTTGTCGATTTTTCCATCAAGTTCCGGCGTGTGAAGTAGAGGCATCTTGCTTTAGGTGCTTGAACGAAGGGCTCTTCATCATCATCATCATACGAAGGTTTTTCAGAGACATCATAGGTATGGGACTTTGATTCCTTGATCTTCGTATTTTTCTTTTCGTATATACATTACTTGATCGATCCTCTTAGGGATTCCGTTTATTCTTCCGCTGCGTTTATTTTCTATGGAATCCCAACAGCTGGATTGTGCATGTTGGACTGTATTTCATTTATCTGCTGTATGAGTTATTTTGTAATGGCTTTCGGTATTTTACCAACTGAGTTTTATTTCGAAAACCGATTCCCTTAACCGAGTTTTTGGCATTATGGCCTTGATCGTTTTGGCGAAATTCTTGTGACGGTATTTAGTATTTTGTAAATGGATTTTGTGAGTTTTTGAAATATTACCGTCATCGGAATTTTTGGCGTTTTTGTAAATGGTTTTTAGCCTGGTGGGTTCCGGCGCGGGACCCACGACGCTATAATGTTCCGTGTAATTACCTGAAATTTTTGGCCATTCTAGCCCATTGAATTATCTTTGAAAACCTTGAGTATCTTAGAAAATAAATTTCGAGATGTACTTTTAAAATGAATTATTTTCTCGTGGTACATCCAAGGTGCCACAATATGTTTCAAAATTCTTCTACCTCGAGGACCAAAATGTTTTGAGATATTTTTAATGTTTTAGAAACACTTTTACTTAGACCCGAGGGTCGAATATTCTAAAAGTTTTTCACTAAGAGAAAGTGTCCTCATTTTTATCAAATGCGAAATGGTTCTCCAAAGTCTCGATAACGATGTTTCACGTTTGTACTTTTTTTGAAAGGTGATACTCAAGATCAACCGGTGTTTTTCTAAATTATTTTCAAAAAGCGGTTTTCATTTTTAAAACCTATTCATTACCGTTTGAGGGCTGGGTATGTATGTATGATGTTCGCGTAGTTGTTATGATGTTTTCTCCCGAGTATGATTGAATTGGTGGCATGAACGTCGAGGCGTTGCCACACATTTGTTGTACTAGCCTTCTGTGAGAGGTGTGAAGTGGTGTTTACTGTTTATCGCCTCGTGGTGATTTGCGTGTTGTCGCACGAGTGTGAGTTGTTAAAGCTTGGATTTTTGTGCGTTTATGCACATGGGTGATTGTTTCATGATGTTTGTGATTATGTGCTGGTTATCGTTCGGGCCGTTGTAATCGTCGAACGATGCCGTTGTTGTTGTGATTTTTGTATGCATTGATATGTTATGCTGAGATGGCATCTTCGGTATGTTGTTTTGCGGTGTTATTTCCATTGTATCTAGCATCTGTATTTTCGGTACGCCGAGCCGAGGCATTTCAACCGTGATGTGCCGGGGGAATGTACGCGCAATTTGTCCTTCCTCGCCTGTGATGCGTTTCAAGTGCGGACTCGAGGGACATCATGTTCAGTTTTGTGAGTTGATTACCGAGCCTTCCGAGGCACGGACTTGAGCATTGATATCAGGACCGGCTCCGAAGAGTCCCTGAGGGGCGTGGTCTATCAGTTGTATGTTATGTTATTTCCTTACCTTGTTGTTTCGAACTTCGAAAATTAAGTTCTTTTATTCGAAGTGGATCGGATTTTAAACTTATGTATTTTCGACTATGTCGACTCGTTTATGTTCGTTGACATTTTCTGAGCTTGTCCTGCCCCTTGCTTTTGTTGATCGAACGAGTGTGGTATTATTTCGGAATAACTCGTTTGTCGTTGTGACCTTTCAATTGCTATTCCCTTTCCTGTGGACCTTATGTGAATGCATATCTCGTTGTTTTCACCGGATCATATATTGTCTTGATTCGAGATGTGAACCTTAGAGTTGTTGTTTGAATTTTATTAATCTTCGTGATTCGAACATGATTGTTCGATTTTTGTTGTCTCGATCATTGTGGTTCGATCGTTTGATTGTTCGGTTTTTGTTGATCTCGTTTCGTGATTGTTGAATGTTTAGACTCCTTCGTAATTCCCTTAAGTTCGGGAAATTAGTCTTGTTTTCGATCTTCCAACCCTTGGGCGGTGGAATTCTGTATTTGTTCAGCGATTGGCTCGCGTTTTGATGGATGTACCGTTGGGTTGGTCAATAGTATTGATTTTCGTTCGTTGTGTTTTGTGATTGTTCGGATAATCGACTTGATTGTATTATCTGTTTGATGACGCTTGTAACTTGTTGGTTTTATTATGTCTCTACCGGTGGCGTTGTGTTGGTTATCGTGGATCGTGTTTTCACGCCGTATATTCCTTTGCGTTGCTTGTAACATTTCGCCGTTGGGCGTAAGTTACGCGTTTCTTGTGTATTTCGTTGAGTTTTCCTGGCGGGATATTGCTTCTCCCTACTTGTTTTAAGTTTCGGGACGAAACTTCTTTTAAGGAGGGTAGTTAGTAATATCCGCAATTTCGATTTCCGGTAATATCTTTTTTTTCGGCAGGAGTCCGTTTTGACGACTCGCTCATGACCGTTTCGTCATTTTGAGAATGATTAATTCTGCACTTTTTGTCATCTGAGTCCGTTTCAGTATCGTTTTGTTGATTTCCGTGTTCTTAAGCGGTTTTTCCGCACTTGAGTTCAATTCTTGCGAATCTCGTCCGAAACTGTTGTTTCGAGTTTCTCGTAAGTTCATTTAATGTTATTATTCATGTTGTGAGCTTGAGCTTGGTGTTTCGATCGTGTATCGAGTATTTCGGACATTTTGGGCCATTTTTGTAATTTCCCAAAGTTTGGGGTAATTACTTTCCGTTGTCGAATTTCGAGCCTTCGGGTGGTCGGAATCATGTGTACTCTTTGTGCTCGGATTCATCTTTGCGAGTACTTCGTAACCGTATCTTCGATTCATATTCAGGTTCGGATTTCGGGGTCGTCCGGGTCGTCGGAGTTGGCCACGGCCGAGTCATGGTCGGGCATGTTGGGGCCAGGCCAGCCCTGGCTGAGTTACGGCCGGAAGGGCCCGGCAGTTACGTACGTAAGGCCGGTTATGTACGTAATGTTGTCGGCATTTCTGGGCATTCGGCCATGGCCGGTTACGGCCGTAAGCCATGGCCGATTACATACGTAAGGCGGCCGGCAGGCTGCCTATATAAGGCCCAGCAGACGGTTATTTCACCCATTTTCTCATTCTTTTCCTTATCTTCCACGGCTGGAGGTGTGGTTATCATGTAGAGATGTTGTTGGACAATCAATCCATGAAGTCTTGGAGTTCATATCATCAATCATCCATCCTATAACATCCTTTGATCGAGTGAATCAGGTCGGATTTTCTAGAAATCTAGTTTTGGGGAATTTGGGTATTTTGGTTGATTTCGTCCGTTTAATCCGATTTAACTTAGGATTGTGATGGGTTGATGATTATTTAGATGTATTATATCATTTCTCTTGTTATTCCATGGTTGGATCATATCGATTCATTGTTTTGGTCGAGTTCTTGATCGACGCCTTGAAGGTGTCCGGTAGAATGTCATAGAGGGGTTTTCAGACGTTCTACGATTATTCTTCCTCGTATGATCATTGATTTATTAATTATATGATTTTAGGGTCGAGTTTCCTGCGAAGAAACCGTGTTGAACTCTTCCGTTCGTCGTCATCTTCCTTTTCGATGGCATGAGGCGTTTCGAAGCTTCCCGGTTGAACCGCGTCCGTTGGAGTACATGCGTGCCAATTTCGAGGCAAGTACCTTGTTCATACGCTTCTCGATTTGTGGATATGATGATCGGTGTTCTTCTTGGTGTGTTTGTTTGGTTATTTGAAATGAATTTCCAAGAGATTCGTTTTGGCCTCGTTAAGGGCTCTTTTTAAAAATGTGTGTGTGTTTTGTGAACGGTGTGGTTTGGGGAATTGATTATGATTTGATTGTTTTGAACGTTGAGGGCTTTGGTGATACCCCTGTTGTTTAAAGTTATGGAATCATGTATTCCGCGTTAATCATGTTGTGTTGAGATGAGTTTGATAACGGTGTCGAGTAAGTGGCCATCTCTAGTAAGTATTCTTGATGAGCTTACATTCTTAGCATTTTAGTATTGCATGAGTAATGTGTGTGTGTGTGTATGCTCTGTTGGGATTCGGTGCCTAAAACGAAGGCCCAGCGGAAGCGGTAAAACGAAAATTAATTCGATCCGAATCCCTACGAGGATCGATCGAGCTACGCATATACGAATATAAAATAAACAAAGGAAGATTCGAAATCATACCCTTGTCGTCCGTTGATTATATGGATTTCCTTCTCTTGAGCTATTCCCCAAACGATCCAAAATGCTCCAAGCCCTTGGATGATCCAACGCCGAAAAAACCGCGTCTCTACTTGTCACGCGTCGGAGAAACGAACGGAATAACAACACTCGATTAACCTCTAAGGTTACGGCTAGAATCAAGTGATGAAACTTTAATTATAACACTCTAAGTGTTTAAATATATATCTCTCAATTTCATCTCTTGATGTTTCTCTAAGAACATATCAAGAACAAAATGAAGAAAAGGAAGAAGAAGACTTGAGTATTATGAAAAAGGAACTCAAAGTTCTTTTTCTCTCTCTTACCCTTAACTCACGTAAAGCACTATGTGGAAGTGGTAGTTTAGTCTTCCCTTTTATTCTTCCAACCTTATCACTTCAAATCCCCTTTATAATATAATAAGAGATACCATATCTCTTAAAATCATTTGTCTTCCATTATAAAATGGAGACAAAGACCAAGAGGGGTTAGGTGAAAGGGGGGGCAGCCATCTAGAAGGGGAATATGAGTTTGGTCCGTTTCGGACTCCCGTGAGTCCAAACAGATAAACTCTGATTCCGTTCCGATGTATTTATATTAATTAATTAATCCAATTAATTAATCATATCTAATACATAACAACATAATTAATTTCTCCAAGAAATAATTATATTTATGAATTAAATTAATCACCCAGTAATTTATTTAATTCATTTGGCCGTAAATTAATTTATCCAATAAATCAATTTAGACATCCAATGTCCCAAATTTAATTAGACATCCAATGTCCAATAAATTAGATATCCAATATCTAATATTAATAATGAGAGAACAAGCTAGATTCATTCCGTCGTCAATCCTATTGCGTGACTCGGTAGGTTCGTCTCAGTCAGCAATGGGAGGAACCAAAGAGTAGTAGCACCACCTAGCCAGCCTAGCGGCCTACACCGTACCCCAACTGAGAATGAATGATTGGGATCATTCAAGAACCATTCTGTCGTGAATACCAGTATACGTTTAAACCCTTCTTTCAAATGTCCCGATCAAGTTATAGGGTCACGGTCAGTCAAACCCTATTTGTTACTTGATGCTATGCATGCGTTAATGCAAATCGAGATCATCGAGCTCTCGTGTATCCAATACAACTAGCTCCAATACTTTGGCCAAAGACTTATGATCTCATCTGCCAATAACCGCATAGGACATTTAACCCGTTCACTAATAGGAGAAAGAATTCTATCTTGGTATTCAGTAGGACCTGCTACTTGCCCATCAAGATGCACGTCGAGGTTGACCCCCGCCTTTTGGTTTATAGGGTCGAACTACTCTAATGAAAATCTTGACGTCACAAGCACATCCCTACTAAATCCTCAAGTCGAAGGTTCACGAATACCTATCACAACCTTTCGATTCCGTCATTGACTGTCCCAGAGTGAAATCCGTGTGACGAATCAAGGGTGAGTCGGTTCGAGTATACTAATCCAATTAGCATACCTATAACGTGTGCTCCCACTAAACATTAGCGCTCGGCTGTGCACTCTCCATGTCAAATAACACGTCATACAAGTCTTCACATAAACGTAATGCCCACCAAGTTTCATCGACTTGCGAACGATTAAGTATTTGAGCTATAAACCTTTCCAGGCCGACCTCCTTATCCAATAAGGAGTGGAACATTTTGCTCTCAAATACATGGACTAGTTTCTATATGTATATTTACGAGTTAGGAACGCCAAGAACTACCAAGAATAAAGAAACATTCATTGCCTTACATTAATGATTTACATAATTACAAGTACAATGCCCTCACTCAACATCCTCTGAGTGGCATTCGAGGGCATACTCCCAACAATCTCCCACTTGCACTCAATGCCACACACTATGGTATCTAATACTCATGTTCTCCAGATGACGCTCTAAGCTAATCTGAGAAAGTGGCTTGGTCAGTGGATCAGCGACGTAGTCGGTTGACTCTACTCTATGCAGCACAATGTATCTCTTTGCGAACAAATTCTCTCATGAGATGATACTCTCTCTCAATATGTTTGGTACTGTTGTGCTACTGCTCTGGCGACGTAGCACACAGTGTCACGAGAAGTTTACCTAGTAACTTCTTAACCCTTCCTTTGGAGGCCTCCGAGGCTGCTTTATACTCAGCCTAACTGGTGGAATCAGAAGTCGCGCTATACTTGGCACTATGCCAAGATACTGCTCCTCCATTAAGAGTAAATGTAGCCAGAAGTAGACATAGAATCGTCTTTCTGTCCTTGGAAGTTCAATACAGTGAATCCCATTACATTCAGTTCTCCACCGCCATATATAAGAACCATATCTCTAGTCCTTCTAAAGTACTTGAGAACGTTCTTTACGGTAGTCTAATGTTCCCTACCTGGGTTTGCCTGAAACCTACTCACCATGCTTACAGCATGCGTGATGTCAGGTCTTGTACACAACATAGCATACATAAGGCTACCCACGGCCAAAGCATATGGTATATTACTCATTTCCTTTCGTTGTTCCTCACTTTGAGGACACGTCTTCAAGGTGAGTTTTATTCCATGTCGCATCGGTAGGAACCCTCTTTTAGAATCATCCATCTTAAATCGCTTTAAGATTTTATCTATATAGAGGGCTTGGGAAAGACCTATTATTATCTTCGCTGTATCCCGGTAGAGTCGAATACCAAGAATATATGTAGCTTCTCCCAGGTCTTTCATGGAGAAATTACTCGAAAGCCAAGCTTTCACAGAACTGAGCATTCCCACATCATTTCCTATTAGTAGAATGTCATCTACAGATAGTACTAAGAATGCGATCTTGCTCCCACTAACCCTCTTGTATACACAAGGTTCCTCTTCATTTTGCACGAAGTCAAACTCTTTGATCGCCTTGTCAAAACAAAGGTTCCAACTACGCGACGCTTGCTTCAGTCCATAAATGGAACGCTGAAGCTTGCACACTTTCTGAATATCGACTTCGAACACAAAGCCTTTAGGCTGCTCCATATAGATTTCCTCCTCGAGGAATCCATTAAGGAAAGCCGTCTTTACGTCCATTTGCCATATCTCATAATCGTGGTAGGCAGCTATAGCAAGCATCATGCGAATAGACTTGATCATGGCTACGAGCGAGAAGGTATCGTGGTAATCGATCCCTTCTTTCTGGGTATAACCCTTTGCCACAAGCCTGGCCTTATAGGCGTCAACCTTGCCATCACCACCAGTCTTTCTCTTATAGATCCACTTGTTCCCAATAGGCACTATGCCCTTGGGGCGGTCTACTAGAGTCCAGACCTGATTGACATGCATCAAGTCTATCTCAGCTTCCATAGCTTCACGCCATTTCGCGGAGTCTACATCCACCATCGCTTGGTCATAGGTCGTCGGGTCGGTCTCTTGGCTATCACTTGGAACCTCCTGGAGACCCAGCTCCTCCAAGTGCACAAGCCCATACCTCTCAGGTAAATGAGACACCCTACTAGACCTACAAGGTGGCTGTACTTGTGTTTCAGAAAGTTCGGTTCCAGTTTCTTGCACAGGTGTCTCCCGAGGAGTTTCATTATATTCTTCTAAAGAAATACTTCTACCTGCTCCACCTTCCTGAATGAACTCATCTTCCAGGAAGTGTGCTTGTAAAGCAACAACGATCTTTCGATCTTCGAGCATGTAGAATAGATATCCCATTGTCCCAGACGGGAATCCAATGAAACGTCCCTTCGCGGACCTAGCTTCCAACTTCTCCACCTTAGTCTTCTTGACATAGGCGGGACATCCCCAAATCCTAATATGATTAAGACTTGGTTTCCTGCCCTCCCACATCTCATGTGGAGTTTTAGGAATGGATTTGGAAGGACATCTGTTCAAGATGTAGGCGGCAGTCAGGAGTGCATACCCCCACAGGTAAATCGGTAAGTCAGTATAGCCCAGCATGGAACGGACCATGATCAACAAGGTCCGGTTCCTTCTTTCTGACACACCATTTAACTGAGGAGTACCTGGAGGTGTTAGTTGTGAAACTATTCCATGTTCCTTAAGGATCTCGTCAAACTCCGTACTCATATACTCGCCACCTCAGTCCGACCGAAGTGCTTTGATATGATTACCACTTTGTTTCTCGACTAGGGCCTTGAATTCCTGGAATTTCTCAAAAGCCTCGGATTTATGTTTCATTAAGTATACATAACCATACCTAGTATGATCATCTGTAAACGTAATGAAATATTGATATCCATCACGTGTTGCTTCCAAAGCACCACAAACGTCAGTATGGATTAATCCCAGTTTATCGGGCTCTTTCAAAAGTCCCCGTGAAGGGGACTTATTCATTTTACCTTTAAGGCAAGATTCACAAGTAGGAAAGGGATCCGATCCCAATGGACCCATAAGTCCATCATTTTCCATCTTGTAAACCTTGGTCTGACCAACATGACCAAGTCTAAGATGCCATTTCAAAACTTGATTGGTTTCATCCCTACCACGTTTTCTAGTCATAGTATTCACAACTACTTTGTTGCTGAGATTTAGATGATACAATCCATTTAACAATGTAGCAGCATCCACTAGTTTATTTCGAAATAAATTTTGTAGGAACCATCACCAATGAAAAATGAAAACCTTTTCGGTCCATGACCGGAATGGATACAATGTTTTTGTGCCCCTTGGGCAAAACAAGTACATCTTCTAAAGTCAAAACAAAGCCGGATTCTAAACCCAAAAGAAGTGATCCTATGTCGGTCGCCTCGACACTATGCCCGCTTCCGACTGTGATCATAACTTCTCCACTCCAAGCTTCCTACTTTGTTCCAGATCCCGATTCACGGTACAAATATGAGAACTAGCACCGTAATCCAAGATCCAGAAGGAGAAAATACAAGAGCGTAACAATTTGTTTCCAAAACTAAAAGTTCTATACCTGAAGTGCCATGAAGAATCGGACAGTCTCTAGCCCAGTGGCCCAGCTCACCGCACTTGAGACAAGCATCCTTCTTCTTCTTGTTCTTCGGAACCATCGGGGCCTTGCCCTTACCCTTAAGGTCCTTTGCTTGTGGTCCAGTCCGCTTCTTGGTCTTTTTCTTCTTATTCTTAGACTTCCGAAGTCCAGAAGAAATCACAAGGGCCGACTCCTTCATCCGCGGAGTCTTCATCTGAGACTGAGCGGTCACAAGTTTGTTCATTATCCCAGCTAAATTACATGCAATCTCATTGCAGTTGAAGTTCATAACAAACTGTGAGCAGGAATCAGGGAGAGACTGTAGGATAAGGTCGGTTTGGAGAGAAGTATCCATTTTAAAATCAAGAGCCTCCAATCTCTCGATCATGGATATCATTTTGAGGACGTGTTCCCCAACCTTATCACCTTCCTTCATCCTTGCACCGAACAACAGTTGCTTGGATATCTCATATCTAGCAGTTCTGCTGTGCTCACCATAAAGTTCGGTTAAGTGAGATAGAATCTGCCTAGCAGAAGTCATTTTCTCATGAGCTCTCTGAAGCTCATTAGACATGGAAGCCATCATATAAGTACGGACTTTCACGTCATCCTTAACCCACTTTTCGTGGTTTTCAATCTCTTCCTGATTGGCTCGGGTCCGCACAGGAGGCGCGGGAATGTCCGTCTCCAAGACGTATCCCAGTGCCTCTATACTGAGGACAATCATCAGATTGCGTAGCCAATCCACAAAGTTAGGTCCCATTAAGGTGTTCTTTTTGAGTAGAATTGAGAGTGGATTCATTGTCATATTGAGAGTTATGTCTGCATTAAGTATAACAGATTAATTAGTGACTTGTTATATTATGATCTGAGTATAGAATTAAGGTCTTTTCTATTCTTGTTACCCAGCTCCCACTATTTTATCGGAACAACACACTCCCATGTGAAATCCGGAAGTATCGTCGCACTACTTCATAGTGGTGATCGAGTTCTTTATAAATCTTAATAGAGGGCAACCGAACAGGTTTCTAGTCTATTAATTTTCATAAAGTGGTGTCCAACACCAACCCATCTAATGAATGATTCGATCTTCTTTTTCCCCTTGTTCACTCCCCTCAACCTATACGGTTTCTATGGTTCTTGAACAAGTTAAGTTTATACCATCGACGCAAATCAGTTTCACAATCAATCTTATCCGCAACCTATCGTTTTCTAGGGTTTAATTTTGCTCCAATAGAAGGCATCCAATGCGCTCCTGTAATTTATCCGTCCTCCACGAACGACTACCCCGATAACTCGGAAGCATAGCACATCCGGTTTGGATTTCAATTTCCCGAAAGCTCGATGGAGGGAAGGAAAACCTTGAAACCTTATAAACTTAATGATTTGTTGTGGGAGAATTTTCGCGATTAACGTTACACTTTGCACATTAATCATTTTAGCGCGTTTGTTGCATTCATACAATATGTAACAACCATTCACAACCTAGTTGCTACCAACATGTGGTTCATGGACCGTTCCTAGAAAACAAAAACTCCGTAATCTAATTACAAGTCTTTGTCTTGAATCTTCGTCTTCTCGAAACGGATCTTCCTCCGGTCTTCGTCATTACATATAAATTTTACATTGAAAAATTGCATCCTAGATACAAATATTTCTAGTAAAATAAATAGGATCAAAACGGCATTTACAACCCAATCGAATAAAACGAACAATTCAAACTAAGTCCATGAACCACATCCCCATTCAAAAGCATTCATCCAATAAATACTCAATAAATGGATAGCGAGAAGATTACATATGATCCAATCAATAATCAACAATAAATAGAATTGATCCAATCAATTCAACAATAATCGACAATTTAATTTTCGTCCGTAGTATACCCTTAAAATATTTTCTTTGAATTTTCCCTCATCAAAAATTCCAAATTAATGATTTTAAAACAGGAAAATTCAATAATCGAAAATATCTTGAAAACGAGACCCGGTGCACTGGAAAACTACCCAGAAGACTGTGCACCCCGGCCGTGACCTACAGTGCCACGCCGCTCCAGACAGAAAGGGCCCCGACCATGCCTGGACACGACCGTGAGATACAAGACTACCGGCCGGATACATCGAGCACTCGGCTCGACATAAAGAAGACGCCCGGCAGACTCGGCTCGACATGCAAGTGTCGGCCGGATCAATGAGCACTCGGCTCGACATAAAGAACATGCCCGGCAGACTCGGCTCGACATAAAGAAGCGCCCGCCACGGCCGAACGTGCTCGGCCATACTCGGCACTGTATGGAAAACGCCCAACGATTCGATACGGCTCGTTTGGGCGATTTCTAAAATCTTGTTATTCCCGATCTGAATATTATTAATATAAATCATATTTCCAAGAAAAACCTGATTTATACCACAACATAAAATCACTAAGAACAACACTACGATTTAACAATAAAATATCTACGATTATCAAAGTGATTCTAAATCACAAAATAAGCATTCCAAATGCTAAATATCGTATATACGATCGCAAGACCTCGCTCCGATACCACTGTTGGGATTCGGTGCGTAAAACGAAGGCCCAGCGGAAGCGGTAAAACGAAAATTAATTCGATCCGAATCCCTACGAGGATCGATTGAGCTACGCATATACGAATATAAAATAAACAAAGGAAGATTCGAAATCATACCCTTGTCGTCCGTTGATTATATGGATTTCCTTCTCTTGAGCTATTCCCCAAACGATCGAAAATGCTCCAAGCCCTTGGATGATCCAACGCCGAAAAAACCGCGTCTCTACTTGTCACGCGTCACAGAAACGAATGGAATAACAACACTCGATTAACCTCTAAGGTTACGGATAGAATCAAGTGATGAAACTTTAATTATAACACTCTAAGTGTTTAAATATATATCTCTCAATTTTATCTCTTGATGTTTCTCTAAGAACAAATCAAGAACAAAATGAAGAAAAGGAAGAAGAAGACTTGAGTATTATGAAAAAGGAACTCAAAGTTCTTTTTCTCTCTCTTACCCTTAACTCACGTAAAGCACTATGTGGAAGTGGTAGTTTAGTCTTCCCTTTTATTCTTCCAACCTTATCACTTCAAATCCCCTTTATAATATAATAAGAGATACCATGTCTCTTAAAATCATTTGTCTTCCATTATAAAATGGATACAAAGACCAAGAGGGGTTAGGTGAAAGGGGGGGCAGCCATCTAGAAGGGGAATATGAGTTTGGTCCGTTTTGGACTCCCGTGAGTCCAAACAGATAAACTCTGATTCCGTTCCGATGTATTTATATTAATTAATTAATCCAATTAATTAATCATATCTAATACATAACAACATAATTAATTTCTCCAAGAAATAATTATATTTATGAATTAAATTAATCACCCAGTAATTTATTTAATTCATTTGGCCGTAAATTAATTTATCCAATAAATCAATTTAGACATCCAATGTCCCAAATTTAATTAGACATCCAATGTCCAATAAATTAGATATCCAATATCTAATATTAATAATGAGAGAACAAGCTAGATTCATTCCGTCGTCAATCCTATTGCGCGACTCGGTAGGTTCGTCTCAGTCAGCAATGGGAGGAACCAAAGAGTAGTAGCACCACCTAGCCAGCCTGGCGGCCTACACCGTACCCCAACTGAGAACGAATGATTGTGATCATTCAAGAACCATTCTGTCATGAATACCAGTATACGTTTAAACTCTTCTTTCAAATGTCCCGATCAAGTTATAGGGTCACGGTCAGTCAAACTCTATCTGTTACTTGACGCTATGCATGCGTTAATGCAAATCGAGATCATCGAGCTCTCGTGTATCCAATACAACTAGCTCCAATGCTTTGGCCAAAGACTTATGATCTCATCTGCCAATAACCGCATAGGACATTTAACCCGTTCACTAACAGGGGAAAGAATTCTATCTTGGTATTCAGTAGGACCTGCTACTTGCCCATCAAGATGCACGTCTAGGTTGACCCCCGCCTTCCGGTTTACAGGGTCGAACTACTCTAATGAAAATCTTGACGTCACAAGCACATCCCTACTAAATCCTCAAGTCGAAGGTTCACGAATACCTATCACAACCTTTCGATTCCGTCATTGACTGTCCCGGAGTGAAATCCGTGTGACGAATCGAGGGTGAAGCGGTTCGAGTATACTAATCCAATTAGCATACCTATAACGTGTGCTCCCACTAAACATTAGCGTTCGACAGGCACTCTCCATGTCAAAGAACACGTCATACAAGTCTTCACATAAACTTAATGCCCAGTCAAGTTTCATCGACTTGCGAACGATTAAGTATTTGAGCTATAAACCTTTCCAGTGCCGACCTCCTTATCCAATAAGGAGTGGAACATTTTGCTCTCAAATATATGGACTAGTTTCTATAAGTATATTTACGAGTTAGGAACGCCAGTAACTACCAGTAAATAAAGAAACATTCATTGCCTTACATTAATGATTTACATAATTATAAGTACAATGCCCTCACTCAACATCCTTTGAGTGGCATTCGAGGGCATACTCCCAACATGCTCACTACGGGTTAGATCCGACAGGGTCTCGGTAGGGGTCCACGGAGGTATGGATCGACGAGCTTTGCTTTTAACCACTACGGGTTAGATCCGACGGGGTCTCGGTAGGGGTCCATGGAGGTGTGGATCGACGGTTAATTGTGGTGCTTTTTTCAAATGTGTTTTGAGATTGGCGTTTCCAGAAACGAGCGTTTTTGAAAGGCTTTCATGATTGCATGCATTGACTAAGTGTGAAAGAGGTAAGTTGTTCGTTTGGCCTACTCGGCTAGGATGGCACTAGAGTATTTTGTCGTATGTGTTTTAGTCTTTTAATTGTGGGGTTTGATGTTGGAAAATGAACCTTGCTATCGTTCTCGTGTACTATGATTTGATGAATTTTGGGGCTCAAATCCCAATGGTTTTGTAAAGGTCATTTTACGGAAAATAAACCTTCGGGGTGGTGACCCTATTCGTATTTTCGAGTTTTTGAAAGAGAAAGATTCGATAATCCTAAATTGTTTTCGATTAAAACTCCTGGAGGCATATCAAACCATTTTGAAAACTATTTTCCCTTGATTGGTGATTCTCTCGGTTTTTGGAAAGTTTTACTCAAACTCTTGCCTCAGGAAGTATTTTCTTGTTATGTTGGAATCATTGAGGATTCTTGATTGTTACTATTCTTGAAACTTGAATTGTATGACCCGTAATCTTTGCACTTTGTACTTGCACTAGCAAAATAATAGAATTTTGCTAACCCCCGAGAAATCGGGGGGTGGATGTCTATATTGCATTCAGGTTTTGAGAGCATAACACAGGGTCGGCACTAATCATATGTGGAACCGTATGTTGTGTATTAGTTCAGTTGTACTTTATTTCCGCTACAGTATTTTTCCCCATTATACGGGAGTTTGTTGTATTTTGACCCCTGCGTGGGCAAGTATTGTAATCAAGTTGTATGTTTTTATTGAAAGGCCAAATTGGTCTACTGAGTCTTTTTAGCCTTAAAGGCATTGTCGAGTTGTTCGTTTGTTGTTACCAGCCTGGTAGATCCTTGAGGAAAGGTTCTACGGCGTGTAATATCCCTGAGCGGATTGGGGGTGTTACATAAATGGTATCAGAGCTTAGGTTGTGGAAACCTAGGCTGTCGGGTTTAGTTGTGTCTGTTGAGTTTTGTCTCGTCGGATTTTGTCTGACTGAGTCATGTCGCGACGCATCATCTGAGTTTGTTGGTCGTGATTAGTATCGTGGGGCGATCATCATCTTCGTGCGACCTGTTGATGTAAGTCTCCCTTCTTTTTATTTGTGTCTCGTCTGATGCGAGTTACAAGTAAGATTATGAGTTAAATGACGGAATCCTCTTATGGATTTTGATTTCGTGATATGTGGTTATTTGACTCTCATATTTCGTTCATATGAGGAGTAGTGTTGCTGGATTGTGCATGTTGGACTGTATTTCATTTATCTGCTGCGTGAGTTCTTTTGTAATGGCTTTCGGTATTTTACCGATTGAGTTTTATTTCGAAAACCGATTCCCTTAACCGAGTTTTTGACATTATGGACTTGATCGTTTTGGCGAAATTCTTATGACGGTATTTAGTATTTTGTAAATGGATTTTGTGAGTTTTTGAAATATTACCGTCATCGGCCTTTTTGGCGTTTTTGTAAATGGTTTTTAGCCTGGTGGGTTCCGACGCGGGACCCACGGCGCTATAATGTTCCGTGTAATTACCTGAAATTTTTGGGCATTCTAGCCCATTGAATTATCTTTGAAAACCTTGAGTATCTTAGAAAATAAATTTCGAGACGTACTTTTAAAATGAAATATTTTCTCGTGGTACATCCAAGGTGCCACAATATGTTTCAAAATTCTTCTACCTCGAGGACCAAAATGTTTTGAGATATTTTCAATGTTTTAGAAACACTTTTACTTAGACCCGTGGGTCGAATATTCTGAAAGTTTTTCACTAAGAGAAAGTGTCCTCATTTTTATCAAATGCGAAATGGTTCTCCAAAGTCTCGATAACGATGTTTCACGTTTGTACTTTTTTTGAAAGGTGATACTCAAGATCAACCGGTGTTTTTCTAAATTATTTTCAAAAGGAGCTTTTCATTTTTAAAACCTATTTATTCCCGTTTGAGGGCTGGGTATGTATGTATGATGTTCGCGTTGTTGTTATGATGTTTGCTCCCGAGTATGATCGAATTGGTGGCATGAACGTCGAGGCGTTGCCACGCATTTGTTGTACTAGCCTTCTGTGAGAGGTGTGAAGTGGTGTTTACTGTTTATCGCCTCGTGGTGATTTGCGTGTTGTCTCACGAGTGTGATTTGTTAAAGCTTGGATTTTTGTGCGTTTATGCACATGGATGATTGTTTCATGATGTTTGTGATTATGTGCTGGTTATCGTTCGGGCCGTTGTAATCGTCGAACGATGCCGTTGTTGTTGTGATTTTTGTATGCATTGATATGTTATGCTGAGATGGCATCTACGGTATGTTGTTTTGCGGTGTTATATTCCATTGTATCTAGCATCTGTATTTTCAGTACGCCGAGCCGAGGCATTTCAACCGTGATGTGCCGGGGGAATGTACGCGCAATTTGTCCTTCCTCGCCTGTGATGCGTTTCAAGTGCGGACTCGGGGGACATCATGTTCAGTTTTGTGAGTTGATTACCGAGCCTTCCGAGGCACGGACTTGAGCATTGATATCAGGACCGGCTCCGAGGAGTCCCTGAGGGGCGTGGTCTATCAGTTGTATGTTATGTTATTTCCTTACCTTGTTGTTTCGAACTTCGGAAATTAAGTTCATTTATTCGAAGTGGATTGGATTTTGAACTTCTGTATTTTCGACTCTGTCGACTCGTTTATGTTCGTTGACATTTTCTGATCTTGTCATGCCCCTTGCTTTTGTTGATCGAACGATTGTGGTATTGTTTTGGAATAACTCGTTTTTCGTTGTGACCTTTCAATTGCTATTCCCTTTCTTGTGGACCTTATGTGAATGCACATCTCGTTATTTTCACCGGATCATATATTGTGTTGAGTCGAGATGTGAACCTTGGAGTTGTTGTTTGAATTTTATTGTTCTTCGTGACTCGAACATGATTGTTCGATTTTTGTTGTCTCGATCGTTGTGGTTCGATCGTTTGATTGTTCGGTTTTTGTTGATCTCGTTTCGTGATTGTTGAACGTTCAGACTCCTTCGTAATTCCCTTAAGTTCGGGAAATTAGTCTCGTTTTCGATCTTTCAACCCTTGGATGGTGGAATTCCGTATTTGTTCAGCGATTGGCTCGCGTTTTGATGGATGTACCATTGGGTTGGTCAATAGTATTGATTTTCGTTCGTTGTGTTTTGTGATTGTTCGGATAATCGACTTGATTGTATTATCTGTTTGATGACGCTTGTCACTTGTTGGTTTTAGTATGTCTGTACCGGTGGCGTTGTGTTGGTTATCGTGGATCGTGTTTTCACGCCATATATTCCTTTGCGTTGCTTGTAACGTTTCGCTGTTGGGCGTAAGTTACGCGTTTCTTGTGTATTTCGTTGAGTTTTCCTGGCGGGATATTACTTCTCCCTACTTGTTTTAAGTTTCGGGACGAAACTTCTTTTAAGGAGGGTAGTATGTAATATCCGCAATTTCGATTTCTGGTAATATCTTTTTTTTTCGGTGGGAGTCCGTTTTGACGACTCGCTCATGACCGTTTCGTCATTTCGAGAATGATTAATTCTGCACTTTTTGTCATCCGAGTTCGTTTCAGTATCGTTTTGTTGAGTTCCATGTTCTTAAGCGGTTTTTCCGCAATTGAGTTCAATTCTTGCGAATCTCGTCCGAAACTATTGTTTCGAGTTTCTCGTAAGTTCATTTAATGTTATTATTCATGTTGTGAGCTTGAGCTTGGTGTTTCGATCGTGTATCGAGTATTTCGGACATTTTGGGCCATTTTCGTAATTTCCCAAAGTTTGGGGTAATTACTTTCCGTTGTCGGATTTCGAGCCTTCGGGTGGTCGGAATCATGTGTACTCTTAGTGCTCGGATTCGTCTTTGCGAGTACTTCGTAACCGTATCTTCGATTCATATTCAGGTTCGGATTTCGGGGTCGTCCGGGTCGTCGGAGTTGGCCACGGCTGAGTCATGGCCGGGCATGTTGGGGCCAGGCCAACCCTGGCCGAGTTACGGCCGGAAGGGCCCGGCAGTTACGGCCGAAAGGTCCCGGCAGTTACGGACGGAAGGGCCCGACAGTTACGTACGTAAGGCCGGTTACGTACGTAACGCTGTCGGCATTTCTGGGCAGTGAGTTCGGCCATGGCCGGTTACAGCCGTAAGCCATGGCCGATTACATATGTAAGGCGGCCGACAGGCTGCCTATATAAGGCCCAGCAGACGGTTTTTTCACCCATTTTCTCATTCTTTTCCTTATATTCCAAGGCTGGAGGTGTGGTTATCATGTAGAGATGTTGTTGGACAATCAATCCATGAAGTCTTGGAGTTCATATCATCAATCATCCATCCTATAACATCCTTTGATCGAGTGAATCAGGTCAGATTTTCTAGAAATCTAGTTTTGGGGAATTTGGGTATTTTGGTTGATTTCGTCCGTTTAATCCGATTTAACTTAGGATTGTGATGGGTTGATGATTATTTAGATGTATTATATCATTTCTCTTGTTATTCCATTGTTGGATCGTATCGATTCTTTGATTTGGTCGAGTTCTTGATCGACGCCTTGAAGGTGTCCGGTAGAATGTAATAGAGGGGTTTTCGGACGTTCTACGATTATTATTCCTCGTATGATCGTTGATTTATTAATTATATAATTTTAGGGTCGAGTTTCTTGCGAAGAAACCGTGTTGAACCCTTCCGTTCGTCGTCGTCTTCTTTTTCGATGGCATGAGGCGTTTCGAAGCTTCCCGGTTGAACCGCGTCCGTTGGAGTACATGCGTGCCAATTTCGAGGCAAGTACCTTGTTCATACGCTTCTCGTTTTGTGGATATGATGATCGGTATTCGTCCTGGTGTGTTTGTTTGGTTATTTGAAATGAATTTCCAAGAGATTCATTTTGGCCTCGTCAAGGGCTCTTTTTAAAAATGTGTGTGTTTTGTGAACGGTGTGGTTTGGGGAATTGATTATAATTTGATTGTTTTGAATGTTGAGGGCTTTGGTGATACCCCTGTTGTTTAAAGTTATGGAATCATGTATTCCGCGTTAATCATGTTGTGTTGAGATGAGTTTGATAACGGTGTCGAGTAAGTGGCCATCTCTAGTAAGTATTCTTGATGATCTTACATTCTTAGCATTTTAGTATTGCATGAGTAATGTGTGTGTGTGTGTGTATGCTCACTACGGGTTAGATCCGACGGGGTCTCGGTAGGGGTCCACGGAGGTGTGGATCGACGAGCTTTGCTTTTAACCACTACGGGTTAGATCCGACGGGGTCTCGGTAGGGGTCCACAGAGGTGTGGATCGACGGTTAATTGTGGTGCTTTTTTCAAATGTGTTTTGAGATTGGCATTTCCGGAAACGAGCGTTTTTGAACGGATTTCATGATTGCATGCATTGACTAAGTGTGAAAGAGGTAAGTTGTTCGTTTGGCCTACTTGGCTAGGATGGCACTAGAGTATTTTGTCGTATATGTTTTAGTCTTTTAATTGTGGGGTTTGATGTTGGAAAATGAACCTTGCTATCGTTCTCGTGTACTATGATTTGATGAAATTTGGGGCTAGAATCCCAATGGTTTTGTAAAGGTCATTTTACAGAAAATAAACCTTCGCGGCGGTGACCCCATTCGTATTTTCGAGTTTTGGAAAGAGAAGGATTCGATAATCCTAAATTGTTTTCTATTAAAACCCCCGAAGGCATATCAAACCATTTTGAAAACTATTTTCCCTTGATTGCTGATTCTCTCGGTTTTTGGAAAGTTTTACTCAAACTCTTGCCACGGGAAGTATTTTCTTGTTATGTTGGAATCTTTGAGGATTCTTGATTGTTACTATTCTTGAAACTTGAATTGTATGACCCGTAATCTTTGCACTTTGTACTTGCACTAGCAAAATAGTGGAATTTTGCTAACCCCCGAGAAATCGGGGGGTGGATGTCTGTATTGCATTCAGGTTTTGGGAGCATAACACAGGGTCGGCGCGAAGGATGATGAAAGATGATCGATACTAATCATATGTGGAACCGTATGTTGTGTATTGGTTCAGTTGTACTTTATTTCCACTACAGTATTTTTCCCCATTATACGGGAGTTTGTTGTATTTTGACCCCTGCGTGGGCAAGTATTGTAATCAAGTTGTATGTTTTTATTGAAAGGCCAAATTGGTCTACTGAGTCTTTTTAGCCTTAAAGGCATTGTCGAGTTGTTCGTTTGTTTTTACCAGCCTGGTAGATCCTTAAGGAAAGGTTCTACGGCGTGTAATATCCCTGAGCGGATTAGGTGTGTTACATAAATGGTATCAGAGATTAGGTTGTGGAAACCTAGGCTGTCGGGTTTAGTTGTGTCTGTTGAGTTTTGTCTCGTCGGATTTTGTCTGACTGAGTCATTTCACGACGCGTCGTCTGAGTTTGTTGGTCGTGATTAGTATCGTGGGGCGATCATCATCTTCGTGCGACCTGTGGATGTAAGTCTCCCTTCTTTTGTTTGTGCCTCGTCTGATGCGAGTTACAAGTAAGATTATGAGTTAATTGACGGAATCCTCTTATGGATTTTGATTTCGTGATATGTGGTTATTTGACTCTCATATTTCGTTCATATGAGGAGTAGTGTTGCTGGATTGTGCATGTTGGACTGTATTTCTTTTATCTGCTGCGTGAGTTCTTTTGTAATGGCTTTCGGTATTTTACCGACTGAATTTTATTTCGAAAACCGATTCCCTTAACCGAGTTTTTGGTATTATGGCCTTGATCGTTTTGGCGAAATTCTTATGACGGTATTTAGTATTTTTTAAATGGCTTTTGTGAGTTTTTGAAATATTACCGTCATCAGCCTTTTTGACGTTTTTGTAAATGGTTTTTAGCCTGGTGGGTTCCGGCGCGGGACCCACGGCGTTATAATGTTCCGTGTAATTACCTGAAATTTTTGGGCATTCTAGCCCATTGAATTATCTTTGAAAACTTTGAGTATCTTAGAAAATAAATTTCGAGGCGTACTTTTAAAATGAATTATTTTCTCGTTGTACATCCAAGGTGCCACAATATGTATCAAAATTCTTCTACCTCGAGGACCAAAATATTTTCAGATATTTTCAATGTTTTAGAAACACTTTTACTTAGACCCGAGGGTCGAATATTTTGAAAGTTTTTCACTAAGAGAAAGTGTCCTCATTTTTATCAAATGCGAAATGGTTCTCCAAAGTCTCGATAACGATGTTTCACGTTTGTACTTTTTTTGAAAGGTGATACTCAAGATCAACCGGTGTTTTTCTAAATTATTTTCAAAAGGAGGTTTTCATTTTTAAAACCTATCCATTCCCGTTTGAGGGCTGGGTATGTATGTATGATGTTCGTGTTGTTGTTATGATGTTTGCTCCCGAGTATGATCGAATTGGTGGCATGAACGTCGAGGCGTTGCCACGCATTTGTTGTACTAGCCTTTTGTGAGAGGTGTGAACTGGTGTTTACTGTTTATCGCCTCGTGGTGATTTGCGTGTTGTCGCACGAGTGTGAGTTGTTAAAGCTTGGATTTTTGTGCATTTATGTACATGGGTGATTGTTTCATGATGTTTGTGATTATGTGCTGGTTATCGTTCGGGCCGTTGTAATCGTCGAACGATGCCGTTGTTGTTGTGATTTTTGTATGCGTTGATATGTTATGCTGAGATGGCATCTCCGGTATGTTGTTTTGCGGTGTTATGTTCCATTGTATCTAGCATCTGTATTTTCGGTACGCCGAGCCGAGGCATTTCAACTGTGATGTGCCGGGGGAATGTACGCGCAATTTGTCCTTCCTCGCTTGTGACGCGTGTTGTGTCGAGAATTATACTCTCCGACCGGCGATCGCCTCGGAGATCGGGCGACCTAGCCATTGCCGAGCAGCCAAGGCAGAACTGCCGACCAGCGACCAGACGACCTAGTCTTAGCCCGGCAGCCAAGATAGATCGGCCGACCGAAGGTCCCAGGACAAGTCCCAGTGCCGAGCGATCGACATATAAGACGACCGTCTCTCGGTACTTGGCGACCGACTATCAGACGATCATCTCTCGGCACTTGCCGACCGACCCTTGGTGACTGGCCGATGCTGACCCCTAGCGACCGACCTTTGTCAACCGCCTCATGCCACTCGAAGCCGACGAACACCCAGTCGGCAAAGGCCGAAGCTCAGGACAAAGCCCACAACCAGTGACAAGACAAGATCCGCATATCACTGATCATTGACCACACTGTCATCATCTTCCCACCGGTAAGCGAGCCGCCGAAAGATGTCCGTGGGACACTTTGTGGCGGCAACTCGGACGCGTCTTGGCTCCTCATTGGACCGCCACAGTGTTTGCCATTTGCCTTGGACTTTAGGCAGACTGCCCATGTGACTTGAAGACGATCGCCCCATTATTATAATAGCCGGAAGGCGATCTCCCGCCAGAAGACAAGGCTCCTCAGCCCCTATAAATAGAGGGCTGCCTGCATTTGGACTCTTCTTCTGTTTTCGCCCAGTTTACAAGCATTACACACAGCTTGGCTTTCTCCTACTCTTGGCAACAGCTATCTCTCGGTTCTTTCTTCTCTCGGCCTCTCTCATACAGAAGACGATCGACAGGGACGAAGAACACCAAGCTTCGCTCAAGAGCTGGATTAATATTATCTTTTACACTCATTGTACTAAAATTCTCACATTAATACTTGTATCCACAAATATTTGTATTAATAACATCTCGCGAGAGCATTCAAGCCCGGGCCTAACAAACCCGACAAATCTTATGTTATTCACACCCTCTCGGAAGTCCTCCCGCAACCTTGTTTGTTGTCCGTCCATTCCAGCAGTATTTCATCTTCGGATAAATATTTTGGGCAACAACAATTTGCGCTAGAAGGAGGGCATCTAACCCTCAATTTTATTCCTACCGTCCCTAAGAACACTCACTGTTCTCCGAGACATATACCTGAAGAAACACTCACTGTTCTTCACAGAAAGCTTTCAGAATCATGTCTTCCGCCTCCGCGTCGAAGAAAACCGCCGACCAATCCTCCAGGCGCCTCGTTCCGTCTCAGTCTGAGCCACAGCCGATGGCGGAGGGTAGCCACCGCGGTCCGAGACGCTCGATCCCGCCCCTGGGGGTCGGCCCAAGTCTCTCGCTCGATCAGTTTCGAACCTCGGAACAGATCGCGGAGGCCATGGCCGTCCTATAGGAGCGACGGAGTGCTCTCGACGCGCCTCCCGCTATAACCCCCTCGGCCATCCGCCGCAAGACCAAGCAGAAGTTCAAGGCGTTACTGGCCGAGCGATCGCCAGGAGGCTCTCATCCGCAAGGAGAGGCGCTCGCCAGCTGGGGCACCTCTGTTTTCGATCGCACAGGCGGCCGTCTTGGCGGCCGGGCGATCGGCCCGGCTACGAGACGACGGAGTTCGAGTTCATCACCAGGAGCTCAGCCTATCCGACTCCCAGAAGGCAGCCCAGCGCTCTGGCTCCCCCTCGCCAAATAGCCGAGGTCGGCAGCAGCGGAGTCAGGAGATCGGTACACGATCACCTCGGCTCCTGCACCCAAAGCCGATCCGCGAGCGACCGAGCCACGGCGATGGACGCGATGCAACGCCAGCTCGACGACATGAAGGCGCTCCTGGAATCCGGGGCAGGCGCCAAGCAGACGATTGCCGAGCCGAGCGACCCGCTCGCGGTCCACATCGAGCTCGCCCCCGTGCAGCACAAGATCGCTCCTCCGCAAACACCTTTGTACGAGGGGAGATCGGACCCCGAAACACACCTGAACAAGGTCAACATCTACATGACCGGGTGTGGGGCATCTGACGCGACCAGGTGCCGAATGTTCCCTCTGACGCTGGACGACCTCGCCCACAGGTGGTACGCCTCATTGCCGCCTCGGTCCATCGGGTCCTTTAACCAACTGGCGACCGACTTCACAGCGTACTTTGCCACCAGGGTCGCTCGGCCAGAAGGTCCCCATCGCATGATGCGAATCGAACAAGGGGAAGAAGAGTCCGACTCGGACTACATCAACCGGGTAGACGAGATCATTCTCAACGGCGAACCCGTAAGCGATGAAATTGCCCTCTACGCGGTCCTAGGAGGATTCCATGGTCTTTCGCCTTTGTTCAGGCATCTTACGAAGGACCAACCCTCGACCTACGCGATCTTCCAAGCTAAAGCCGCAGACTTTCTGGCCAGGCAAAGGTTTCTTCTTAGCCTATGAGCAGCGCGATCGGCGCACGAGTGATGATCTCCAGCCCGCCAGCTCGATCGCCGATATCAACTTATAACGCGATCGGCAGCCGGACGTCGATCGCCAGTCTTCCAGCCCGATCGCCGATCTCAAGCAACATCACCAAACCAGAGGACTCGATCGCCATCGACAGTTCACCATTTAACATGATGGACTAAGGCACGAGATCGCCTCCACCGCACAACATACAACCATGGTCCTGGTAGTCGATGGAACCGGCTGCTTCGGCCATGCAAGGTCCCTTTGGGCCAAGATCTCCCGCCCTTCGTTTAAATACGAGGCCGGCGTAGTCTGAGGGCCCTCCAAAACTAATCAGTGGACACGATCGCCCGCCCTCAAAGGTTCATCATCTAACATGGTGAACCCGGACAATGCGACGCGTCACTACCCCTATCTCAACGTACACCGTCGAGGTTCGCCATCTTCATGGTGGGCCGAGGTGGAAGCAGAGCTAACAAGCCGCGGACGTGGAGTTGAATCATCCGACGCTGCCCCGCGCAAGGACTCCTCTAGACCAAGACCGCACGCCCTTCGTTTAAATACGAGGCGGCGCGGCTAACAGAGGACCCTCACAATAAAATGAGTCACGAGACACTCAATGTCTTCGCGCACAAGACACGGTCATGGAGTCGGTCCATCGAACTCCGCGTGCACGATTCCTCAAGCAGCGAAACCATCAAGTTTACGAGGGGATCGGCCAATGTTGTTTTTTGCAGGTACAAGACCGAAAGATAGCTAGCTAATCGACCAGATCGCCCAAGTCCGAATTCAGAGTCAGCTCACCGGATCGCCCGTCCTCATCCTACACGATCGCCAGCAAGAATCACCTCGCCCCATGTCTTTAACATCGGAGCAAGCTCGGGGGCAATTGTTGTGTCGAGAATTATACTCTCCGACCGGCGATCGCCTCGGAGATCGGGCGACCTAGCCATTGCCGGCGACAAGGCGACTGAGCCGGCGACCAGGCGACCTAGCCTTAGCCCGGCAGCCAAGATAGATCGGCCGACCGAAGGTCCCAGGACAAGTACCGGTGCCGAGCAATCGACATATAAGACGATCGTCTCTCGGTACTTGTCGATCGACTCCTGTCGACCGACTAGCAGAAGATCATCTCTCGACACTTGCCGACCGACCCTTGGTGACTGGCCCATGCCGACCCCTGGTGACCGACCTTTGTCAACCGCCTCATGCCACTCGAAGCCGACGAACACCCAGTCGGCAAAGGCCGAAGCTCAGGACAAAGCCCACGTGCAGTGCCAAGACAAGATCCGCATATCACGGATCATTGACCACAGCCTGTCAGCATCTTCCCACCAGCGGACATGCCCGCCGAAAGATGTCCGTGGGACCGCCTGTGACAGCAACTCCAAACGCGTGCTGTCTCCTCATTGGACCGCACAGCTAGCTACCAGCAGCTGCCTTGGACTTTAGGCAGACTGCCCATGTGACTTGAAGACGATTGCCCCATTATTATAATGGCCGGAAGGCGATCGCCCGCCAGAATACAAGGCTCCCCAGCCCCTATAAATAGAGGGTTGCCTGCATTTGGACTCTTCTTCTATTTTCGCCCAGTTTACAAGCATTACACACAGCTTGGCTTTCTCCTACTCTTGACAACAGCTATCTCTCGGTTCTTTCTTCTCTCGGCCTCTCTCATACAAAAGACGATCGGCAGGGACGAAGAACACCAAGCTTCGCTCAAGAGCTGGATTAATAGGATCTTTTTACACTCATTGTACTTAGATTCTCACATTAATACTTGTATCCACGAATATTTGTATTAATAACATCTCGCGAGAGCATTCAAGCCCGGGCCTAACAAACCCGACAAATCTTGTGTTATTCACACCCTCTCGGAAGTGCTCCCGCAACCTTGTTTGTTGTCCGTCCATTCCAGCAGTATTTCATCTTCGGATAAATACGATCCGAGAAATGCGGATCTTGTCTCGGCTCTACACGTGGGGTCTATCCTGAGGTTCGGCCATTGTCGACTGGATGACCATCGGCTTTGAGCGGCATGAGGCGGTCTTCAAAGGTCGGTCGCCAGGGGTCGGCATCGGTCGGTCACCAAGGGACGGTCGGCAAGTGCCGAGAGATGATCGTCTGCTATTCGGTCGCCAGGAGTCGATCGCCAAGTACCGAGAGACGATCGTCTTAGATGTCGATCGCTCGGCACCGGGACCTGTCCTGGGACCTTCGGTCGGCCGATCTACTTCCGCTGCTTGGCTAAGACTAGGTCGCTCGATCGCTGGTCGGCAGTTCCGCCTCGGCTGCTCGGCAATGGCTAGGTCGCCCGATCTCCGAGGCGATCGCCGGTCGGAGAGTATAATTCTCGACACAACAACGCGTTTCAAGTGCGGACTCGAGGGACATCATGTTTAGTTTTGTGAGTTGATTACCGAGCCTTCCGAGACACGGACTTGAGCATTGATATCAGGACCGGCTCCGAGTTAGTCCCTGAGGGGCGTGGTCTATCAGTTGTATGTTATGTTATTTCCTTACCTTGTTGTTTCGAACTTCGAAAATTAAGTTCTTTTATTCGAAGTGGATCGGATTTTGAACTTCTGTATTTTCGACTCTGTCGACTCGTTTATGTTTGTTGACATTTTCTGAGCTTGTCCTGCTCCTTGCTTTTGTTGATCGAACGAGTGTGGTATTGTTTCGGAATAACTCGTTTGTCGTTGTGACCTTTCAATTGCTATTCCCTTTCATGTGGACCTTATGTGAATGCACATCTCGTTGTTTTCACCGGATCATATATTGTCTTGATTCGAGATGTGAACCTTGGAGTTGTTGTTTGAATTTTATTAATCTTCGTGATTCGAACATGATTGTTCGATTTTTATTGTCTCGATCGTTGTGGTTCGATCGTTTGATTGTTCGGTTTTTGTTGATCTCGTTTCGTGATTGTTGAACGTTCAGACTCCTTTGTAATTCCCTTAAGTTCGGGAAATTAGTCTTGTTTTCGATCTTCCAACCCTTGGGCGGTGGAATTCCGTATTTGTTCAGCGATTGGCTCGCGTCTTGATGGATGTACCGTTGGGTTGGTCAATAGTATTGATTTTCGTTCGTTGTGTTTTGTGATTGTTCGGATAATCGACTTGATTGTATTATCTGTTTCATGACGCTTGTAACTTGTTGGTTTTATTATGTCTCTACCGGTGGCGTTGTGTTGGTTATCGTGGATCGTGTTTTCACGCCGTATATTCATTTGCGTTGCTTGTAACGTTTCGACGTTGGGCGTAAGTTACGCGTTTCTTGTGTATTTCGTTGAGTTTTCCTGGCGGGATATTGCTTCTCCCTACTTGTTTTAAGTTTCGGGACGAAACTTCTTTTAAGGAGGGTAGTATGTAATATCGGCAATTTCGATTTCCTGTAATATCTTTTTTTTCGGCAGGAGTCTGTTTTGACGACTCACTCATGACCGTTTCGTCATTTTGAGAATGATTAATTCTGCCCTTTTTGTCATCCGAGTTCGTTTCAGTATCGTTTTGTTGAGTTCCGTGTTCTTAAGCAGTTTTTCCGCACTTGAGTTCAATTTTTGCGAATCTCGTCCGAAACTGTTGTTTTGAGTTTCTCGTAAGTTCATTTAATGTTATTATTCATGTTGTGAGCTTGAGCTTGGTGTTTCGATCGTGTGTCGAGTATTTCGGACATTTTGGGCCATTTTTGTAATTTCCCAAAGTTTGGGGTAATTACTTTCCGTTGTCGAATTTCGAGCCTTCGGGTGGTCGGAATCATGTGTACTCTTAGTGCTCGGATTCGTCTTTGCGAGTACTTCGTAACCGTATCTTCGATTCATATTCAGGTTCGGATTTCGGGGTCGTCCGGGTCGTCGGAGTTGGCCACGGCCGAGTCATGGCCGGGCATGTTGGGGCCAGGCCAGCCCTGGCCGAGTTACGGCCGGAAGGGCCCAACAGTTACGGCCAGAAGGGCCCGGAAGTTACGTACGTTAGGCTAGTTACGTACGTAATGCTGTCGGCATTTCTGGGCAGTGAGTTCGGCCATGGCCGGTTACGGCCGTAAGCCATGGCCGATTACATACGTAAGGCGGCCGGCAGGCTGCCTATATAAGGCCCAGCAGACGGTTTTTTCACCCATTTTCTCATTCTTTTCCTTATATTCCATGGCTGGAGGTGTGGTTATCATGTAGAGATGTTGTTGGACAATCAATCCATGAAGTCTTGGAGTTCATATCATCAATCATCCATCCTATAACATCCTTTGATCGAGTGAATCACGTCAGATTTTCTAGAAATCTAGTTTTGGGGAATTTGGGTATTTTGGTTGATTTCGTCCGTTTAATCCGATTTAACTTAGGATTGTGATGGGTTGATGATTATTTAGATGTATTATATCATTTCTCTTGGTATTCCATGGTTGGATCGTATCGATTCATTGTTTTGGTCGAGTTCTTGATCGACGCCTTGAAGGTGTCCGGTAGAATGTCATAGAGGGGTTTTCGGACGTTCTACGATTATTCTTCCTCGTATGATCGTTGATTTATTAATTATATGATTTTAGGGTCGAGTTTCTTGCGAAGAAACCGTGTTGAACCCTTCCGTTCGTCGTCATCTTCCTTTTCAATGGCATGAGGCGTTTCGAAGCTTCCCGGTTGAACCGCGTCCGTTGGAGTACATGCGTGCCAATTTCGAGGCAAGTACCTTGTTCATACGCTTCTCGTTTTGTGGATATGATGATCGGTGTTCGTCTTTGTGTGTTTGTTTAGTTATTTGAAATAAATTTCCAAGAGATTCGTTTTGGCCTCGATAAGGGCTCTTTTTAAAAATGTGTGTGTTTTGTGAACGGTGTGGTTTGGGGAATTGATTATGATTTGATTGTTTTGAACGTTAAGGGCTTTGGTGATACCCCTGTTGTTTAAAGTTATGGAATCATGTATTCCGCGTTAATCATGTTGTGTTGAGATGAGTTTGATAACGGTGTCGAGTAAGTGGCCATCTCTAGTAAGTATTCTTGATGAGCTTACATTCTTAGCATTTTAGTATTGCATGAGTAATGTGTGTGTGTGTATGCTCACTACGGGTTAGATCCGACGGGGTCTAGGTAGGGGTCCACGGAGGTGTGGATCGGCGAGCTTTGCTTTTAACCACTACGGGTTAGATCCGACGGGGTCTCGGTAGGGGTCCACGGAGGTGTGGATCGACGGTTAATTGTGGTGCTTTTTTCAAATGTGTTTTGAGATTGGCGTTTCCAGAAACGAGCATTTTTGAACGGCTTTCATGATTGCATGCATTGACTAAGTGTGAAAGAGGTAAGTTGTTCGTTTGGCCTACTTGGCTAGGATGACACTAGAGTATTTTGTCGTATGTGTTTTAGTCTTTTAATTGTGGGGTTTGATGTTGGAAAATGAACCTTGCTATCGTTCTCGTGTACTGTGATTTGATGAAATTTGGGGCTAGAATCCCAATGGTTTTGTAAAGGTCATTTTACGGAAAATAAACCTTCGGGGCGGTGACCCCATTCGTATTTTTGAGTTTTGGAAAGAGAAAGATTCGATAATCCTAAATTGTTTTCTATTAAAACTCCTGAAGGCATATCAAACCATTTTGAAAACTATTTTCCCTTGATTGGTGATTCTCTCGGTTTTTGGAAAGTTTTACTCAAACTCTTGCCTCAGGAAGTATTATCTTGTTATGTTGGAATCTTCGAGGATTCTTGATTGTTACTATTCTTGAAACTTGAATTGTATGACCCGTAATCTTTGCACTTTGTACTTGCACTAGCAAAATAGTGGAATTTTGCTAACCCCCGAGAAATCGGGGGGTGGATGTCTGTATTGCATTCAGGTTTTGAGAGCATAACACAGGGTCGGCGTGAAGGATGATGAAAGATGATCGATACTAATCATATGTGGAACCGTATGTTGTGTATTGGTTCAGTTGTACTTTATTTCCGCTACAGTATTTTTCCCCATTATACGGGAGTTTGTTGTATTTTGACCCCTGCGTGGGCAAGTATTGTAATCAAGTTGTATGTTTTTATTGAAAGGCCAAATTGGTCTACTGAGTCTTTTTAGTCTTAAAGGCATTGTCGAGTTGTTCGTTTGTTGTTACCAGCCTGGTAGATACTTGAGGAAAGGTACTACGGCGTGTAATATCCCTGAGCGGATTGGGGGTGTTACATAAATGGTATCAGAGCTTAGGTGGAAACCTAGGCTGTCGGGTTTAGTTGTGTCTGTTGAGTTTTGTCTCGTCGGATTTTGTCTGACTGAGTCATGTCGCGATGCGTCGTCTGAGTTTGTTGGTCGTGATTAGTATCGTGGGGCGATCATCATCTTCGTGCGACCTGTGGATGTAAGTCTCCCTTCTTTATATTTGTGCCTCGTCTGATGCGAGTTACAAGTAAGATTATGAGTTAATTGACGGAATCCTCTTATGGATTTTGATTTCGTGATATGTGGTTATTTGACTCTCATATTTCGTTCATATGAGGAGTAGTGTTGCTGGTGTTAGGAATATGCCCTCGAATGCCACTCAGAGGATGAGAGAGTGAGAGCAATTGTATTGTAATTATGAATATTATATTTAATAAGGCAATTATTATTTCTATATTATTGTATATCACTGGCATTGTGATTTGGTATATAGAATAATAGTCCTTGCATTTGAGAGTGAATATTCTACTCCTTATGGAGATAAGGAGATAAGCACTAGAAGTGTTTAGAGCTCGAATGCTTAACTAGTTCGCAAGTCGATAAAACTTAACAGGACATTAAGTTTTAATAAGACTTGTATAACTGATGCTAGGATGTGTGCACGTCTTGATAGCATAGTTATAAGTATATTGGTGGGACCAGTATACTCGAACACAACTCATACTCGATTCGGTCACACGGTATTCACTCTCGGAGAGTCGATGACGAATCCAAAGGTTGTGATAGTATACGTGGACGTTTGACTTGAGGGTTCAGTAGAAGATGTGCCTGTGACGTTTAGTTTGTCATTATAGTAGTTAGACTCATTTGCTTAATTGCTGAGTCAACCTCGAAGTGCGGACTATACGGGCAGGTAGCAGTCTTTGCTGTACGCCAAGAAAGGATTCTATCTCCTGTTAGTGAGCAGGAGAATGTCCTATACGGTTAATGGTAAATAAGATCATAAGTCTTTTGCCAAAGCATTCTGATATAGTCGTATTAGATACACTATTAATCAATCGGTCTTGATTTGCATTAACACATGTATAGAGTTTAGTCAACAGTAGGGTTTGCTTTACCGTGACCCGAAGACTTGACCGGGACATCTGATGAAGGGTCTATACGTATATAGTATTCACGACATAATGGTTCTCGAATGATTCGTTCATTCGTTCTCAGTCGGGGTTTACAGTGCGGCCCACTAGGCTGGCTAAGTGCTGCCCGCACTCATTGGTTCCTCCCAATGCCGGCTGAGACGAACCTACGGAGTCGCGCAATAGGATCATTTATGGATAAATATGAAATAATAATCTCTCTTATAATATTAGATATTAGATATCTAATTTTGATTTATCGGATAAATCAAATAGCGGTCTTATGAATTGTAAGTAGGTTAGTGGGTGATTACTTTAATTCATAAATTATATTTCTTAGAGAAATATATATTTGTGTTTGATATAATTAATTAATTGGATTAATTAATTAGTCCAAACACATTGGAAATAAAACGGACTCGTTTGACAAACATCCGGTACACGAGGGATTCGTTTGTGAACATCGATTACAGCCGAGTAAATTCGACCCGTCTTCTTGGAAATTTCCCTTAAGGCCGCCCCCTCCCTCTCTTGTCTCTTTTATACTTATTTTATGTCACTAGGTGATATATGTGAGGTGTATTTGATACCCTCAATCATGTGTTAAAGGTAGACTTTCATTTTTTTTATAAAAAAAGTCTTTAAAAAGGAGAGAGGAGAACTTCTTCTTGAAAGAACTCAAAATCACGAATTTGAGAGAGAGTGTAAGGTTGAAAACTTCATCTTGATCTTAGAGACGAGATATAAGAAGAATACATTGAGAGAGAAAATTCCTACAAGCTTCCCTAGCCGCATTCTTGAAGAAAGGAAGCTTGTCGATTTTTCCATCAAGTTCCGGCGTGTGAAGTAGAGGCATCTTGCTTTAGGTGCTTGGAATGAAGGGCTCTTTATCATCATCATCATCATCATCATACGAAGGTTTTTCATAGACATCATAGGTATGGGACTTTGATTCCTTGATCTTCGTATTTTTCTTTTCGTATATACGTTACTTGATCGATCCTCTTAGGGATTCCGTTTATTCTTCCGCTGCGTTTATTTTTTGTGGAATTCCAACAGTGGTATCGTATCCAGGTTAAATAAATCGTATATACTATCATCTTTGCATTTGGAATGTTATTTGATGATGTTTATGATTTAGAATCATAATAGATATAATCGAAGAAATTTAATCATTCGTAGTAAGCCAAGTTTCGACTATTTTATGTGAATTATAAATCTGAAAAATTTGATTTTTGTTGATTTATAAGTTCTTCATGTAGTTAAGAAACTTTTTCGTTTTGGAAGCGAGTCGAAAAAATGAGAAAAATGGGGGTTAAACACGAATACCGCACGAAGGCATTGCCGTGGCGGCAGCTGGGCTAGCTTGCACGGCCGGCGAGTGACTCGGTAGGCTCTGTAGCTGCTCGGCCAGCTGTCGGGCGGTGGTCGAGTGACTTGGTCGGGCGGTACTCGGGTTTTCGGCCGATTTTGAATCGGGCGTGCCGTGGGCGATCTAGGATTTTCTGGGACTCCATTTTTATGTTTATATTTCGTTGTAATAGTTTCCGAAATTTAAATTGGATTTAATTGGATTTAATAAAATATTTGGAATATCTTTTTATTAAGGGAAATTATTAGACGAGAATATTGTTTTGGCCGGATTACTTTGAACGGATTAAAATGACGATTATAAATATTAATTTGATTAATATTGTAGAAATTAAATAGATTAATTTTTATATTAATTGGATTAATATATTAATTGATTATTTAATTTCATTTACCGTTACATATTGTATGGAATGCCTTATGTGATGGCGATATAGCTCGTGGACTTAGTTGTTGATTTGTTCGATTCGATATGGTTGTAAAGGCCATTTTGAGCCTATTTATTTTTACTAGAAAATATGTATAATAGGACGTATTGTTCAATGATGTAATTATTCATATGGCTATGACGAAGACCGAAGACGACCGACTAGAAGACGAAGAATCAATACTGTATTTTTCCTTTCTTTATTTGGCTTGTCCCAATACTTAAGAAAAAGTCAATGATCTATATGTTGGTAGTAACTAGGTTGCTATTTATTGTTTTTCATTTTCAATGATTGACAAACCACAAACCACGCTTATAAACGGATTAATGTGCAAAGTGTAACATATAATCGCGTTAATACTCCCACTTACAAACACTAAGTTATAAAGGTTACGAGATTTCCTACCCTCCGTCAAACTCATGGAAAATTGAAATCTAAACCGGAATATTATTCTTAAGTATGTCGGGTAATATTTTTGGGGAAAGTTGATAAATTCCTAGAGTGTATTAGATGCCTTTGGTTGTGACAAATCAAACCCCTATAAACCGTATGGGTTGCGGGTAAGATTGATTGTCAGACTAATAGGAGTTGACGGTTTAAACTTAGATAGTTCAGCGAGCCATAGAAACCGAATGGGTTGAGGGCAAGTGAACTAGGGGTAAAAGAAGATCGAATCATCCATTAGATGGGTTGGTATTATACACCACTTTATAAAGAATAATAGAATATAAACCGTATCGGTTGCCCTCTATTAAACTTTGTAAAGAAATCGATCACCACTATGAAGTCACCCAAGACTTCCGGATTTAACATGGGAGTGTGTAAATGCCGATAAAATAGTGGGAACCGAGTTATGAATAAAGAAAGTCCTTAAATTCTTTACTCGGATCATAATTAAACAATCACTAATGAATCTCAAATTATTCTCTGCAGTTAACAAAACTCTCAATATGACAATGAACCCACTCGCTATACTACTTGAAAAGAACGTCCTAACTAGTCCGAACTATGTGGACTGGCTTCGAAACTTGAGGATTGTCCTAACTATGGAAATGCTGGGATACGCCTTGGAGGCGGACATCCCAGCGGCTCCTGCAAGAACCCGAGCCAATCAGGAAGATGTTGATGCCCATGAGAAATGGGTAAAAGACGACATAAGAGTGCGAGGGTACATGTTAGGCTCAATGATCAATGAGCTTCAACGTGCCCATGAAAAGATGACGTCTTCACGAGCCATCTTAGCGCACCTGGCTGAGCTCTATGGAGAGCACAGCCGAACTGCTAGATATGAGATATCAAAGCAATTATTCGGCGCCAGGATGAAGGAAGGAGAGAGGGTTTGGGACCATGTCCTCAAGATGATCTCGATGATTGAGAGATTGGAAGCTCTTGATTTTAAGATGCATGCTTCTCTCAGTGACCTTATCCTGCAGTCACTTCTGACTCCTTTTCCCAATTTGTCATGAACTTCAAGCTGCAATGAGATTGCATGTAACTTAGCCGGGCTAATGAACAAGCGGCATTGCCAGTCTCAAATGAAGACAAAGGAAAGGAAGGCGCACTTGTGATTTCTTCTAAGACTTGGAAGTCCAAGAATAAGAAGAAAAAGAACAAGAAGCAGTTAGGTCCGATAGCCAAGATCGACAAGGGAAGGGGCAATGCCCCAATGGTTCAAAAGAGCAAAGGAGCTAAGAAAACGGATGTATGCCTCAACTGCAGTGAGCTAGGCCACTGGAAGAGGTATTGTCCAAAACTTGACCGTAATGCGCCTTCAGGTACGGAACTACTGGTTTTAGAAACAAATTGTTCTGTAACTGTATATTCTACTTCTTGGATACTTGATTTCGGTGCGAGTTCTCACATTTGTACAATGAATCAGGATCTGGAACGAAGTAGGAAGCTGGATTCAGGGGAGGTGATGGTCAACGTCGGAAGTGGGCATAGTGTCGAGGCTTCTGATATCGGATCCCTTATGTTGGATTTAGAATCTGGTTTTATTCTCACTTTAGATGATGTACTTGTTTTGCCCAAGGGGCACAAGAATATTGTATCAATTCCGGTCATGGACCGAAAGGGATTTCACTTCTTTATTGGAGATGGGTCCTGTCGTATTTATTTCATAAATAAATTGGTTGGTACTGCTTCATTATTAAATGGTTTATACCATTTAAATTTAAAGAATAAGACAACTGTGAACACTATAACTAGGAAGCGTGGTAGGGATGAAACGAACCAAGCACTTAAGTGGCATCTTAGACTTGGTCATATCGGTCAGACCAAGGTTCATAAAATGGAGAAAGATGGGCTTACGGGTCCATTGGGATCAGATCCCTATCCAACTTGTGAATCTTGCCTTCAAGGCAAAATGACTAAGTTACCCTTCGCAGGGACTTTTGAAAGAGCTGCTGAAAAACTTGGATTGATCCATACCGACGTCTGTGGCCCTTTTGAAGTGGCACGAGATGGCTTTCAGTATTTCATTACATTCACTGATGACCATACCAGGTATGGATTTGTGTACTTAATGAAACATAAGTCTGAAGCTTTTGATAAATTCAAGGAATTTAAAGCCCTAGTTGAAAATCAAACAGGTAACCGTGTTAAGACTCTTTGGTCAGACCGGGGTGGTGAGTACATGAGTACCGAATTTGATGAGTTCTTAAAAGAACTAGGAACAGTGTCACAATTCACTCCTCCAGCTACTCCACAATTAAATGGTGTATCAGAAAGAAGGAACCGAACCTTGTTGGACATGGTTCGCTCCATGCTTAACTATACTGATCTACCGATTTACCTATGGGGTTACGCGCTCCTTACTGCTGTGCATATCTTGACAGATGTCCATCCAAATCCATTCCTAAGACTCCCCATGAGATGTGGAGAGGTAGGAAACCAAGTCTTAATCACATTAGGATTTGGGGATGCCCTGCTTATGTCAAGAAGACTAAAGTAGAGAAATTGGAAACTAGGTCTGTGAAAGGTCGTTTCATAGGATATCCAGGGGATTCCATGGAATATCTATTCTACATGCACGAAGATCATAGGATCATCATTGCTATACAAGCACACTTCCTGGAAGATCAGTTTATTCAGGAAGGAGGGGCAGGTAGAAATATTTCTTTGGAAGAAATAAAAGAAACACCAAATGAGACACCTATGCAAGATATAAGAACCGAACCTTCTGAAATACAAATACAACCTCGCAAGTCTAGTAGAATTTCTCAATTACCTGAGAGGTATGGCTATCTGCATCAAGAGGAACTGGGTGTCCATGAGATGATAGAAAGTAGTCAAGAGAATGATCCTTCTACATACGACCAAGCGATGGTAGACGTTGACTCCACCAAGTGGCAAGAAGCTATGGAAGCTGAGATAGACTCAATGCATGCTAATCAGGTCTGGACTTTAGTAGATCGTCCTAAAGGTATAGTGCCTATTAGAAACAAATGGATCTATAAGAGAAATATTGATGGAGATGGCAAGGTTGATACCTATAAGGCCAGGCTTGTGGCAAAGGGTTATTCCCAAAGAGAAGGAATCGATTACTTCGAGACCTTCTCTCCTGTAGCTATGATTAAGTCTATTCGCATGATGCTTGCAATAGCAGCCCACTTAGATTATGAAATATGGCAAATGGATGTGAAAACAGCATTCCTAAATGGATTCCTCAAGGAGGATATTTATATGGAACAGCCTAAGGGATTCATATCTCAAGCCAATATTCATAAAGTATGCAAACTTCAGCGTGCCATTTATGGACTGAAGCAAGCTTCACGGAGTTGGAATCTTCGTTTTAACGAGACAGTCAAAGAGTTTGATTTTGTCCAAAACGAAGAAGAGCCCTGTATTTACAAAAAGGTTAGTGGGAGCAAAATTGCATTCTTAATACTATATGTAGATGACATTCTATTTATAGGAAACGACGTAGGAATGCTCAGTTCTGTGAAAGATTGGCTTTCTAAAGAGTTCTCAATAAAAGACTTGGGAGAAGCTACCTATATTCTGGGTATTCGTCTCTACCGGGATAGAGCGAAAAGAATGTTAGGTCTTTCCCAAGCCCTCTACATAGAAAAGATCCTGAAGCGATTTAGGATGGAAGATTCTAAAAGAGGGTTTCTACCTATGCAACATTGTGCAAAACATTCCTTAGAGATGTGTCCTCAAAGTGAGGAAGATAGAAAGGAAATGAGCAAGGTACCTTATGCTTCGGCAGTAGGTAGCCTTATGTATGCAATGATTTGCACTAGACCGGACATTGCCTATGCTGTGAGCGTAGTAAGTCGGTTTAAGTCAAATCCAAGGCAGGAACATTGGACTACTGTAAAGAACATTCTTAAGTACCTAAGGAGGACTAAAGACTTGGTTCTTACATACGGCGTTGGAGAACTAAGAGTGATGGGTTATACAAACTCAGATTTTTCGGGGGACATGGATGCTCAGATGTCCACATCAGGGTATATCTTTACTCTGAATGGTGGGGCAGTTTCTTGGAGAAGTGCCAAGCAAATTCGACTGCTATCTCTACATGTCAAGACGAATATCAGGTAGCCACGGAGGCTGCTAAAGAAGCTTTTTGGATAAAGAAGTTCACTGAGGAACTTCAAGTGGTTCCTAACGCAGAGAAGCTCGTGACACTGTTTTGTGACAACGGAGACATTGCCTGCAGGCTAAGGATCCTAGGGCTCACCACAACACCAAACATATTGCGAGAAAATATCATTTTGTTAGAGAAATGGTTCGGGATGGGAATGTTACACTGCAGAAAGTAGACACAGCAAATAACGTTGCTGATCCGCTTACCAAGCCACTATCTCAGAAGGTCTTAGAGAGACATCTGGAGAGTATGGGTATTAGATACCATAGTTTGTGGCATTGAGTGCAAGTGGGAGATTGTTAGGAATATGCCGTCGAATACCACTCAGAGGATGAGAGAGTGAGAGCAATTGTATTGTAATTATGAATATTATATTTAATAAGGCAATTATTATTTCTATATTATTGTATATCACTGGCATTGTGATTTGGTATATAGAATAATAGTCCTTGCATTTGAGAGTGAACATTCTACTCCTTATGGAGATAAGGAGATAGGCACTAGAAGTGTTTAGAGCTCGAATGCTTAACTAGTTCGTAAGTCGATAAAACTTAACAGGACATTAAGTTTTAATTAGACTTGTATAACTAATGCTAGGATGTGTGCACGTCTTGATAGCATAGTTATAAGTATATTGGTGGGACCAGTATACTCGAACACGACTCATACTCGATTCAGTCACACGGTATTCACTCTCGGAGAGTCGATGACGAATCGAAAGGTTATGATAGTATACGTGGACGTTTGACTTGAGAGTTCAGTAGAAGATGTGCCTGTGACGTTTAGTTTGTCATTAGAGTAGTTAGACTCATTTGCTTAATTGCTGAGTCGACCTCGAAGTGCGGACTATACGGGCAGGTAGCAGTCTTTGCTGTACGCCAAGAAAGGATTCTATCTCCTGTTAGTGAGCAGGCGAATGTCCTATACGGTTAATGGCAAATAAGATCATAAGTCTTTGGCCAAAGCATTCGGATATAGTCGTATTAGATACACTATTAATCAGTCGGTCTTGATTTGCATTAACACATGTATAGAGTTTAGTCAACAGTAGGGTTTGACTTTACCGTGACCCGAAGACTTGACCGGGACATCTGATGAAGGGTCTATACGTATATAGTATTCACGACATAATGGTTCTGGAATGATTCGTTCATTCGTTCTCAGTCGGGGTTTACAGTGCGGCCCGCTAAGCTGGCTAAGTGCTGCCCGCACTCATTGGTTCCTCCCAATGCCGGCTGAGAGAAACCTACGGAGTCGCGCAATAGGATCATTGATGGATAAATATGAAATAATAATCTCTCTTATAATATTAGATATTAGATATCTAATTTTGATTTATCGGATAAATCAAATAGCGGTCTTATGAATTGTAAGTAGGTTACTGGGTGATTACTTTAATTCATAAATTATATTTCTTAGAGAAATATATATTTGTATTTGACATAATTAATTAATTGTATTAATTAATTAGTCCAAACACATTGGAAATAAAACGGATTCGTTTGACAAACAACCGGTACACGAGGGATTCATTTTGACGAACATCGATTACAGTGAGTAAATTCGACCTGTCTTCTTGGAAATTTCCCTTAAGGCCGCCCCCCTCCCTCTCTTGTCTCTTTTATACTTATTTTATGTCACTAGGTGACATATGTGATGTGTATTTGATACCCTCAATCATGTGTTAAAGGTAGACTTTCATTTTTATAAAAAGTCTTTAAAAATGAGAGAGGAGAACTTCTTCTTGCAAGAACTCAAAATCACGAATTTGAGAGAGAGTGTGAGGTTGAAAACTTCATCTTGATCTTAGAGACAAGATATAAGAAGAATACATTGAGAGAGAAAATTCCTACAAGCTTCCCTAGCCGCATTCTTGAAGAAAGGAAGCTTGTCGATTTTTCCATCAAGTTCCGGCGTGTGAAGTAGAGGCATCTTGCTTTAGGTGCTTGAAACGAAGGGCTCTTCATCATCATCATCATACGAAGGTTTTTCAGAGACATCATAGGTATGGGACTTTGATTCCTTGATCTTCGTATTTTTCTTTTCGTATATACATTACTTGATCGATCCTCTTAGGGATTCCGTTTATTCTTCCGCTGCGTTTATTTTCTATGGAATCCCAACAGCTGGATTGTGCATGTTGGACTGTATTTCATTTATCTGCTGTATGAGTTATTTTGTAATGGCTTTCGGTATTTTACCGACTGAGTTTTATTTCGAAAACCGATTCCCTTAACCGAGTTTTTGGCATTATGGCCTTGATCGTTTTTGCGAAATTCTTATGACGGTATTTAGTATTTTGTAAATGGATTTTGTGAGTTTTTGAAATATTACCGTCATCGGCATTTTTGGCGTTTTTGTAAATGGTTTTTAGCCTGGTGGGTTCCGGCGCGGGACCCACGACGCTATAATGTTCCGTGTAATTACCTGAAATTTTTGGCCACTCTAGCCCATTAAATTATCTTTGAAAACCTTGAGTATCTTAGAAAATAAATTTCGAGATGTACTTTTAAAATGAATTATTTTCTCGTGGTACATCCAAGGTGCCACAATATGTTTCAAAATTCTTCTACCTCGAGGACCAAAATGTTTTGAGATATTTTTAATGTTTTAGAAACACTTTTACTTACACCCGAGGGTCGAATATTCTGAAAGTTTTTCACTAAGAGAAAGTGTCCTCATTTTTATCAAATGCGAAATGGTTCTCCAAAGTCTCGATAACGATGTTTCACGTTTGTACTTTTTTTGAAAGGTGATACTCAAGATCAACCGGTGTTTTTCTAAATTAGCGGTTTTCATTTTTAAAACCTATTCATTACCGTTTGAGGGCTGGGTATGTATGTATGATGTTCGCGTAGTTGTTATGATGTTTTCTCCCGAGTATGATTGAATTGGTGGCATGAACGTCGAGGCGTTGCCACGCATTTGTTGTACTAGCCTTCTGTGAGAGGTGTGAAGTGGTGTTTACTGTTTATCGCCTCGTGGTGATTTGCGTGTTGTCGCACGAGTGTGAGTTGTTAAAGCTTGGATTTTTGCGCGTTTATGCACATGGGTGATTGTTTCATGATGTTTGTGATTATGTGCTGGTTATCGTTCGGGCCGTTGTAATCGTCGAACGATGCCGTTGTTGTTGTGATTTTTGTATGCATTGATATGTTATGCTGAGATGGCATCTTCGGTATGTTGTTTTGCGGTGTTATTTCCATTGTATCTAGCATCTGTATTTTCGGTATGCCGAGCCGAGGAATTTCAACCGTGATGTGCCGGGGGAATGTACGCGCAATTTGTCCTTCCTCGCCTGTGACGCGTTTCAAGTGCGGACTCGAGGGACATCATGTTCAGTTTTGTGAGTTGATTACCGAGCCTTCCGAGGCACGGACTTGAGCATTGATATCAGGACCGGCTCCGAGGAGTCCCTGAGGGGCGTGGTCTATCAGTTGTATGTTATGTTATTTCCTTACCTTGTTGTTTCGAACTTCGAAAATTAAGTTCTTTTATTCGAAGTGGATCGGATTTTGAACTTCTGTATTTTCGACTCTGTCGACTCGTTTATGTTCGTTGACATTTTCTGAGCTTGTCCTGCCCCTTGCTTTTGTTGATCGAACGAGTGTGGTATTATTTCGGAATAACTCGTTTGTCGTTGTGACCTTTCAATTGCTATTCCCTTTCCTGTGGACCTTATGTGAATGCACATCTCGTTGTTTTCACCGGATCATATATTGTCTTGATTCGAGATGTGAACCTTAGAGTTGTTGTTTGAATTTTATTAATCTTCGTGATTCGAACATGATTGTTCGATTTTTGTTGTCTCGATCATTGTGGTTCGATCGTTTGATTGTTCGGTTTTTGTTGATCTCGTTTCGTGATTGTTGAATGTTTAGACTCCTTCGTAATTCCCTTAAGTTCGGGAAATTAGTCTTGTTTTCGATCTTCCAACCCTTGGGCGGTGGAATTCCGTATTTGTTCAGCGATTGGCTCGCGTTTTGATGGATGTACCGTTGGGTTGGTCAATAGTATTGATTTTCGTTCGTTGTGTTTTGTGATTGTTCGGATAATCGACTTGATTGTATTATCTGTTTGATGACGCTTGTAACTTGTTGGTTTTATTATATCTCTACCGGTGGCGTTGTGTTGGTTATCGTGGATCGTGTTTTCACGCCGTATATTCCTTTGCGTTGCTTGTAACGTTTCGCCGTTAGGCGTAAGTTACGCGTTTCTTGTGTATTTCGTTGAGTTTTCCTGGCGGGATATTGCTTCTCCCTACTTGTTTTAAGTTTCGGGACGAAACTTCTTTTAAGGAGGGTAGTTAGTAATATCCGCAATTTCGATTTCCGGTAATATCTTTTTTTTCGGCAGGAGTCCGTTTTGACGACTCGCTCATGACCGTTTCGTCATTTTGAGAATGATTAATTCTGCACTTTTTGTCATCTGAGTCCGTTTCAGTATCGTTTTGTTGATTTCCGTGTTCTTAAGCGGTTTTTCCGCACTTGAGTTCAATTCTTGCGAATCTCGTCCGAAACTGTTGTTTCGAGTTTCTCGTAAGTTCATTTAATGTTATTATTCATGTTGTGAGCTTGAGCTTGGTGTTTCGATCGTGTATCGAGTATTTCGGACATTTTGGGCCATTTTTGTAATTTCCCAAAGTTTGGGGTAATTACTTTCCGTTGTCGAATTTCGAGCCTTCGGGTGGTCGGAATCATGTGTACTCTTTGTGCTCCGATTCATCTTTGCGAGTACTTCGTAACCGTATCTTCGATTCATATTCAGGTTCGGATTTCGGGGTCGTCCGGGTCGTCGGAGTTGGCCACGGCCGAGTCATGGTCGGGCATGTTGGGGCCAGGCCAGCCCTGGCTGAGTTACGGCCGGAAGGGCCCGGCAGTTACGTACGTAAGGCTGGTTATGTACGTAATGCTGTCGGCATTTCTGGGCATTCGGCCATGGCCGGTTACGGCCGTAAGCCATGGTCGATTACATACGTAAGGCGGCCGGCAGGCTGCCTATATAAGGCCCAGCAGACGGTTATTTCACCCATTTTCTCATTCTTTTCCTTATCTTCCACGGCTGGAGGTGTGGTTATCATGTAGAGATGTTGTTGGACAATCAATCCATGAAGTCTTGGAGTTCATATCATCAATCATCCATCCTATAACATCCTTTGATCGAGTGAATCAGGTCGGATTTTCTAGAAATCTAGTTTTGGGGAATTCGGGTATTTTGGTTGATTTCGTCCGGTTAATACGATTTAACTTAGGATTGTGATGGGTTGATGATTATTTAGATGTATTATATCATTTCTCTTGTTATTCCATGGTTGGATCATATCGATTCATTGTTTTGGTCGAGTTCTTGATCGACGCCTTGAAGGTGTCCGGTAGAATGTCATAGAGGGGTTTTCGGACGTTCTACGATTATTCTTCCTCGTATGATCGTTGATTTATTAATTATATGATTTTAGGGTCGAGTTTCCTGCGAAGAAACCGTGTTGAACTCTTCCGTTCGTCGTCATCTTCCTTTTCGATGGCATGAGGCGTTTCGAAGCTTCCCGGTTGAACCGCGTCCGTTGGAGTACATGCGTGCCAATTTCGAGGCAAGTACCTTGTTCATACGCTTCTCGATTTGTGGATATGATGATCGGTGTTCTTCTTGGTGTGTTTGTTTGGTTATTTGAAATGAATTTCCAAGAGATTCGTTTTGGCCTCGTTAAGGGCTCTTTTTAAAAATGTGTGTGTGTTTTGTGAACGGTGTGGTTTGGGGAATTGATTATGATTTGATTGTTTTGAACGTTGAGGGCTTTGGTGATACCCCTGTTGTTTAAAGTTATGGAATCATGTATTCCGCGTTAATCATGTTGTGTTGAGATGAGTTTGATAACGGTGTCGAGTAAGTGGCCATCTCTAGTAAGTATTCTTGATGAGCTTACATTCTTAGCATTTTAGTATTGCATGAGTAATGTGTGTGTGTGTGTGTATGCTCTGTTGGGATTCGGTGCCTAAAACGAAGGCCCAGCGGAAGCGGTAAAACGAAAATTAATTCGATCCGAATCCCTACGAGGATTGATCGAGCTACGCATATACGAATATAAAATAAACAAAGGAAGATTCGAAATCATACCCTTGTCGTCCGTTGATTATATGGATTTCCTTCTCTTGAGCTATTCCCCAAACGATCCAAAATGCTCCAAGCCCTTGGATGATCAGCCTTGAAAAAACCGCGTCTCTACTTGTCACGCGTCGGAGAAACGAACGGAATAACAACACTCGATTAACCTCTAAGGTTACGGCTAGAATCAAGTGATGAAACTTTAATTATAACACTCTAAGTGTTTAAATATATATCTCTCAATTTTATCTCTTGATGTTTCTCTAAGAACATATCAAGAACAAAATGAAGAAAAGGAAGAAGAAGACTTGAGTATTATGAAAAAGGAACTCAAAGTTCTTTTTCTCTCTCTTACCCTTAACTCACGTAAAGCACTATGTGGAAGTGGTAGTTTAGTCTTCCCTTTTATTCTTCCAACCTTATCACTTCAAATCCCTTTATAATATAATAAGAGATACCATATCTCTTAAAATCATTTGTCTTCCATTATAAAATGGAGACAAAGACCAAGAAGGAGTTAGGTGAAAGGGGGCAGCCATCTAGAAGGGAATATGAGTTTGGTCGTTTCGGACTCCGTGAGTCCAAACAGATAAACTCGATTCCGTTCGATGTATTTATATTAATTAATTAATCCATTAATTAATCATATCTAATACATAACAACATAATTAATTTCTCCAAGAAATAATTATATTTATGAATTAAATTAATCACGATAATTTATTTAATTCATTTGGCCGTAAATTAATTTATCGATAAATCAATTTAGACATCGAATGTCCCAAATTTAATTAGACATCCAATGTCCAATAAATTAGATATCGATATCTAATATTAATAATGAGAGAACAAGCTAGATTCATTCCGTCGTCAATCCTATTGCGTGACTCGGTAGGTTCGTCTCGATCGGCAATGGGAGGAACCAAAGAGTAGTAGCACCACCTAGCTTGACTAGCGGCCTACACCGTACCCCAGCGAGAATGAATGATTGGGATCATTCAAGAACCATTACATCGTGAATACCAGTATACGTTTAAACCCTTCTTTCAAATGTCCCGATCAAGTTATAGGGTCACGGTCAGTCAAACCCTATTTGTTACTTGATGCTATGCATGCGTTAATGCAAATCGAGATCATCGAGCTCTCGTGTATCCAATACAACTAGCTCCAATACTTTGGCCAAAGACTTATGATCTCATCTGCCAATAACCGCATAGGACATTTAACCCGTTCACTAATAGGAGAAAGAATTCTATCTTGGTATTCAGTAGGACCTGCTACTTGCCCATCAAGATGCACGTCGAGGTTGACCCCCGCCTTTTGGTTTACAGGGTCGAACTACTCTAATGAAAATCTTGACGTCACAAGCACATCCCTACTAAATCCTCAAGTCGAAGGTTCACGAATACCTATCACAACCTTTCGATTCCGTCATTGACTGTCCCAGAGTGAAATCCGTGTGATGAATCGAGGGTGAGTCGGTTCGAGTATACTAATCCAATTAGCATACCTATAACGTGTGCTCCCACTAAACATTAGCGTTCGACAGGCACTCTCCATGTCAAATAACACGTCATACAAGTCTTCACATAAACGTAATGCCCAGTCAAGTTTCATCGACTTGCGAACGATTAAGTATTTGAGCTATAAACCTTTCCAGTGCCCACCTCCTTATCCAATAAGGAGTGGAACATTTTTCTCTCAAATACATGGACTAGTTTCTATATGTATATTTACGAGTTAGGAACGCCAGTAACTACCAGTAAATAAAGAAACATTCATTGCCTTACATTAATGATTTACATAATTACAAGTACAATGCCCTCACTCAACATCCTCTGAGTGGCATTCGAGGGCATACTCCCAACAATCTCCCACTTGCACTCAATGCCACACACTATGGTATCTAATACTCATGTTCTCCAGATGACGCTCTAAGCTAATCTGAGAAAGTGGCTTGGTCAGTGGATCAGCGACGTAGTCGGTTGACTCTACTCTATGCAGCACAATGTATCTCTTTGCGAACAAATTCTCTCATGAGATGATACTCTCTCAATATGTTTGGTACTGTTGTGAAACCTTGGCTCCTAGGCCTGTGCTACTGCTCTGGCAACGTAGCACACAGTGTCACGAGAAGTTTACCTAGTAACTTCTTAACACTTCCTTTGGAGGCCTCCGAGGCTACTTTATACTCAGCCTAACTGGTGGAATCAGCAGTCGCGCTATACTTGGCACTATGCCAAGATACTGCTCCTCCATTAAGAGTAAATGTAGCCAGAAGTAGACATAGAATCGTCTTTCTGTCCTTGGAAGTTCAATACAGTGAATCCCATTACATTCAGTTCTCCACCGCCATATATAAGAACCGTATCTCTAGTCCTTCTAAAGTACTTGAGAACGTTCTTTACGGTAGTCTAATGTTCCCTACCTGGGTTTGCCTGAAACCTACTCACCATGCTTACAGCATGCGTGATGTCAGGTCTTGTACACAACATAGCATACATAAGGCTACCCACGGCCAAAGCATATGGTATATTACTCATTTCCTTTCGTTGTTCCTCACTTTGAGGACACGTCTTCAAGGTGAGTTTTATTCCATGTCGCATCGGTAGGAACCCTCTTTTAGAATCATCCATATTAAATCGCTTTAAGATTTTATCTATATAGAGGGCTTGGGAAAGACCTATTATTATCTTCGCTGTATCCCGGTAGAGTCGAATACCAAGAATATATGTAGCTTCTCCCAGGTCTTTCATGGAGAAATTACTCGAAAGCCAAGCTTTCACAGAACTGAGCATTCCCACATCATTTCCTATTAGTAGAATGTCATCTACATATAATACTAAGAATGCGATCTTGCTCCCACTAACCCTCTTGTATACATAAGGTTCCTCTTCATTTTGCACGAAGTCAAACTCTTTGATCGCCTTGTCAAAACAAAGGTTCCAACTACGCGACGCTTGCTTCAGTCCATAAATGGAACGCTGAAGCTTGCACACTTTCTGAATATCGACTTCGAACACAAAGCCTTTAGGCTGCTCCATATAGATTTCCTCCTCGAGGAATCCATTAAGGAAAGCCGTCTTTACGTCCATTTGCCATATCTCATAATCGTGGTAGGCAGCTATAGCAAGCATCATGCGAATAGACTTGATCATGGCTACGGCGAGAAGGTATCGTGGTAATCGATCCCTTCTTTGCAGGTATAACCCTTTGCCACAAGCACGGCCTTATAGGCGTCAACCTTGCCATCACCATCGGTCTTTCTCTTATAGATCCACTTGTTCCCAATAGGCACTATGCCCTTGGGGCGGTCTACTAGAGTCAGGACACGATTGACATGCATCAAGTCTATCTCAGCTTCCATAGCTTCACGCCATTTCGCGGAGTCTACATCCACCATCGCTTGGTCATAGGTCGTCGGGTCGGTCTCTTGGCTATCACTTGGAACCTCATGGAGACCCAGCTCCTCCAAGTGCACAAGCCCATACCTCTCAGGTAAATGAGACACCCTACTAGACCTACGAGGTGGCTGTACTTGTGTTTCAGAAAGTTCGGTTCCAGTTTCTTGCACAGGTGTCTCCCGAGGAGTTTCATTATATTCTTCTAAAGAAATACTTCTACCTGCTCCACCTTCCTGAATGAACTCATCTTCCAGGAAGTGTGCTTGTAAAGCAACAACGATCTTTCGATCTTCGAGCATGTAGAATAGATATCCCATTGTCCCAGACGGGAATCTAATGAAACGTCCCTTCGCGGACCTAGCTTCCAACTTCTCCACCTTAGTCTTCTTGACATAGGCGGGACATCCCCAAATCCTAATATGATTAAGACTTAGTTTCCTGCCCTCCCACATCTCATGTGGAGTTTTAGGAATGGATTTGGAAGGACATCTGTTCAAGATGTAGGCGGCAGTCAGGAGTGCATACCCCCACAGGTAAATCGGTAAGTCAGTATAGCCCATCATGGAACGGACCATGATCAACAAGGTCCGGTTCCTTCTTTCTGACACACCATTTAACTGAGGAGTACCTGGAGGTGTTAGTTGTGAAACTATTCCATGTTCCTTAAGGAACTCGTCAAACTCCGTACTCATATACTCGCCACCTCGGTCCGACCGAAGTGCTTTGATATGATTACCAGTTTGTTTCTCGACTAGGGCCTTGAATTCCTGGAATTTCTCAAAAGCCTCGGATTTATGTTTCATTAAGTATACATAACCATACCTAGTATGATCATTTGTAAACATAATGAAATATTGATATCCATCACGTGTTGCTTCCAAAGCACCACAAACGTCAGTATGGATTAATCCCAGTTTATCAGCGGCTCTTTCAAAAGTCCCTGTGAAGGGGGACTTATTCATTTTACCTTTAAGGCAAGATTCACAAGTAGGAAAGGGATCCGATCCCAATGGACCCATAAGTCCATCATTTTCCATCTTGTAAACCTTGGTCTGACCAACATGACCAAGTCTAAGATGCCATTTCAAAACTTGATTGGTTTCATCCCTACCACGTTTTCTAGTCATAGTATTCACAACTACTTTGTTGCTGAGATTTAGATGATACAATCCATTTAACAATGTAGCAGTACCCACTAGTTTATTTCTGAAATAAATTTTGTAGGAACCATCACCAATGAAAAATGAAAAACCTTTTCGGTCCATGACCGGAATGGATACAATGTTTTTGTGCCCCTTGGGCAAAACAAGTACATCTTCTAAAGTCAAAACAAAGCCGGATTCTAAACCCAAAAGAAGTGATCCTATGTCGGTCGCCTCGACACTATGCCCGCTTCCATTGTGATCATAACTTCTCGGCTCCAAGCTTCCTACTTTGTTCGAGATCACGATTCACGGTACAAATATGAGAACTAGCACGAGAATCCGGTATCGAAGGAGAAAATACGATGTGCGAACATTTTGTTTCCAAAACTAAAAGTTCTATACGAAGTGCCATGAAGAATCGGACAGTCTCTAGCCCGGTGGCCCGACTCACCGCACTTGAGACAAGCATCCTTCTTCTTCTTGTTCTTGAACCATCGGGGCCTTGCCCTTACCCTTAAGGTCCTTTGCTTGTGGTCAGTCAGCTTCTTGGTCTTTTTCTTCTTATTCTTAGACTTAGAAGTCGGAAGAAATCACAAGGGCCGACTCCTTCATCCGCGAGTCTTCATCGAGGCGAGCGGTCACAAGTTTGTTCATTATCCCGGCTAAATTACATGCAATCTCATTGCGGTTGAAGTTCATAACAAGCTGTGAGCGGGAATCGGGGAGAGGCGTAGGATAAGGTCGGTTTGGAGAGAAGTATCCATTTTAAAATCAAGAGCCTCCAATCTCTCGATCATGGATATCATTTTGAGGACGTGTTCCCCAACCTTATCACCTTCCTTCATCCTTGCACCGAACAACAGTTGCTTGGATATCTCATATCTAGCAGTTCTGCTGTGCTCACCATAAAGTTCGGTTAAGTGAGATAGAATCTGCCTAGCAGAAGTCATTTTCTCATGAGCTCTCTGAAGCTCATTAGACATGGAAGCCATCATATAAGTACGGACTTTCACGTCATCCTTAACCCACTTTTCGTGGTTTTCAATCTCTTCCTGATTGGCTCGGGTCCGCACAGGAGGCGCGGGAATGTCCGTCTCCAAGACGTATCCCAGTGCCTCTATACTGAGGACAATCATCAGATTGCGTAGCCAATCCACAAAGTTAGGTCCCATTAAGGTGTTCTTTTTGAGTAGAATTGAGAGTGGATTCATTGTCATATTGAGAGTTATGTCTGCATTAAGTATAGCAGTTAATTAGTGACTTGTTATATTATGATCTGAGTATAGAATTAAGGTCTTTTCTATTCTTGTTACCCAGCTCCCACTATTTTATCGGAACAACACACTCCCATGTGAAATCCGGAAGTATCGTCGCACTACTTCATAGTGGTGATCGAGTTCTTTATAAATCTTAATAGAGGGCAACCGAACAGGTTTCTAGTCTATTAATTTTCATAAAGTGGTGTCCAACACCAACCCATCTAATGAATGATTCGATCTTCTTTTTCCCCTTGTTCACTCCCCTCAACCTATACGGTTTCTATGGTTCTTGAACAAGTTAAGTTTATACCATCGACGCAAATCAGTTTCACAATTGAATCTTATCCGGCAACCTATCAAGTTTCTAGGGATAAAATTTGCTCCAACCGAAGGTATCCAATGCGCTCCCGGTAATTTATCCGTCCTCCTGACGACTACCCGATAACTCGGAAGCATAGCACATCCGGTTTGGATTTCAATTTCCCGAAAGCTCGATGGAGGGAAGGAAAACCTTGAAACCTTATAAACTTAATGATTTGTTGTGGGAGAATTTTCGCGATTAACGTTACACTTTGCACATTAATCATTTTAGCGCGTTTGTTGCATTCATACAATATGTAACAACCATTCACAACCTAGTTGCTACCAACATGTGGTTCATGGACCGTTCCTAGAAAACAAAAACTCCGTAATCTAATTACAAGTCTTTGTCTTGAATCTTCGTCTTCTCGAAACGGATCTTCCTCCGGTCTTCGTCATTACATATAAATTTTACATTGAAAAATTGCATCCTAGATACAAATATTTCTAGTAAAATAAATAGGATCAAAACGGCATTTACAACCCAATCGAATAAAACGAACAATTCAAACTAAGTCCATGAACCACATCCCCATTCAAAAGCATTCATCGATAAATACTCAATAAATGGATAGCGAGAAGATTACATATGATCGATCAATAATCAACAATAAATAGAATTGATCGATCAATTCAACAATAATCGACAATTTAATTTTCGTCAAGTAGTATACCCTTAAAATATTTTCTTTGAATTTTCCCTCATCAAAAATTCCAAATTAATGATTTTAAAGCAGGAAAATTCAATAATCGAAAATATCTTGAAAACGAGACCCGGTGCTGACGGCTGGAAAAGCGCGGCGGCACGGGCACCACGGCCGGCGGCTACGAGGCCACGCCGCTCCAGACAGGAAAGGGCCCCGACCATGCCGGACACGGCCGTGAGATCTGCACTACCGGCGGATACATCGAGCACTCGGCTCGTCTGGCCTACGCCCGGCGGGACTCGGCTCGTCGGCAAGTGTCGGCCGGATCGGCGAGCACTCGGCTCGTCTGACAACACGCCCGGCGGGACTTGGCTCGATCTGACAAGCGTCGGCCACGGGCGGGCGTGCTCGGCCATACTCGGCGTTGTATGGAAAAGCGTCCAACGATTGATCTGACTCGTTTTGGCAGATTTCTAAAATCCTGTTATTCCTGATCTGAATATTATTAATATAAATCATATTTCCAAGAAAAACCTGATTTATACCATAACATAAAATCACGGAAGAACAACACTACGACGAACAATAAAATATCTACGATTATCAAAGTGATTCTAAATCACAAAATAAGCATTCCAAATGCTAAATATCGTATATACGATCGCAAGACCTCGCTCCGATACCACTGTTGGGATTCGGTGCGTAAAACGAAGGCCCAGCGGAAGCGGTAAAACGAAAATTAATTCGATCCGAATCCCTACGAGGATCGATTGAGCTACGCATATACGAATATAAAATAAACAAAGGAAGATTCGAAATCATACCCTTGTCGTCCGTTGATTATATGGATTTCCTTCTCTTGAGCTATTCCCCAAACGATCGAAAATGCTCCAAGCCCTTGGATGATCCAACGCCGAAAAAACCGCGTCTCTACTTGTCACGCGTCAGAGAAACGAACGGAATTACAACACTCGATTAACCTCTAAGGTTACGGCTAGAATCAAGTGATGAAACTTTAATTATAACACTCTAAGTGTTTAAATATATATCTCTCAATTTTATCTCTTGATGTTTCTCTAAGAACAAATCAAGAACAAAATGAAGAAAAGGAAGAAGAAGACTTGAGTATTATGAAAAAGGAACTCAAAGTTCTTTTTCTCTCTCTTACCCTTAACTCACGTAAAGCACTATGTGGAAGTGGTAGTTTAGTCTTCCCTTTTATTCTTCCAAGCTTATCACTTCAAATCCCCTTTATAATATAATAAGAGATACCATGTCTCTTAAAATCATTTGTCTTCCATTATAAAATGGAGACAAAGACCAAGAGGGGTTAGGTGAAAGGGGGGCAGCCATCTAGAAGGGGAATATGAGTTTGGTCCGTTTCGGACTCCCGTGAGTCCAAACAGATAAACTCTGATTCCGTTCCGATGTATTTATATTAATTAATTAATCCAATTAATTAATCATATCTAATACATAACAACATAATTAATTTCTCCAAGAAATAATTATATTTATGAATTAAATTAATCACCCAGTAATTTATTTAATTCATTTGGCCGTAAATTAATTTATCGATAAATCAATTTAGACATCGAATGTCCCAAATTTAATTAGACATCGATGTCGATAAATTAGATATCCAATATCTAATATTAATAATGAGAGAACAAGCAAGATTCATTCCGTCGTCAGTCCTATTGCGTGACTCGGTAGGTTCGTCTCAGTCAGCAATGGGAGGAACCAAAGAGTAGTAGCACCACCTAGCCAGCCTGGCGGCCTACACCGTACCCCAACTGAGAACGAATGATTGGGATCATTCAAGAACCATTCTGTCATGAATACCAGTATACGTTTAAACTCTTCTTTCAAATGTCCCGATCAAGTTATAGGGTCACGGTCAGTCAAACTCTATCTGTTACTTGACGCTATGCATGCGTTAATGCAAATCGAGATCATCGAGCTCTCGTGTATCCAATACAACTAGCTCCAATGCTTTGGCCAAAGACTTATGATCTCATCTGCCAATAACCGCATAGGACATTTAACCCGTTCATTAACAGGGGAAAGAATTCTATCTTGGTATTGGTAGGACTGCTACTTGCCCATCAAGATGCACGTCTAGGTTGACCCCGCCTTAGGTTTACGAGGTCGAACTACTCTAATGAAAATCTTGACGTCACAAGCACATCCCTACTAAATCCTCAAGTCGAAGGTTCACGAATACCTATCACAACCTTTCGATTCCGTCATTGGTTGTCCGGAGTGAAATCGTGTGACGAATCGAGGGTGAAGCGGTTGAGTATACTAATCCAATTAGCATACCTATAACGTGTGCTCCCACTAAACATTAGCGTTCGACAGGCACTCTCCATGTCAAAGAACACGTCATACAAGTCTTCACATAAACTTAATGCCCAGTCAAGTTTCATCGACTTGCGAACGATTAAGTATTTGAGCTATAAACCTTTCCAGTGCCGACCTCCTTATCCAATAAGGAGTGGAACATTTTGCTCTCAAATATATGGACTAGTTTCTATATGTATATTTACGAGTTAGGAACGCCAGTAACTACCAGTAAATAAAGAAACATTCATTGCCTTACATTAATGATTTACATAATTACAAGTACAATGCCCTCACTCAACATCCTTTGAGTGGCATTCGAGGGCATACTCCTAACATGCTCACTACGGGTTAGATCCGACGGGGTCTCAGTAGGGGTCCACGGAGGTATGGATCGACGAGCTTTGCTTTTAACCACTACGGGTTAGATCCGACGGGGTCTCGGTAGGGGTCCGTGGAGGTGTGGATCGACGGTTAATTGTGGTGCTTTTTTCAAATGTGTTTTGAGATTGGCGTTTCCATAAACGAGCGTTTTTGAACGGCTTTCATGATTGCATGTATTGACTAAGTGTGAAAGAGGTAAGTTGTTCGTTTGGCCTACTCGGCTAGGATGGCACTAGAGTATTTTGTCGTATGTGTTTTAGTCTTTTAATTGTGGGGTTTGATGTTGGAAAATGAACCTTGCTATCGTTCTCGTGTACTATGATTTGATGAATTTTGGGGCTCGAATCCCAATGGTTTGGTAAAGGTCATTTTACGGAAAATAAACCTTCGGGGTGGTGACCCTATTCGTATTTTCGAGTTTTTGAAAGAGAAAGATTCGATAATCCTAAATTGTTTTCTATTAAAACTCCTGGAGGCATATCAAACCATTTTGAAAACTATTTTCCATTGATTGGTGATTCTCTCGGTTTTTGGAAAGTTTTACTCAAACTCTTGCCTCATGAAGTATTTTTTTGTTATGTTGGAATCATTGAGGATTCTTGATTGTTACTATTCTTGAAACTTGAATTGTATGACCCGTAATCTTTGCACTTTGTACTTGCACTAGCAAACTAATAGAATTTTGCTAACCCCCAAGAAATCGGGGGGTGGATGTCTATATTGCATTCAGGTTTTGAGAGCATAACACAGGGTCGGCACGAAGGATGATGAAAGATGATCGATACTAATCATATGTGGAACCGTATGTTGTGTATTAGTTCAGTTGTACTTTATTTCCGCTACAGTATTTTTCCCCATTATACGGGAGTTTGTTGTATTTTGACCCCTGCGTGGGCAAGTATTGTAATCAAGTTGTATGTTTTTATTAAAAGGCCAAATTGGTCTACTGAGTCTTTTTAGCCTTAAAGGCATTGTCGAGTTGTTCGTTTGTTGTTACCAGCCTGGTAGATCCTTGAGGAAAGGTTCTACGTCGTGTAATATCCCTGAGCGGATTGGGGGTGTTACATAAATGGTATCAGAGCTTAGGTTGTGGAAACCTAGGCTGTCGGGTTTAGTTGTGTCTGTTGAGTTTTGTCTCGTCGGATTTTGTCTCACTAAGTCATGTCGCGACGCATCATCTCAGTTTGTTGGTCGTGATTAGTATCGTGGGGCGATCATCATCTTCGTGCGACCTGTTGATGTAAGTCTCCCTTCTTTATATTTGTGTCTCGTCTGATGCGAGTTACAAGTAAGATTATGAGTTAAATGACGGAATCCTCTTATGGATTTTGATTTCGTGATATGTGGTTATTTGACTCTCATATTTCGTTCATATGAGGAGTAGTGTTGCTGGATTGTGCATGTTGGACTGTATTTCATTTATCTGCTGCGTGAGTTCTTTTGTAATGGCTTTCGGTATTTTACCGACTGAGTTTTATTTCGAAAACCGATTCCCTTAACCGAGTTTTTGACATTATGGACTTGATCGTTTTGGCGAAATTCTTATGACAGTATTTAGTATTTTGTAAATGGCTTTTGTGAGTTTTTGAAATATTACCGTCATCGGCCTTTTTGGCGTTTTTGTAAATGGTTTTTAGCCTGGTGGGTTCCGACGCGGGACCCACGGCGCTATAATGTTCCGTGTAATTACCTGAAATTTTTGGGCATTCTAGCCCATTGAATTATCTTTGAAAACCTTGAGTATCTTAGAAAATAAATTTCGAGACGTACTTTTAAAATGAAATATTTTCTCGTGGTACATCCAAGGTGCCACAATATGTTTCAAAATTCTTCTACCTCGAGGACCAAAATGTTTTGAGATATTTTCAATGTTTTAGAAACACTTTTACTTAGACCCGTGGGTCGAATATTCTGAAAGTTTTTCACTAAGAGAAAGTGTCCTCATTTTTATCAAATGCGAAATGGTTCTCCAAAGTCTCGATAACGATGTTTCACGTTTGTACTTTTTTTGAAAGGTGATACTCAAGATCAACCGGTGTTTTTCTAAATTATTTTCAAAAGGAGCTTTTCATTTTTAAAACCTATTTATTCCCGTTTGAGGGCTGGGTATGTATGTATGATGTTCGCGTTGTTGTTATGATGTTTGCTCCCGAGTATGATCGAATTGGTGGCATGAACGTCGAGGCGTTGCCACGCATTTGTTGTACTAGCCTTCTGTGAGAGGTGTGAAGTGGTGTTTACTGTTTATCGCCTCGTGGTGATTTGCGTGTTGTCTCACGAGTGTGATTTGTTAAAGCTTGTATTTTTGTGCGTTTATGCACATGGGTGATTGTTTCATGATGTTTGTGATTATGTGTTGGTTATCGTTCGGGCCGTTGTAATCGTCGAACGATGCCGTTGTTGTTGTGATTTTTGTATGCATTGATATGTTATGCTGAGATGGCATCTACGGTATGTTGTTTTGCGGTGTTATATTCCATTGTATCTAGCATCTGTATTTTCGGTACGCCGAGCCGAGGCATTTCAACCGTGATGTGCCGGGGGAATGTACGCGCAATTTGTCCTTCCTCGCCTGTGATGCGTTTCAAGTGCGGACTCGGGGGACATCATGTTCAGTTTTGTGAGTTGATTACCGAGCCTTCCGAGGCACGGACTTGAGCATTGATATCAGGACCGGCTCAGTGGAGTCCATGAGGGGCGTGGTCTATCAGTTGTATGTTATGTTATTTCCTTACCTTGTTGTTTCGAACTTCGGAAATTAAGTTCATTTATTCGAAGTGGATTGGATTTTGAACTTCTGTATTTTCGACTCTGTCGACTCGTTTTTGTTTGTTGACATTTTCTGATCTTGTCATGCCCCTTGCTTTTGTTGATCGAACGATTGTGGTATTGTTTTGGAATAACTCGTTTGTCGTTGTGACCTTTCAATTGCTATTCCCTTTCTTGTGGACCTTATGTGAATGCACATCTCGTTATTTTCACCGGATCATATAATGTGTTGAGTCGAGATGTGAACCTTGGAGTTGTTGTTTGAATTTTATTGTTCTTCGTGATTCGAACATGATTGTTCGATTTTTGTTGTCTCGATCGTTGTGGTTCGATCGTTTGATTGTTCGGTTTTTGTTGATCTCGTTTCGTGATTGTTGAACGTTCAGACTCCTTCGTAATTCCCTTAAGTTTGGGAAATTAGTCTCGTTTTCGATCTTTCAACCCTTGGATGGTGGAATTCCGTATTTGTTCAGCGATTGGCTCGCGTTTTGATGGATGTACCATTGGGTTGGTCAATAGTATTGATTTTCGTTCGTTGTGTTTTGTGATTGTTCGGATAATCGACTTGATTGTATTATCTGTTTGATGATGCTTGTCACTTGTTGGTTTTAGTATGTCTGTACCGGTGGCGTTGTGTTGGTTATCGTGGATCGTGTTTTCACGCCGTATATTCCTTTGCGTTGCTTGTAACGTTTCGCTGTTGGGCGTAAGTTACGCGTTTCTTGTGTATTTCGTTGAGTTTTCCTGGCGGGATATTACTTCTCCCTACTTGTTTTAAGTTTCGGGACGAAACTTCTTTTAAGGAGGGTAGTATGTAATATCCGCAATTTCGATTTCTGGTAATATCTTTTTTTTTCGGTGGGAGTCCGTTTTGACGACTCGCTCATGACCGTTTCGTCATTTCGAGAATGATTAATTCTGCACTTTTTGTCATCCGAGTTCGTTTCAGTATCGTTTTGTTGAGTTCCATGTTCTTAAGCGGTTTTTCCGCAATTGAGTTCAATTCTTGCGAATCTCGTCCGAAACTATTGTTTCGAGTTTCTCGTAAGTTCATTTAATGTTATTATTCATGTTGTGAGCTTGAGCTTGGTGTTTCGATCGTGTATCGAGTATTTCGGACATTTTGGGCCATTTTCGTAATTTCCCAAAGTTTGGGGTAATTACATTCCGTTGTCGGATTTCGAGCCTTCGGGTGGTCGGAATCATGTGTACTCTTAGTGCTCGGATTCGTCTTTGCGAGTACTTCGTAACCGTATCTTCGATTCATATTCAGGTTCGGATTTCGGGGTCGTCCGGGTCGTCCGGGTCGTCGGAGTTGGCCACGGCCGAGTCATGGCCGGGCATGTTGGGGCCAGGCCAACCCTGGCCGAGTTACGGCCGGAAGGGCCCGGCAGTTACGGCCGGAAGGGCCCGGCAGTTACGGACGGAAGGGCCCGACAGTTATGTACGTAAGGCCGGTTACGTACGTAACGCTGTCGGCATTTCTGGGCAGTGAGTTCGGCCATGGCCGGTTACGGCCGTAAGCCATGGCCGATTACATACGTAAGGCGGCCAACAGGCTGCCTATATAAGGCCCAGCAGACGGTTTTTTCACCCATTTTCTCATTCTTTTCCTTATATTCCATGGCTGGAGGTGTGGTTATCATGTAGAGATGTTGTTGGACAATCAATCCATGAAGTCTTGGAGTTCATATCATCAATCATCCATCCTATAACATCCTTTGATCGAGTGAATCAGGTCAGATTTTCTAGAAATCTAGTTTTGGGGAATTTGGGTATTTTGGTTGATTTCGTCCGTTTAATCCGATTTAACTTAGGATTGTGATGGGTTGATGATTATTTAGATGTATTATATCATTTCTCTTGTTATTCCATTGTTGGATCGTATCGATTCATTGATTTGGTCGAGTTCTTGATCGACGCCTTGAAGGTGTCCGGTAGAATGTCATAGAGGGGTTTTCGGACGTTCTACGATTATTCTTTCTCGTATGATCGTTGATTTATTAATTATATAATTTTAGGGTCGTGTTTCTTGCGAAGAAACCGTGTTGAACCCTTCCGTTCGTCGTCATCTTCTTTTTCGATGGCATGAGGCGTTTCGAAGCTTCCCGGTTGAACCGCGTCCGTTGGAGTACATGCGTGCCAATTTCGAGGCAAGTACCTTGTTCATACGCTTCTCGTTTTGTGGATATGATGATCGGTATTCGTCCTGGTGTGTTTGTTTGGTTATTTGAAATGAATTTCCAAGAGATTCATTTTGGCCTCGTTAAGGGCTCTTTTTAAAAATGTGTGTGTTTTGTGAACGGTGTGGTTTGGGGAATTGATTATGATTTGATTGTTTTGAATGTTGAGGGCTTTGGTGATACCCCTGTTGTTTAAAGTTATGGAATCATGTATTCCGCGTTAATCATGTTGTGTTGAGATGAGTTTGATAACGGTGTCGAGTAAGTGGCCATCTCTAGTAAGTATTCTTGATGAGCTTACATTCTTAGCATTTTAGTATTGCATGAGTAATGTGTGTATGTGTGTGTATGCTCACTACGGGTTAGATCCGACGGGGTCTCGGTAGGGGTCCACGGAGGTGTGGATCGACGAGCTTTGCTTTTAACCACTACGGGTTAGATCCGACGGGGTCTCGGTAGGGGTCCACAGAGGTGTGGATCGACGGTTAATTGTGGTGCTTTTTTCAAATGTGTTTTGAGATTGGCATTTCCGGAAACGAGCGTTTTTGAACGGATTTCATGATTGCATGCATTGACTAAGTGTGAAAGAGGTAAGTTGTTCGTTTGGCCTACTTGGCTAGGATGGCACTAGAGTATTTTGTCGTATATGTTTTTGTCTTTTAATTGTGGGGTTTGATGTTGGAAAATGAACCTTGCTATCGTTCTCGTGTACTGTGATTTGATGAAATTTGGGGCTAGAATCCCAATGGTTTTGTAAAGGTAATTTTACGGAAAATAAACCTTCGGGGCGGTGACCCCATTCGTATTTTCGAGTTTTGGAAAGAGAAAGATTCGATACTCCTAAATTGTTTTCTATTAAAACTCCTGAAGGCATATCAAACCATTTTGAAAACTATTTTCCCTTGATTGGTGATTCTCTCGGTTTTTGGAAAGTTTTACTCAAACTCTTGCCTCGGGAAGTATTTTCTTGTTATGTTGGAATCTTTGAGGATTCTTGATTGTTACTATTCTTGAAACTTGAATTGTATGACCCGTAATATTTGCACTTTGTACTTGCACTAGCAAAATAGTGGAATTTTGCTAACCCCCGAGAAATCGGGGGGTGGATGTCTGTATTGCATTCAGGTTTTGGGAGCATAACACAGGGTCGGCGCGAAGGATGATGAAAGATGATCGATACTAATCATATGTGGAACCGTATGTTGTGTATTGGTTCAGTTGTACTTTATTTCCGCTACAGTATTTTTCCCCATTATACGGGAGTTTGTTGTATTTTGACCCCTGCGTGGGCAAGTATTGTAATCAAGTTGTATGTTTTTATTGAAAGGCCAAATTGGTCTACTGAGTCTTTTTAGCCTTAAAGGCATTGTCGAGTTGTTCGTTTGTTGTTACCAGCCTGATAGATCCTTGAGGAAAGGTTCTATGGCGTGTAATATCCCTGAGCTGATTGGGGGTGTTACATAAATGGTATCAGAGCTTAGGTTGTGGAAACCTAAGCTGTCGGGTTTAGTTGTGTCTGTTGAGTTTTGTCTCGTCGGATTTTGTCTGACTGAGTCATGTCACGATGCGTCGTCTGAGTTTGTTGGTCGTGATTAGTATCGTGGGGCGATCATCATCTTCGTGCGACCTGTGGATGTAGGTCTCCCTTCTTTATATTTGTGCCTCGTCTGATGCGAGTTACAAGTAAGATTATGAGTTAATTGACGGAATCCTCTTATGGATTTTGATTTCGTGATATGTGGTTATTTGACTCTCATATTTCGTTCATATGAGGAGTAGTGTTGCTGGATTGTGCATGTTGGGCTGTATTTCTTTTATCTAATGGCTTTCGGTATTTTACCGACTGACTTTTATTTCGAAAACCGATTCCCTTAACCGAGTTTTTGGCATTATGGCCTTGATCGTTTTGGCGAAAATCTTATGACGGTATTTAGTATTTTGTAAATGGCTTTTGTGAGTTTTTGAAATATTACCGTCATCGGCCTTTTTGGCGTTTTTGTAAATGGTTTTTAGCCTGGTGGGTTCCGGCGCGGGACCCACGGCGCTATAATGTTCCGTGTAATTACCTGAAATTTTTGGGCATTCTAGCCCATTGAATTATCTTTGAAAACCTTGAGTATCTTAAAAAATAAATTTCGAGACGTACTTTTAAAATGAATTATTTTCTCGTGGTACATCCAAGGTGCCACAATATGTTTCAAAATTCTTCTACCTCGAGGACCAAAATGTTTTGAGATATTTTCAATGTTTTAGAAACACTTTTACTTAGACCCGAGGGTCGAATATTCTGAAAGTTTTTCACTAAGAGAAAGTGTCCTCATTTTTATCAAATGCGAAATGGTTCTCCAAAGTCTCGATAACGATGTTTCACGTTTATACTTTTTTTGAAAGGTGATACTCAAGATCAACCGGTGTTTTTCTAAATTATTTTCAAAAGGAGGTTTTCGTTTTTAAAACCTATCCATTCCCGTTTGAGGGCTGGGTATGTATGTATGATGTTCGCGTTGTCGTTATGATGTTCGCTCCCGAGTATGATCGAATTGGTGGCATGAACGTCGAGGCGTTGCCACGCGTTTGTTGTACTAGCCCTCTGTGAGAGGTGTGAAATTGTGTTCACTATTTATCGCCTCATGGTGATTTGCGTGTTGTCGCACGAGTGTGAGTTGTTAAAGCTTGGATTTTTGTCCGTTTATGCACATGGGTGATTGTTTCATGATGTTTGTGATTGTGTGCTAGCTATCGTTCGGGCCGTTGTAATCGTCGAACGATGTCGTTGTTGTTGTGATTTTTGTATGCGTTGATATGTTATACTGAGTTGGCATCTCCAGTATGTTGTTTTGCGGTGTTATGTTCCATTGTATCTAGCATCCGTATTTTCGGTATGCCGAGCCGAGGCATTTCAACCGTGATGTGCCGGGGGAATGTACGCGCAATTTGTCCTTCCTCGCCTGTGACGCGTTTCAAGTGCGGAGTCGAGGGACATCATGTTCAGTTTTGTGAGTTGATTACCGAGCCTTCCGAGGTACGGACTTGAGCATTGATATCAGGACCGGGCTCCGAGGAGTCCCTGAGGGGCGTGGTCTATCAGTTGTATGTTATGTTATTTCGTTACCTTGTTGTTTTGAACTTCGGAAATTAAGTTCTTTTATTCGAAGTGGATCGGATTTTGAACTTCTGTATTTTCGACTCTGTCGACTCGTTTATGTTCGTTGACATTTTCTGAGCTTGTCCTGCCCCTTGCTTTTGTTGATCGAACGAGTGTGGTATTGTTTCGGAATAACTCGTTTGTCGTTGTGACCTTTCAATTGCTATTCCCTTTCCTGTGGACCTTATGTGAATGCACATCTCGTTGTTTTCACCGGATCATATATTGTCTTGAGTCGAGATGTGAACCTTGGAGTTGTTGTTTGAATTTTATTGTTCTTCGTGATTCGAACATGATTGTTCGATTTTTGTTGTCTCGATCGTTGTGGTTCGATCGTTTGATTGTTCGGTTTTTTTTATCTCGTTTCGTGATTGTTGAACGTTCAGACTCCTTCGTAATTCCCTTAAGTTCAGGAAAATAGTCTCGTTTTCGATCTTCTAACCATTAGACGGTGGAATTCCGTATTTGTTCAGCGATTGGCACATGTTTTGATGGATGTACCGTTGGGTTGGTCAATAGTATTGATTTTCGTTGGTTGTGTTTTGTGATTGTTCGGATAATTGACTTGATTGTATTATCTGTTTGATGATGCTTGTAACTTGTTGGTTTTATTATGTCTCTACTGGTGGCGTTGTGTTGGTTATCGTGGATCGTGTTTTCACGCCGTATATTCCTTTGCGTTGCTTGTAACGTTTCGCTGTTGGGCGTAAGTTACGCGTTTCTTGTGTATTTTGTTGAGTTTTCCTGGCGGGATATTGCTTCTCCCTACTTGTTTTAAGTTTCGGGACGAAACTTCTTTTAAGGAGGGTAGTATGTAATATCCGCAATTTTGATTTCCGGTAATATCTTCTTTTTCGGCGGGAGTCCGTTTTGATGACTCGCTCATGACCGTTTCGTCATTTCTAGAATGATTAATTCTGCACTTTTTGTCATCCGAGTTCGTTTCAGTATCGTTTTGTTGAGTTCCGTGTTCTTAAGCGGTTTTTCCGCACTTGAGTTCAATTCTTGTGAATCTCGTCCGAAACTGTAGTTTCGAGTTTCTAGTAAGTTCATTTAATGTTATTATTCATGTTGCGAGCTTTGGCTTGGTGTTTCGATCGTGTATTGAGTATTTCGGACGTTTTGGGCCATTTTTGTAATTTCCCAAAGTTTAGGGTAATTACTTTCCGTTGTCGAATTTCGAGCCTTCAGGTGGTCGGAATCATGTGTACTCTTAGTGCTCGGATTTGTCTTTGCGAGTACTTCGTAACCGTATCTTCGATTCATATTCAGATTTGGGTTTCGGGGTCGTCCGGGTCGTCGGAGTTGGCCACGGCCGAGCCATGGCCGGGCATGTTGGGGCCAGGCCAGCCCTGGCCGAGTTACGGCCGGAAGGGCCCGGCAGTTACGTATGTAAGGCCGGTTACGTACGTAACGCTGTCGGCATTTCTGGGCAGTGAGTTCGGCCATGGCCGGTTACGGCCCTAAGCCATGGCCGATTACATACATAAGGCGGCCGACAGGCTGCCTATATAAGGCCCAGCAGACGGTTTTTTCACCCATTTTCTCATTCTTTTCCTTCTCTTCCACGGCTGGAGGTGTGGTTATCATGGACAGATGTTGTTGGACAATCAATCCATGAATTCTTGGAGTTCATATCATCAATCATCCATCCTATAACATCCTTTGATCGAGTGAATCAGGTCAGATTTTCTAGAAATCTAGTTTTGGGGAATTTGGGTATTTTGGTTGATTTCGTCCGTTTAATCCGTTTTAACTTAGGATTGTGATGGGTTGATGATTATTTAGATGTATTATATCATTTCTCTTGTTATTCCATGGTTGGATCATATCGATTCATTGTTTTGGTCGGTAGAATGTCATAGAGGGGTTTTTGGACGTTCTATGATTATTCTCTCTCGTATGATCGTTGATTTATTAATTATATGATTTTAGGGTTGAGTTTCTTGTGAAGAAACCGTGTTGAACCCTTCCGTTTGTCGTCATCTTCCTTTTCGATGGCATGAGGCGTTTCGAAGCTTCCCGGTTGAACCGCATCCGTTGGAGTACATATGTGTGCCAATTTCGAGGCAAGTACCTTGTTCATACGCTTCTCGTTTTGTGGATATGATGATCGGTGTTCGTCTTGGTGTGTTTGTTTGGTTATTTGAAATAAATTTTCAAGAGATTCATTTTGGCCTCGTTAATGGCTCTTTTTAAAAATGTGTGTGTTTTGTGAACGGTGTGGTTTGGGGAATTGATTATGATTTGATTGTTTTGAACGTTGAGGGCTTTGGTGATACCCCTGTTGTTTAAAGTTACGGAATCATGTATTCCGCGTTAATCATGTTGTGTTGAGATGAGTTTGATAACGGTGTCGAGTAAGTGGCCATCTCTAGTAAGTATTCTTGATGAGCTTACATTCTTAGCATTTTAGTATTGCATGAGTAATGTGTGTGTGTGTATGCTCACTACGGGTTAGATCCGATGGGGTCTCGGTAGGGGTCCACGGAGGTGTGGATCGACGAGCTTTGCTTTTAACCACTACGGGTTAGATCCGTCGGGGTCTTGGTATGGGTCCACGGAGGTGTGGATCGACGGTTAATTGTGGTGCTTTTTTCAAATGTGTTTTGAGATTGGCGTTTTCGGAAACGAGCATTTTTGAACGGCTTTCATGATTGCATGCATTGACTAAGTGTTAAAGAGGTAAGTTGTTCGTTTGGCCTACTTGGCTAGGATGGCACTAGAGTATTTTTTCGTATGTGTTTTAGTCTTTTAATTGTGGGGTTTGATGTTGGAAAATGAACCTTGCTATCGTTCTCGTGTACTGTGATTTGATGAAATTTGGGGCTAGAATCCCAATGGTTTTATAAAGGTCATTTTACTGAAAATAAACCTTCGGGGCGGTGACCCCATTCGTATTTTTGAGTTTTGGAAAGAGAAAGATTCGATAATCCTAAATTGTTTTCTATTAAAACTCCCGAAGGCATATCAAACCATTTTGAAAACTATTTTCCCTTGATTGGTGATTCTCTCGGTTTTTGGAAAGTTTTACTCAAACTCTTGCCTCGGGAAGTATTTTCTTGTTATGTTGGAATCTTTGAGGATTCTTGATTGTTACTATTCAGGAAACTTGAATTGTATGACCCATAATCTTTGCACTTTGTACTTGCACTAGCAAAATAGTGGAATTTTGCTAACCCCCGAGAAATCGGGGGGTGGATGTCTGTATTGCATTCAGGTTTTGGGAGCATAACACAGGGTCGGCGCGAAGGATGATGAAAGATGATCGATACTAATCATATGTGGAACCGTATGTTGTGTATTGGTTCAGTTGTACTTTATTTCCGCTACAGTATTTTTTCCCATTATACGGGAGTTTGTTGTATTTTGACCCCTGCGTGGGCAAATATTGTAATCAAGTTGTATGTTTTTATTGAAAGGCCAAATTGGTCTACTGAGTCTTTTTAGCCTTAAAGGCATTGTCGAGTTGTTCGTTTGTTGTTACCAGCCTGGTAGATCCTTTAGGAAAGGTTCTACGGCGTGTAATATCCCTGAGCGGATTGGGGGTGTTACATAAATGGTATCAGAGCTTAGGTTGTGGAAACCTAGGCTGTCGGGTTTAGTTTTGTCTGTTGAGTCTTGTCTCGTCGGATTTTGTCTGACTGAGTCATGTCGCGACGCGTCGTCTGAGTTTGTTGGTCGTGATTAGTATCGTGGGGCGATCATCATCTTCGTACGACCTGTCGATGTAAGTCTCCCTTCTTTATGTTTGTGCCTCGTCTGATGCGAGTTACAAGTAAGATTATGAGTTAATTGACGGAATCCTCTTATGGATTTTGATTTCGTGATATGTGGTTATTTGACTCTCATATTTCGTTCATATGAGGAGTAGTGTTGCTGGATTGTGCATGTTGGACTGTATTTCTTTTATTTGCTGCGTGAGTTCTTTTGTAATGGCTTTCGGTATTTTACCGACTGAGTTTTATTTCGAAAACCGATTCCCTTAACCGAGTTTTTGGCATTATGGCCTTGATCGTTTTGGCGAAATTCTTATGACGGTAGAATGTAAGGCCGGTTACGTACGTAAGGCCCGGTCGGTTACGTACGTAACGCTGTCGGCATTTCTGGGCAGTGAGTTCGGCCATGGCCGGTTACGGCCGTAAGCCATGGCCGATTACGTACCTAAGGCGGCCGGCAGGCTGCCTATATAAGGCCCAGCAGACGGTTGTTTCACCCGTTTTCTCATTCTTTTCCTTCTCTTCCGCGACTGGAGGTGTGGTTATCATGGAGAGATGTTGTTGGACAATCAATCCATGAAGTCTTGGAGTTCATATCATGAATCATCCATCCTATAACATCCTTTGATCGAGCGAATCAGGTCAGATTTTCTAGAAATCTAGTTTTGGGGAATTTGGGTATTTTGGTTGATTTCGTCCGTTTAATCCGATTTAACTTAGGATTGTGATAGGTTGATGATTATTTAAGTGTATTATATCATTTCTGTTGTTATTCCATGGTTGGATCGTATCGATTCATTGTTTTGGTCGAGTTCTTGATCGATGCCTTGAAGGTGTCCGGTACAATGTCATAGAGGGGTTTTCGGACGTTTTATGATTATTCTTCCTCGTATGATCGTTGATTTATTAATTATATGATGTTAGGGTCAAGTTTCTTGCGAAGAAACCGTGTTGAACCCTTCCGTTCGTCGTCATCTTCCTTTTCGATGGCATGAGGCGTTTCGAAGCTTCCCGGTTGAACCGCGTCCGTTGGAGTACATGCGTGCCGATTTCGAGGCAAGTACCTTGTTCATACACTTCTCGTTTTGTTTATATGATGATCGGTGTTCGTCTTGGTGTGTTTGTTTTGTTATTTGAAATGAATTTCCAAGAGATTCGTTTTGGCCTCGTTAAGGGCTCTTTTTAAAAAATGTGTGTGTTTTGTGAACAGTGTGCTTTGGGGAATTGATTATGATTTGATTGTTTTGAACGTTGAGGGCTTTGGTGATACCCCTATTGTTTAAAGTTATGGAATCATGTATTCCGCATTAATCGTGTTGTGTTGAGATGAGTTTGATAACGGTGTCGAGTAAGTGGCCATCTCTAGTAAGTATTCTTGATGAGCTTACATTCTTAGCATTTTAGTATTGTATGAGTAACGTGTGTGTGTGTATTCTCACTACGGGTTAGATCCGACGGGGTCTCGATAGGGGTCCACGGAGGTGTGGATCGACGAGCTTTGCTTTTAACCACTACGGGTTAGATCCGACGGGGTCTCGGTAGGGGTCCACGGAGGTGTGGATCGATGGTTAATTGTGGTGCATTTTTCAAATGTGTTTTGAGATTGGCGTTTCCGGAAACGAGCGTTTTTGAACGGATTTCATGATTGCATGCATTGACTAAGTGTGAAAGAGGTAAGTTGTTCGTTTGGCCTACTTGGCTAGAATGGCACTAGAGTATTTTGTCGTATGTGTTTTAGTCTTTTAATTTTGGGGTTTGATGTTGGAAAACGAACCTTGCTGTCGTTCTCGTGTACTGTGATTTGATGAAATTTGGGGCTAAAATAGCAACAGTTTTGTAAAGGTCATTTTACGGAAAATAAACCTTTGGGGCGGTGACCCCATTCGTATTTTCGAGTTTTGGAAAGAGAAGGATTCGATAATCCTAAATTGTTTTCTATTAAAACTCCCGAAGGCATATAAAACCATTTTGAAAACTATTTTCCCTTGATTGGTGATTCTCTCGGTTTTTAGAAAGTTTTACTCAAACTCTTGCCTCAGGAAGTATTTTCTTATTATGTTGGAATCTTTGAGGATTCTTGATTGTTACTATTTGTTGTGCGGCGATTTATACGCCTCGATGGCGATCGGCATGATGGTCAGGAGCCAGCCAAAGAAGACAGACGCTGGGCAAGCGCCTAGCGATCGACGTCCAAGGCGATCGTCTGTTGGCATCTGGCGATCTCCAATGATATCCGACTGTAGACGATCGTCCCGTACCACATGTGAATCCGACATCCGTTAGAGTCGTCAAAGACCGAATCTCGGATGAAGACCCACGTGCAGATCCGCAAAAGGCGCCACAAGATAAGGCCTTTTGACCCCAGCCTGTCACCGCCTTCTCACCTACCAACAAGCCCGCCTAAAGGTACAAAGTCGGTCCTCCCCTGACAGCGACTCAAGACGCGTGCAGGCGTCCCATTGACTCGCACAGCTGGCTGCCAGCAGCAGCCTCGGACTTTAAGGAAACAGTCCCATGTGATGGGATGATCGCCCACCTTATTCTAATAGAGAAGACGGCGGTTGCCCGCGATCGTCGGGGAGGACCTAGCAACCTCTTCTCCTATAAATAGAAGGCCTCCAGCAGTGGCCTCGGGGCAGTGAAATACGTACAGAGGAAACAGTAGACTTACTGAATAAAAAAGCAAGAACTCACAGAGCTTCATATCTGGTTCTTCCGGCAATCTTCACGCTCAAATAGCTAAGATAACTATAATCTTTACACTCATTGTAATAGTATTCTAACATTAATATTTATACTCCCTAGTATTTATATTAATAACATCTCGCGAGAGCATTCAAGCCTGGGACTAACAACCCCGACAAATCTTGTGTTATTTATTTTCCCACAGAAGTGCTCTCGTATTTGTTTGTTACTCAACCATTCCAACAATATCATCTCCGGATAATATTTTGGGTAACAACACTATTCTTGAAACTTTAATTGTATGACCCGTGATCTTTGCACTTTGTACTTGCACTAGCAAAATAGTGGAATTTTGCTAACCCCCGAGAAATCGGGGGGTGGATGTCTGTATTGCATTCAGGTTTAGGGATCATAACACAGGGTCGGCGCGAAGGATGATGAAAGATGATCTATACTAATCACATGTGGAACCATACGTTGTGTATTGGTTCAGTTGTACTTTATTTCCGCTGCAGTATTTTTCCCCATTATACGGGAGTTTGTTGTATTTTGACCCCTGCGTGGGCAAGTATTGTAATTGAGTTGTATGTTATTATTGAAAGGCCAAATCAGTCTACTGAGTCTTTTTAGCCTTAAAGGCATTATTGAGTTGTTCGTTTGTTGTTACCAGCCTGGTAGATCCTTGAGAAAAGGTTCTACGGCGTGTAATATCCCTGAGCGGATTGGGGGTGTTACACATACACCTAGTGACACAAACACAGACACACACACACACACACACACACACACACACACACACATATATATATATATATATATATATGTTTCTATATAGGGATTGACTAAGGTGGAAACACCCTTAATGGTGAAATCTAGAACCCAATTGCATTATTGAGTAATTTCATTGCATATTTGTTATTATTTGTTGCATCAAGCTGATCGTTAATATATGCAACAAATAATGCAATAAAAAAATACATAAATGCATATAATTCTACTCATCTACACCCGTTAGATCACTAATATCAATGACCTACAAAAGTTTCTAGATTTCACAAGGTAATTAGTTTTCATATGATCTATTCTCTCTCTCTCTCTCTCTCTCTCTCTCTATATATATATATATATATATATATATATATATATATATATATATATATATATATAGAAAGAGAGAGAGATAGAGAGAGAGTCAGGTTCAAACGAGAATGCTAACTATTTAGGAGAATACGAGAATGGTCGCCCATGTACAAAATCATATATGATTCACGTACAAAACCATATATGATTACGTGAGTGTGTACATCAGTATAAAATCATATATAATTTTATACGTATATATTTGATTTTTTTGGTCAGTATAAAATCATATATGATTTTTTCCGTCAGTGTGAAATCATATATGATTTTATACATGGGCGATCATTCTCGTATTCTCTTAAATAGTTAGCATTCTCGTTTGAACCTGACTCTCTCTCTCTCTCTCTCTCTCTCTCTATATATATATATATATATATATATATATATATATATATGATCAAATAAGAATGGTTCTTATCTTGCGAATTGCGAATATGCATGAGTTTTGTACTAATTATGCATGAAATATATCTGCACACACACAAACACACATATATAAATTTCTGCACACCCATACGTATTTCTATAAACGGTACTCACACACACAGCACACACTCAATATATATATATATATATATATATATATATATATATATATATATATATATGATCTATTTCCTATATAGGGATTGACTATGATGGAAACACCCTTAATGATGAAATCTAGAAACCAATTGCATTATTAAGTAATTTCATTACATATTTGTTATTATTTGTTGCATCAAGGTGGTCGCTAGTATATGCAATAAATAATGCAATAAAAAATACATAAATGCATATAATTCTACTCATCTAGAGCCGTTAGATCACTAATATCAATGGCCTACACAAATTTCTAGATTTCACAAGATAATTAGTTTTCATATGATCTATTTCATATATATATATATATATATATGCACATACAACACACACACACACAAAACTTACATGCACACACTTATATATATATATACACACGACAAACACACACACACATGGTACAGAAAAAAAATGCACACACACGGACACACCAACACCCCAGGCAGACCAACACCGCCGTCGCCTCCCTACATCACCGGAGCCTGGGTCGCCGGAAACCACCATGGCCGAACTTTTCCAGCTTATTGCGCCCGTCCAGATCCGCTGTCCTCCTCGGTACGTCGCCGGAGTGACGTCAATCCTCAATCGACAAACTTCAACATACAAATAGCTTGGCCGGCGATGTGGAAATCCGATCAAGTCCCGAGCTCACATCTTAGTCGAGTTTGGATCATCGAAACCCATATCTAACATCACTATTCCGGCCACCCACCGGTAACCCTATGCGTCATCGTCGTGGCGCTGCTACTGTCATCGGATCTTATCGCCGGAAAATATGTCTGACAGCTCCACCGCATCCCATCTGTCATGCTGATCAGACTCTAGTCACATCCTAGACACGAATCCGAGTTCGTTCCGCCACCAGAATGAGACGAATCGGCCAGAATCCACTGGAGCTAGAACTCACGTCTATCAGCCCCTCGCCAAAACCCACTCACTCTCCTCCATAAGCTCCCATCATGAAGTCCTCTAGTCCCGGTGCCGGTGGAGTGACTCGTCTTCGATCTAAAGGTGAGCAGTCAACGCCAGAAAGAGGGGGAGAGGATGTTTTGGGGGCTGGATCCTCTGCTGTGCACCGCAGCACAGCACGGTGCTGTGCAGGTGCACAGCCGTTGGATCACACACACCCGCACGGGTGTGTGTGTGTGCGTGGCGTATCCAACGCACAGCGGTGCACAGCACCATGCTGTGCACCGCAGAGGATCCAGATCCGATGTTTTGTGCATGATGGAGTTAGGTAAGAAATGGGGGAGAGAGAGAGAAACGTGGGGAAGAGAGATGAGGGAGAGAGAAATTAAAAAGAATAACTCTTGTATTATCTAACTTATAACAATAGTTAGTGGATATTTGGCTAAATTTTAAATAGACACTTATTATAAATTATTAAAGAAAAATAGTTGAATCTCGATTTAGTTATTCAGTATCCTGGTTCTATTATCGAATTAAATTTCTACTGCATCCGATAACACCAAATTATTAATAATTCACCAATACGCTACTCCAACGCCTCAAAGATTCGCCCGATTTATAAATTTAAATAACATAAATAAATAAATAAATTACTGCTGAAATTCCCAATTTAAAATTCTTGGGTATATTACATACTATCCCACTTAAAATAAGTTTCGTCCTCGAAATTTTCCATGTAATCGCCCATCCCTCTGTAACGTTACTCTAAAAATTTCTTGCGAACTGGTTCAGTAATATCATAAACCCCATGATTCGATCAAAAATATCTATTATACTTGAAAGTGGTAACTCTACAGTAGCAACATACATCTCGGCTCCAAAGCATCTGGATACGATAAACTGTAATCCCAGGTATCACAAGATAAATAACACCATTTTTGATATTGTGTGTCACGATCCCACAGTATTTTGATACCCCAGGTAGCTTTATCAAAATTATAAACCATATATCACAAACGCCTCATTTGAGCACACGACCCAAAACTACCCAATGAGGATGACAACACGACAAATATCCCAAGCAATTTGATCTCACACGCAATTACCTTAGTTCCGACTAGTCTCTCGCTTTAAGCGATAAATTCTCATTACGCACACACTGCATCTTAACGCGTGCTGAGTCTATGATTAGCGTGCGTTAACGAGTTGTAACAACTAAGCATTCTGTCAATCAGTACCGTTATCATGCACTAATGAGGGAGTTAGCGTACGTTAACTGACTAATCTCAGAAATCCGAATTAAAAGTTCAGGTCGAGGAAGATTTTTCATCTTTCACTATTTAATTATTTTTGAAAATGAAAAACACATTTTTGGTTTTAAAATACGAAAGTTTTATGGCGTGAAAGATTTTTAAAATCGTATACTCGAGTTATTTGAAATTAACATCACTAGGCTAAAACCGTTTCTAAAATTCTTTCGAACATGACAAAAGTTTAACGACGGTATCATTTTGTAAAATGTTCAAAACACTGCAAAACACATCTATTAAATACCGTCATAAGGTTTTATCTGAAATACAAGGCCGGCTCGCCAATATCTAAATATTTTCAAAATCCACACTAGACCGTCGATAAATCGTACCGATAAAATGTTTTAGAAAATTTGATTTTTCACAACATACTCGAGTCTAGAAAATTTTCAAAATCTTTTTTAAACACACGCGCAACAATTACGATTACCACTATGAACATATCTATAACAATTAGCAACAATTAGTCAAACATGCTCAATTCACAAACACATGTTCATCTGGTATATAATCACCATACTAACTAATACAACTCATGAATGTAATCCTAAATTCAAAAATGTATCGAAACCATTTATCTGTGTTCCCAACAATCTCTGTCGTCAATATGCCTTCTGGAGCACATTAGTGTTTAGAAACTTCCACAACATATTGTACCACTCAAAACTCAATCTACCAGTGCATCTCAATTGCTACACACATAATATATCACAAGTATTAAATACGGTTTCTATCTTACCTCTTACATGCAAACAAAATCGGGCAACACAAAATATAAAATATAATATATATATATATATAAAGGGGAGACTTACATCACAGGTCGCACGAAGATGATGATCGAGCCACGATACTAATCACGACCGACATCCCAGACGACGCATCGCGACACGACTCAGTCAGACATATTCCGACAAGACAAGAATCGACAATACGCGACTTGAACCGATAGCCTAGGTTTCAACAACCTAAGCTCTGATACCAAATTGTCACATCCCAAGACTGCTCCGCCGTAGCATGATATTGTCCGCTCTGGCACTCTTCTCTGAGCTGGCCCTCACGGTTTTTTTTTTCTGAGAGCCCCCGAGCAGCTTCCCAGGAGATCACCCATCCTGATACTACTCCCACCCAAGCACGCTTAACTTCGGAGTTCATATCTCCCCGAAGCCAGTGAGCTCCCAAAAGGCCTCATGCTATTTGGAGGTGGGCATGCACATATAAGGCACTTCGCCCCCTCTACGCTAGCCGACGTGGGATATCACAATCCACCCCCTCAAGGGGCCATCCGTCTTTGTCGGCACACTCACACTACACGATAGAGTGGCTCTGATACCATATTCTGTAACACCCCCAATCCGCTCGGGAATATTACAATACCGCAGACACTCTCTATGAGGATCTACTAGGTGAGATACCAAAACAAGACATCGAATTAATGTCGAAATGGTTGAATAACAAATCCATAGACCAATTTGGTCTTTCATCAATAACATACGATTTAAACTTCATATACATTTCTACTACAAAACTCATACCTGCATGGGTTCAAAAGACAACAACACTCCCGTAAGATGGGAAGACACTACAGCGGAAAGGGAAATACAATGAACTCCGACTAACTGCACACAGAGCTGGCCTTCATGTGATTAGTATCATTTGTCTTCCATTATCCTTCGTACGGGTCCTGTGTTTTGATCCCCAAGAACCTACATGTACCTGGACGCAATACAGACATCCATCCACGATTACTCGGGGGTTAGGAAAATTTCACTATTTTCCTAGTGCAAGTATTCAGGCCATACAACATGTACCAGGTAAATATCAGTTATACTGAAATAACGACAAATCATGAAAGAAGTTCCCGAGATGTTTTCAATGTTTAAAGTACAACCCAAGTCCTTGAAAGTAATATATATCAACTCGGGAGTTTTAGAAAACGACAAAAAGTCTTTGAGACTTCAAGTCCAAGAATATAAACCTTTTCAAATGGGTCTCGGCCCAAGGCATTTTCCGCAAAACAACCTTTACACAATCGTTAGGTTCTCACCCCAAACTTTCTTCAAACCACAACGCACGGGAACAGTAACAAAGCCCGCATTCTGACTCGGAATTTACAACCGAGGAATACAACACATGCAACACATATCCCAGTGCCATTCTAGCCAGTACCAACACCCTATATATAATAAATCTCAACATCGAGGATAAACTTTGTGATATTCCAGACTTATCACAATTAATTGAAAACATCAACATCAACATCACGAAAACCACACTTGGTAACCCATGGCCGTACCCATTAGTATCGACCCGCAGAGGCCCCGTCGGACCGTACCTGGGTGGGAAACCACTTCTGTGGCCGTACCCATTAGTATCGGCCCCCATAGGTCCCTTCAAACCGTCCCTGGGTGGAAGAACAACTCACGCACACTAGCATTCACAACTTTCACAATTTTCGAACGTTGAATATAATGTATATAGTTATGACACTTGATAGAATGACCACTCTCCGACACTTAATATATTCAAAGATTAGCGACACTACTTCCCAACAACTTGACCATCCTGGACGCACCTCTACCCATCAACAAATATACGAAACAATCAACTAATCTCAACAAACTCAATCCCATAATATACAATTAATAAATATGATTAAACCATCATTCACTATTTACATAACATCAGTTCACGAGATATAAGTCGTATAGGCAAGAACACTTGCCTCGATAATTGATGCCGCAATCTGTAACACCCCCGGAATACGTCCGGAAATGTCACATGTCGTAGACCCTTATCACAACGATATACCAGGCTAAACTCCAAAAGACTACTCAATGATTGACCGACCGGGGTCAAAATTAATTACAAAGCAGACCGACAAGGTCATTAAACAATTCAAAAACTAACTAAATTTACTTCTCAATGACAATAATAAACTTGAACACATAAAGGAATGACAACTTAATTTAATGAATGAAAACTACACCCATGCAAGGGTGGATACTCGACCGAAAGAGAAATACCAACCAAAATGAAACAAAAGAAAAAGACTCTGACTCTTGTGTGATTAGCATCGTCGTCTTCCATCTCCTTCGAAGCCAATCCCGTGAGTGCTCCCGAGCTGCCAAAACCTGAGCGCATAACAGGCACCCACCCCCCGAAAACTCGGGGGTTAGCAAACTGGAATTTTGCTAGTGCAAGTACATAATATACAAGATATACGAACAATAACAACACAAAACTCAACAGCCGCGAAGCCTTAACACAAACCACACATTCCCATAGTCAACACAGAATAGCACTCACATACACAAGGTGAAAGATAATCACATAGTCATATTCTCTTTACGGAACATAACACCAATGAAACTTTAAACGGGCCCAAGGAGTCAAAAGATCTAGTTTGAAAATCCATTTTTATATTAGGAAAAGTATTTTGATTAGATAGTTTGAAAAACATTATTAATGACTCGGGCCGTCTTGGGGTTTTGAAAATCGAATGGGAATACTTTTAGAAAATAACTTCAAAAGCTCTCGGGTCCTCGACCCAACATGTGGAAAACAATTTGCAAGAAAACCATTACAATGTTATTCGGGGTCCTCGACCCAATTTATAAAACACTATCACAAGCGAGTCATTACAACATCTCACGGGATTTTCGACCCAATCCAAATAATATCATCATGAGATCAAATCTCAACATCCCACGAGGTCGTCAACCCAATACACAGAATAATCATCACAGTACAATCAAAGGCACAGCCTCTCATTCGACAAATCCTGCTCAAGACCCTTGATTAATTAGCCCTCGATCTCGTCAAATATCCTTGGTTAATTAACCCTGATACCAACATGTAAAAACCAGTTGAAACAAACTTTCAAAAACACGAATCGCGGTCTATATCAAGACCGACATTTTAAAGCGAGTTGAAAGAATATGAATTACGAACATCGTTCGGTATCGAGGTCTTAGATGTCACTCGAATATCCGTAACCAATAAGCCTGTCAGGCGCCTCCCTTGCACACTGTGCACCGGCGTTCACTCCACTATGTTGGCCGCCCCTTGCACGCGCATTAGGTAACACCGGTGTTCACCAACCATATGGAGCCGCACATTGCAGCATACACCAGGCCGAAGTACACGCACCACCCTCAGAGGTTCCCGGATACGACGTTTCTCACAACAAGTATCCACATTGTTCCAAACATCAAGCACACTGACAAATGTTACAACAATTATCAACTCAGTACACCAAGTCACACAAATTATCCGTCAGTCCATAACAACACAGCTAAACAATATCACGCATGTTATCAATCAAAACTCAATCACAATATGTCTTCAGGCATAACCAACCAACGCCGTACATATATCCCTATATTGCGACTCAACCGAATATATATATATATATATATATATATATATATATAACCTTACTATATTATATCTATAAGTGTAGTTCATCCATCAATCCAAGTTGAGTACGTCAACTAGTGTTAGCATTCATCACTCGGCATTCACCGACATAGGCATATATATCAATATACGTATATACATACATATATTTAACATATAAATATATATAAATCTATATATATATATACATACACACACACACATATATATATATATATATATATAAATATACATATATATATATATGTATATATATATATATATACATATATACATCCATATAAATTCATATACTTCGTCAACAATGATTTCACATAGTTACAATTCGTATATCAAGGTACTTGCCTTGGTAATCTCTCGCGAATACTTCCGAAAATACGGTTGATTGGAGAAATCCGGAACTCCAAGGAAAACGACGATCGGAAAGGCTCAACACCAGATTTTTGTAGGGAATTCGTCCCTAATATCCTATCATCATATAAACAATAAATCATACGAGGAAAAACATCGCAAAATGACCGAATTTCTCTCCGTGGCATTTCCCCGGACACCTTGAAGGCATCAAACAAAAGCTCATATAAACGACGAATCGGAAATGATAAAACCGTGGAAAGATGATGAAAATAATAGAACACAACTCAATCTTCGATTACCCATTAGAAATATGAGTTAAAACGATCAAATCAAACAAAGTCAACTTAAGTCCCCAAAACTAGATTTTTAGGAAATCATACCTTGATTCGATGGATCGAAGAAGTTTATAGGTTGATTAATCGATGTTATGAACTCAAAAATGACCTGGATCGGAAGATATACACCATGCCTTCATGTTCTCCATGCCTTGGCCGTGTAAGAGGTGAGTTGGGGGAATAAAATGGGTGAGGAACACGTCTACCCAGTCATTTATACTGCCCAGTGTGTGCCTGATACCTTACGGTCGTAACCATCACCCTTACGGCCGTAACCGGCCTTCGTTGAAAGTTCTGCCCAGCACCCTGCCGACCACGTACGGCCGTAACCAATCACTCCATACGGCCGTAACCGTCCTTCGTCCGGATGCACCCTGCCCAGCACGTACGGCCGTATCTCGGCCAGGCCAGTCCCTGCTCGACAATGTGCGGCCGTGACTCAGCCGTGGCCAGCCCTGGCGGTCCGGTTAGGCGTTTGATGACGTCTCGACCACTATAATGTACCGGTAATGATCCAAAATGATTACGAGCAAATTACGAAGCATAAAATGCCCCAACCATGGAACGAACACGAAGAAAAGCTCGTGGACCACATCAACGATCCGAAATGAAAATAATGATACACAACAAATCACCACATATGGCCATATACACAATATCGATCGTCGAGAGAGAGAAAAAAAATAACTGACGCTCGATAGATGAGAAATTTCCGGTCTAAAATAAAATATTTCAAATTAATCAGAATAAAAATCTCGGGTATTACATTCTACCCCCCTTAAAATAAGTTTCATCCCGAAACTTAAAGTAGAGAGCGGTGGAACAATCAAGGAAAATAACTACTTGCTTGGGTGGAGGAGTATGAATTTGGAGACAAAAGCTCCAAGAGTTAAAAAAATCACAAAACGGCTCAGACGTCCTGAAACCATGTTTCGAGCTTGACCAACCGCATCCAAGTTCAATAACACATTCGGAAAAGTTAAATGCACGTGTGGGAATAATAGTTCCGAACAAAATTTTGCAAGTATCAATTTCAGATGTGGAAGGACCACAATAATCCATGGAGTCTGAGAAAGCAACTCTGAAATTTATTCGGAGGATGGTAGGCTAGGTAGAACATGGTAGTTTAAAATCGTCGGGAGGATCACAATTTAATTACCAACAATGAAAGGTCACACAACCCCGGAAATACTAAGAAAAGTACGGGTAATACACTCCCTCATACTAAAAAGACATTACGACCCCGAAATTTAGAACAACAAAAGTTGGAAACGTAAGGTAATGAAACGAAAAACGATCGAAGTCACGATTGTAGGAACCAGCAACGATTAAGACACAGTACAATTCTTCATTCTCCCATACTAGGATCTTCAGAAGGAAACATGGGGTTTCGGAACACTCTCCGGTCACTTGCTCTATTCTCCAATAGGGTAGCATTCCTTTCCAATTCGGAAACTGTCTCACAATGTTTCACCCGATGACATTCACACCCGCACCGGTAACAAGTCAAGAGTGGAAAGGGACAATTTTCACGAACATGTCCCTGATGGTTGCAGTTGAAGCACCTCCTCTTCTTACCGAGAGTTACCGATGCTGGATTGGGATTCCCAGCGTTCACTCCCGACCGCAAAGACGACGCGTTCGAACGACGTGGGGGATTGGGAGCCTTAAACTCTCCATCGCCCAAAAATTTCCCAGATGTTCTCGATCTCTTGGCTTCGCTCGTGGGCTAGACCACTGAGGAGATTTCACAGGATATCGTTTGATCTTGATACTTCTTTACTGTAGCACGAATCATTGTCGTACGAAACACCTCGCCACTTCCACTTCCATCATCACGTCTACGTCCGCCAAGGCTCGACATGCTAATGCAGACAGTACCGTTCAGCATTATTAAATAGTCAGTCGCATAATATACCACAATTATCAACATAAGGTTTAGTTAACATTTTTAAAATAACAGTAATATCGTTAAGCACAAAGTTTTTTGAAGTTAACTCCGGTCCTTCGACTAGGACAATCATTATATGTATGCACTTAATGAAAATAAAGTTTTGAAAAAGAGGGCGAGTCACGTTAGGCCCAAAACTTGTAAATACTGTCATTTATTTTGGTAGAGGAAGTTTATACATTGACTTTAAAAATTCTTTTCAAATAATGTATAAAAGAAAATTGAAAATTAAAGATTGAATCGTAATTAATTTGAAATATTTTAAAAGTGTTGAGTTCCAAATACTACAATTTTGAAAATCTTTCCTCTTCTACCAAAATATTTAATCGAAAGAATTTTTCACCGAGGTACATGACCATTTGACATGACGACATTAAATCATAGGTTTTCACAATGCTAGAAAATTTCAAAGCACCACTTTAAAATGTTCGTGATATTACAGCGCCGTAGGCCCCGCGCCGGAAACCACCAGGCTAAAAATCATTTTTAAAAACATGTTCAAAATGCAAAAAAAGGCCGATGACGGTAATATTTTGAAATACTCACAAAAGTCATAAAAAAATATCAAACACCGTCATAAGAATACTGTCAAAACGTGCAAGACCAAAATATCAAAACTCAGTTTAGGGAATCGGTTTTACGAAATAAAACTCAATTTGCAAGATACCAAAAGTCATTTCAAAATACTCACGCAATGGATAAAATTAACACTCAAAAATTTATCCTAATGAAATGTAGAAATCGATAACTACACTCGACTTCCGAAGAATACTACATAGCCGTTCTCACTTGGACCGTATACGCATGCTATGTCCTAAAACAATAATATCACCAACAAGTTCCAATCCCTGGTTCACATTAAACATATTAGCACAATATAATCAAATACGTATATAAAGGGACTTATGATCGGGAGACTTACCATCATGGATTGCTTGAAGATGATGTCGGAACAACGATACTAATCACAACTCTGATGCGCGCGACTTACACCGGACATGGACTTGACCCAACAGTCTAGATTTTTCGCAAACCTAAGCTCCGATACCATATATGTAACACCCCCGGAATACGTCCGGAAATGTCACACGTCGTAGACCCTTATCACAAGGATCTACCACGCTAAACTCCAAAAGACTACTCAATGATTGAGCGACCGGGGTCAAAATTAATTACAAATTGGACCGACAAGGTCATTAAACAATTCAGAAACTAACTAAATTTACTTCTCAATGACGATAATAAACTTGAACACAGAAAGGAATGAGAACTTAATTTTATGAATGAAAACTACACCCATGCAAGGGTGGATACTCGACCGAAAGAGAAATACCAACCAAAATGAAACAAAAGAAAAAGACTCTGACTCTTGTGTGATTAGCATCGTCGTCTTCCATCTCCTTCGAATCCAATCCTGTGACTGCTCCCGAGCGGCCAAAACCTGAGCGCATAACAAGCACCCACCCCCCGAAAACTCGGGAGTTAGCAAACTGGAATTTTGCTAGTGCAAGTACATAATATACAAGATATACGAACAATAACAACACAAAACTCAACAGCCGCGAAGCCTTAACACAAACCACACATTCCCATAGTCAACACAGAATAACACTCACATACAGAAGGTGAACGATAATCGTATAGTCATATTCTCTTTACGGAACATAACACCAATGAAACTTTAAACGGGCCCAAGGAGTCAAAAGATCTAGTTTGAAAATCCATTTTTATATTAGGAAAAGTATTTTGATAAGATAGTTTGAAAAACATTATTAATGACTCGGGCCGTCTTGGGGTTTTGAAAATTGAATGGGAATACTTTTAGAAAATAACTTCAAAAGCTCTCGGGTCCTCAATCCAACATATGGAAAACAATCTGCAAGAAAACCATTACAATGTTATTCGGGGTCCTCGACCCAATTTATAAAACACTATCACAAGCGAGTCATTACAACATCTCACGGGGTTTTCGACCCAATCCAAATAATATCATCATGAGATCAAATCTCAACATCCCACGGGGTCGTCAACCCAATACATAGAATAATCATCACAGTACAATCAAAGGCACAGCCTCTCATTCGACAAATCCTACTCAAGACCCTTGATTAATCAACCCTCGGAGATCTCGTCAAATATCCTTGGTTAATTAACCCTGATACCATCATGTAAAAACCAGTTGAAACAAACTTTCAAAAACACGAATCGCGGTCTATATCAAGACCGACATTTTAAAGCGAGTTGAAAGAATATGAATTATGAACATCGTTCTGTATCGAGGTCTTAGCTGTCACTCAAATATCTGTAACCAATAAGCCTCCCAGGCGCCTCCCTTGCACACCTGTGCACCGGCATTCACTCCACTATGTTGGCCACCCCTTGAACATGTCACCGCACCGGCGATCACTCCCGCAAGAGCCGCCCCTTGCATGCGCATTAGGTAACACCGGTGTTCACCAACCATATAGAGCCGCACATTGAAGCATACACCAGGCCGGAGTACACGCCCGGCCCTCAGAGGTTTCCGGATACGACATTTCTCACAACAAGTATCCATATTGTTCCAAACATCTAGCACATAGACAAACGTTACAACAATTATCAACTCAGTACACCAAGTCACATAAATTATCCGTCAGTCCATAACAACACAGCTAAACAATATCACGCACGTTATCAATCAAAACTCAATCACAATAAGCCTTCAGGCATAACCAACCAACGCCGCACATATATCCATATATTGCGACTCAACCGAATATATATATATATATATATATATATTGTAACACCCCCAGAATACGACCGGGAATGTCACACGCCGTAGACCCTTATCACAAGGATCTACCAGGCTAAACTCCAAAAGTCTACTCAATGATTGACCGACCGGGGTCAAAATTAAATACAAAGCAGACCGACAAGGTCATTAACCAATTTAGAAAATAACGACATTCACATTACAATGACAATAATAAACTTGAACACCAAAAATAATGACAACTCAATTTAATAAATGAAAACTACACCCATGCAAGGGTGAAAACTCGAACGATAGAGAAATACCGACCAAACTGAAACAAAAGAAAAGACTCTGACTCTGGCATGATTAGTATCATTGTCCTCCATCTCCTTCCAAGCCAATCCTGTGACTGCTCCCGAGCTACCAAAACCTGAGCGCATAACAGGCACCCACCCCCCGAAAACTCGGGGGTTAGCAAACTGGAATTTTGCTAGTGCAAGTACATAATATACAAGATATACGAATAATAACAACACAAATCTCAACAGTCGTGAAGCCTTAACACAAACCACACATTCCCATAGTCCACACAGAATAGCATCACATACACAAAGTGAAAGATAATCACATAGTCATATTCTCTGTACGGAACATAACACCAATGAAACTTTAAACGAGCCCAAGGAGTCAGAAAAATCCCTTTTTATAAAAGGAAAAGTATTTTGATAGGAAAGTTTGAAAACATTATTATTGACTCAGGCCATCATGGGGTTTTGAAAATCAAATGGGAATACTTTTAGAAAATACTTCAAAAATTCTCGGATCCTCGACCCAACATGTGGAACACAATTTGCAAGAAAACCATTACAACGTTGTTCGGGGTCCTCGACCCAATGCACAGAATAATCATCACAGTACAATCAAAGGCACAACCTCTCATCCGACAATTCCTGCTCAAGACCCTTGATTAATTAACCCTCGGAGAATTCGTCAAACATCCTTGGTTAATTAACCCTGATACCAACGTTTTAAAAACAATTTGAAACAAGCTTTCAAAAACACGAATCACAGTCTATATCGAGACCAGTATTTGAAAAGAGTTGAAAGAACTTTGAAATACGAGGATTGTTCGGTAACGGGGTCTTAGCTATCACTCGAATATCCATTACCAATAAGCCTGCCAGGTGTCTCCCTTGCACACCTGTGCACCGGCGTTCACTCCACTATGTTGGCCGCCCCTTGAACATGTCACCGCGCCGGCGATCACTCCCAACAGAGCCGCCCCTTGCACGCGCATTAGGTAACACCGGTGTTCACCAAACATATGGAGCCGCACATTGCAGCGTACACCAGGCCGGAGTACACACCCTGCCCTCAGAGGTTCCCGGATACGACGTCTCTCACAACAAGTATTCACATTATTACAAACATAAAGTACACAATCAATCATTTCAACAATTATCAAATCAATACACCAATTCACACAATTTATCCGCCAGTCCATAACCACACAATAAACAATAACACGCACGTTATCAATCAAGACCCAACACAATAAGCCTTCGGCACAACCAACCAACGCTACACATATATCCTTATATTGCGACTCAACCGAATATATATATATAGATATATATATATATATATACATATAACCTTACTATATTATATGAATAACTATAGTTCATCCATCAATCCAAGTTGAGTACGTCAACTAGTGTTAGCATTCACCACTCATCGTTCACCGACATAGGCATATATATCAATATACGTATATACATACATATATTTAACATATAAATATATATAAATCTATATATATATACACACATATATATGTATACACACACATATATATATATATATATATATATATATATATATCCGTATAAATTCATACACTTCGACAACGATGATTTCACGCAGTTACAATTCGTATATCAAGGTACTTGCCTTGGTAATCTCTCGCGGATACTCCGAAAGTACGGTCGGTTGGCAAAATCCGGAACTCCAACGAAAACAACGATCGGAAGGGCTCAACACCAGATTTTTTGTAGGGAAATCATCCCTAATATCCTATTATCGAATAAACAATCAATCATACGAGGAAAAACATCCCAAAACGACCAAATTCTTCTCTGCGGTATTTCCACGGACACCTTGAAGGCGTCAAACGGAAGTTCATATAATCGACGAATCGGAAATGGTAAAACCGTGGAAAGATGATGAAAATGATAGAATACAACTTAATCTACAATTATCCATCAGTAATTTAAGTTCATAAGGCTCAAACGGACGAAATCTACCAAGATCCCCAAATTTCCCAAAGTTTGGATTTTAGGAAAAACTAACCTTGATTCGGTCGATTGAAGGATGTTATGGATTGATCGATCAGTGATATGGACTTAGGATCTTCGTGGATTTGTTGTTCAATAACATGCCTCCTATCTCTCAAAAGATCCAGCCGCGGACATGAAGGAAGGGAAGTGAAAAATGGGTGAAAACAGGGCTGCTCGGTCATATATATACTGGCAACTGACTAGCGTGCGCTAGGTTGTCCGGGTAGCGTGCGCTATCGGCCGACCCTAGTCCAGAATCTTCGGCCGGTTCCGATAGCGTATGCAAGACATCGCGGCGGCGGCGCAATCGGCCGTCCAGACCTCTTGGACTAATCATCCGGCCAGTGGCGTCGCCCGGTCGAGCGTATCGTGCGCTAGCTCGCTGAGTTAAGCGCGCCTGTCCGCTGTAGCGTGCGCTACTGCTGGCGGCGAAGTCAGACCCTCGCCTAGACTGCCCGGCCGATTAGCGTGCGCTACCTCCCGGCAGTGGCGTGCGCTACTCCTGCAGGTTAGCGCGCGCAGCTGTCCGGCCGTAGCGTACGCTAGGCCGGTCCCTGCCGCAACTATCCGGCAGTGCCCAGCATTCGTGCCGGTTCCTCCCGCAACCGTCCGGCCAGCGCCCGACTGTCGTGGCCTGACGACTCGATTCCTAAAAACGCACGGAACGAACACGACAAAACGCTCGCGGACAACAACATCGATCCGAAATGAAATTAATGTACAACAAATTACCACATATGGCCATAAACACAAAATCGATTGTCGAGAAAAATAATACCAACGCTCGGAAACCGAGAAATTTCCGGTCTAAGAAAAAGAAAAATTCGAATAAATCAGAATAAAAATCTCGGATATTACATTCTACCCCCCTTAAAATAAGTTTCGTCCCGAAACTTAAAATAGAGAGCGGCGGAACAATCAAGGAAATAACTACTTGCTCAGCCTCAAATCATCACGAGCAAAGCGCGAGTGCAAGGTTCCAGAAATACGATGAACTGACCTAGCAAGTACAAGGCAGTTTAAAATGGTCGAAAGGTTCACAGATGAATTGCCAACAGCGAAAGTCATCCCATACCGAAAATACTAAGAAGAGTACGGGTAATACATTCCCCCATACTAAGAGGACATTATGATCCTGAAACTTAGAACAACAAGAGTTGGAAACGTAAAGTAATGAAACGAAATACGATCGAAGTCACGATTGTTGAAAAAAAAAAGACATAGTGTAAAATCTTCATCCTGCTGTGCTAGGCTCTCCAGAAGGAGACATAGGGTTTTGGGGCACTCCCCGGTCGTTCGCTCTACTTGCCGAAAGGGCAACTTTCCTTGCCAATTCGGAAACTCTCTCGCAGTGTTTCTCCCGATGACCTTCACACCCGCACCGGTAACAAGTCAAGAGTGGAGAGGGACAATTTGCACGATCATGCCCCTGACGATTGCAGTTGAAGCACCTTCTCTTCTTACCTAGAGTCACCGATGCTGGCTTGGGATTCCCAACGCTCACCCTCGACCGCAAAGACGATACGTTCGAACGACATGGGGGTTTGGGAGCCTTAAACTCTTCACCGCCCAAAAATTTTCCCGATGTCCTCGGTCTCTTTGCTTTGCTCGTGGGCTCGATCACTGAGGATATTTCATAGGATATCGTTTGATCTTGATACTCCTTTACTGTAGCATGAATAGTTTTCGTACGAACCACCTTGTCGCTTCCACTTCCGTCATCACACTTACGTCCGCCAAGGCTCGACATACTAATACAGATAGTACCGTTCAGCGTTATCAAATAGTCAGTTGCACAGTATACCACAATTATCAACACAAGGTTTAGTTAACATCTATAGAATAACGTAAAGCGTAAAGTTTTCTGAAGTCAATCCCGAGTCCTTCGACGAGGACGATCATTATATGCATGCACTTAATGAAAACAAATTTTTGAAAAAGAGGGCTAGTCACGTTACGCCCAAGACTTGTAAATACCGTCCTTTATTTCGGAAGAGGAAGTTTATATAACGACTCTAAAAATTATTTTCGAGTAATGTATAAAAGAAAAAAAATTCAAAATGAATTGTAACTAATTTGAAATATTTCAAAAGTATTAGATTCCCAAATACCACAATTTTGAAAATCTTTCCTCTTCTACCAAAATGTTTATTCGAAAGAATTTTCCACCGAGATACGTGACCATTTAACATGACGACATTAAATCATGGCTTTTCACAATGTTAGAAAATTTCAAAGCACCACTTTAAAATATTCATGATACTACAACATCGTGGGCCCCGTGCCGGAACCCACCAGGCTAAAAATCATTGTAAAAAAAATTTTCAAATTGCCAAAAAGGCCGATGTCAGTAATATTCTCAAATACTCACTAAAGTCATTTATAAAAATATAAAATACCGTCATAAGAATACTATCAAAACGTGCAAGACCAAAATATCAAAACTCGGCTTGCAAGATACCAAAAGCCATCTCAAAATACTCACGCAGCGGATAAAATTAACACTCATAAATTTATTCTAATAAAGTGCAGAAACAGATAAATATGCTCGACTTCCGAAGCATATTACATAACCATTTTTGCTCGGACCGCATACGCATGTTATATCCTAAAACAATAATATCACCAACAAGTACCAATCCCTAGTTCACATTAAACACATTAGCACAATATAATCAAATACGTATATAAGGGGACTTACGATCAGGAGGCTTACCATCACAGATTGCCGGAAGATGATGTCGGAACCACGATACTAATCACAACTCTGATGCGCGTGACTTACACAAGACATGGACTTGACCCAACGGCCTAGGTTTTTCGCAAACCTAAGCTCTGATACCATATATGTAACACCCCCAGAATACGACCGGGAATGTCACACGCCGTGGACCCTTATCACAAGGATCTACCAAGCTAAACTCCAAAAGACTACTCAATGATTGACCGACCGGGGTCAAAATTAAATACAAAGCAGACCGACAAGGTCATTAACCAATTCAGAAAATAACGACATTCACATTACAATGACAATAATAAACTTGAACACCGAAAATAATGACAACTCAATTTAATAAATGAAAACTACACCCATGCAAGGGTGAAAACTCGAACGACAGAGAAATACCGACCAAACTGAAACAAAAGAAAAGACTCTGACTCTGGCGTGATTAGTATCATTGTCCTCCATCTCCTTCCAAGCCAATCCTGTGACTGCTCCCGAGCTGCCAAAACTCGAGCGCATATGAGCACCCACCCCGAAAACTCGGGGGTTAGCAAACTGGAATTTTGCTAGTGCAAGTACATAATATACAAGATATACGAATAATAACAACACAAATCTCAACAGTCGTGAAGCCTTAACACAAACCACACATTCCCATAGTCCACACAGAATAGCATCACATACACAAAGTGAAAGATAATCACATAGTCATATTCTCTGTACGGAACATAACACCAATGAAACTTTAAACGAGCCCAAGGAGTCAGAAAAATCCCTTTTTATAAAAGGAAAAGTATTTTGATAGGAAAGTTTGAAAACATTATTATTGACTCAGGCCATCATGGGGTTTTGAAAATCAAATGAGAATACTTTTAGAAAATACTTCAAAAATTCTCGGATCCTCGACCCAACATGTGGAAAACAATTTGCAAGAAAACCATTACAACGTTGTTGGGGGTCCTCGACCCAATGCACAGAATAATCATCACAGTACAATCAAAGGCACAGCCTCTCATCCGACAATTCCTGCTCAAGACCCTTGATTAATTAACCCTCGGAGATTTCGTCAAACATCCTTGGTTAATTAACCCTGATACCAACGATTTAAAAACAATTTGAAACAAGCTTTCAAAAACACGAATCACAGTCTATATCGAGACCAGTATTTGAAAAGAGTTGAAAGAACTTTGAAATACGAGGATTGTTCGGTAACGGGGTCTTAGCTATCACTCGAATATCCGTTACCAATAAGCCTGCCAGGTGTCTCCCTTGCACACCTGTGCACCGGCGTTCACTCCACTATGTTGGCCGCCCCTTGAACATGTCACCGCGCCGGCGATCACTCCCAACAGAGCCGCCCCTTGCACGCGCATTAAGTAACACCGGTGTTCACCAAACATATGGAGCCGCACATTGCAGCGTACACCAGGCCGGAGTACACACCCCGCCCTCAGAGGTTCCCGGATACGACGTCTCTCACAACAAGTATTCACATTATTACAAACATAAAGTACACAATCAATCATTTCAACAATTATCAAATCAATACACCAATTCACACAATTTATCCACCAGTCCATAACCACACAATAAACAATAACACGCACGTTATCAATCAAGACCCAACACAATAAGCCTTCGGCACAACCAACCAACGCTACACATGTATCCTTATATTGCGACTCAACCGAATATATATATATATATATATATATTTATATATATATAGATATATAGATATATGACCTTACTATATTATATGAATAACTATAGTTCATCCATCAATCCAAGTTGAGTACATCAACTAGTGTTAGCATTCACCACTCATTGTTCACCGACATAGGCATATATATCAATATACGTATATACATACATATATTTAACATATAAATATATATAAATATATATATATATATACACACACACACACACACATATATATATATATATATATATATATGTATACACATATATATATCCGTATAAATTCATACACTTCGACAACGATGATTTCACGCAGTTACAATTCGTATATCAAGGTACTTGCCTTGGTAATCTCTCGTGGATACTCCGAAAGTACGGTCGGTTGGCAAAATCCGGAACTCCAACGAAAACAACGATCGAAAGGGCTCAACACCAGATTTTTTGTAGGGAAATCATCCCTAATATCCTATCATCGAATAAACAATCAATCATGCAAGGAAAAACATCACAAAACGACCAAATTCTTCTCTGCGGTATTTCCCCGGACACCTTGAAGACGTCAAACGGAAGTTCATATAATCGACGAATCGGAAATGGTAAAACCGTGGAAATATGATGAAAATGATAGAATACAACTTAATCTACAATTATCCATCAGTAATTTAAGTTCATAAGGCTCAAACGGACGAAATCTACTAAGATCCCCAAGTTTCCCAAAGTTTGGATTTTAGGAAAAACTAACCTTGATTCGGTCGATTGAAGGATGTTATGGATTGATCGATCAATGATATGGACTCAGGATCTTCGTGGATTTGTTGTTCAATAACATGCCTCCTATCTCTCAAAAGATCCAGCCGCGGACATGAAGGAAGGGAAGTGAAAAATCGGCGAAAACAGGGTTGCTCGGTCATATATATACTGGCAACTGACAAGCGTGCGCTAGGTTGTCCGGGTAGCGTGCGCTATCGGCCGGCCCTGGTCCAGAATCTTCAGCCGGGGTCCAATAGCGTGTGCAAGACATCGGCAGCAGCGTGCGCAATCGGCCCGTCCAGGACCTACTGGACTAATCTGTCCGGCCAGGTAGCGTCCGACGGCCGAGCCGGTAGCGTGCGCTAGCCTGCCGAGTTAGCGCGCGCAGCTGTCCGGCTGTAGCGTGCGCTACCTGCTGGTCTGGTCGAAGTCCAGACCCTACTGCCTAGACTGCCCGGCCGATTAGCGTGCGCTACCTCCCGGCAGTGGCGTGCGCTACTCCTGCGGGTTAGCGCGCGCAATTGTCCGGTCGTAGCGTACGCTAGGCCGGTCCCTGCCGCAACTGTCCGGAAGTGCCCAGCATCCGTGCCGGTTCCTCCCGCAACTGTTCGGACAGCGCCCGGCTGTCGTGGCCTGACGACTCGATTCTTAAAAACGCACGGAACGAACACGACGAAACGCTCGCGGACAACAACATCGATCCGAAATGAAATTAATGTACAACAAATCACCACATATGGCCATAAACACAAAATCGATTGTCGAGAAAAATAATACCAACGCTCGGAAACCAAGAAATTTCCGGTATAAGAAAAAGAAAAATTCGAATAAATCAGAATAAAAATCTCGGATATTACATATATAACCTTACTATATTATATCTATAAGTATAGTTCATCCATCAATCCAAGTTGAGTACGTCAACTATTGTTAGCATTCATCACTCGGCATTCACCGACATAGGCATATATATCAATATACGTATATACATACATATATTTAACATATATATATATATATACATACACACACACACACATATATATATATATACATATATACATCCGTATAAATTCATACACTTCGTCAACAATGATTTCACGTAGTTACAATTCGTATATCAAGGTACTTGCCTTGGTAATCTCTCGCAAATACTTCTGAAAATACGGTTGATTGGAGAAATCTAGAACTCCAATGAAAACGACGATCAAAAAGGCTCAACACCAAAATTTTGTAGGGAATTCGTCCCTAATATCCTATCATCAAATAAACAATAAATCATACGATGAAAAACATCGCAAAACGACCGAATTTCTCCCTGCGGCATTTCCCCGGACACCTTGAAGACTTCAAACGAAAGCTCATATAAACGACGAATCGGAAATGATAAAACCGTGGAAAGATGATCAAAATGATAGAACACAACTCAATCTTCGATTACCCATCAGAATTATGAGTTAAAAAGATCAAATCGGACGAAGTCAACTAAAGTCCCCAAAACTAGATTTTTAGGAAATCATACCTTGATTCGAAGGATCGAAGAAGGTTATAGGTTGATTAATCGATGTTATGAACTCAAAAACGACCTGGATCGGAAGATACACCATGCCTTCGTGTTCTCCATGCCTTGGCTGCGTAAGAGGTGAGTTGGGGGAATAAAATGGGTGAGGAACACGTCTACCTGGTCATTTATACTGCCCAGTGTGTGCCTGATACCTTACAGCCATAACCGGCACCCTTACGGCCGTAACCGGCCTTCGTTGAAAGTTCTGCCCAGCACCCTGCTGACCACGTACGGCCGTAACCAATCACTCCATACGGCCGTAACCGGCCTTCGTCCGGATGCACCCTGCCCAGCACGTACGGCCGTATCCGGAACCTTACGGCCGTAACTCGGCCACGCCAGTCCCTGATCGGCAATGTGCGGCCGTGACTCGGCCGTGGCCATCCCCGACGGTCCGGTTAGGCATTTGATGACGTCTCGACCACTATAACGTACCGGTTATGATCCAAAATGATAACGAGCAAATTACGAAGCATAAAATGCCCCGAGCACGGAACGAACACGACGAAAAGCTCGTGGACCACATCAACGATCCAAAATGAAAATAATGATATACAACAAATCACCACATATGGCCATAAACACAATATCGATCGTCGAGAGAGAGAAAAAAAAATAACTGATGCTCTGTTGTGCGGCGATTTATACGCCTCGATGGCGATCGGCATAATGGTCACGAGCCAGCCAAAGAAGACATGTTGGGCAAGCGCTTAGCAGTCGACGTCCAAGATGATCGCCTATTGGCATCTGGCGATCGCCTCGAATAACCGATTGGAGACGATCATCCCGTGCCACGTATGAATCCGACACCCGTCAAATTCTTCGAAGACCGAATCTCGGGTGAAGACCCATGTGCAGATCCGCAAAAGGCGCCGCAGGATAAGGCCTTTTGACCCCAGCTTGTCACCACCTTCACACCTACCGACAGACCCGCCGAAAGGTGCAAAGTGGGTCCTCCCGAGATAGCGACTCAGGACGCGTGCAGACTTCTCATTGGCTCGCACATCTGGCTGCCAGAAGCAGCAGCGGACTTTGAGGAAACAGTCCCACGTGATGAGACGATCGCCCGCCTTATTCTAATATAGAAAATGGTGGTCGCCCGTAATGGACAGGGAGGACCTAGCAACCTCTTATCCTATAAATAGAAGGCCTCCAGTAGTGTCCAAAGGACAGTGAAATTCATACACGCATACAGACGACATACACAAAAGCACAGTTTACAACGTGAACACAGAACACCAAAAAGCAAACTATACAGAGAACTTTCCATCTTTGTAACAAGAACTCACAGAGCTTCAACTCTGGTTCTTCCGGCAATCTTCAGCACTCGTTTGCTAAGATAACTAGAGTCTTTACACTCATTGTAATTGTACTCTAACATTAATATCTGTACTCACTAGTATTCATATTAATAACATCTCGTGAGAGCATTCAAGCCTGGGACTAACAACCCTGGCAAATCTTGTGTTATTTATTTCCTCACGGACGTGCTCTCGCACTTTGTTTGTTACTCGATCTTTCTAGAAATATCATCTCCGAATAATATTTTGGGTAACAACAATTGGCGCTAGAAGAAGGGGATATACTTGAAGAAACACTCACTGTTCTCCGGGGCATATACTTGAAGAAACACCCACTGTTCTTCGAAGAAAAACCTTCAGAATTATGACGTCTGCCACAACCTCTAAAAGAGCCACCCTGCGATCTGCCGGACATCTTATTCTAGCCCAGACCGAATCCCAACCTACGGCGGAAGGCGACCGCGGCGATGCTAGGCTCTCAGTCCCGCCCCCGAGGGACGGTCCCAGCCTCTCGCTCGATCAGTTCCAAACCGCGGAACATATCGAGGAGGCTATGGCCATCCTCAGGGAGCGACGGAGGGCGTGCGATTCGACCACCATAACTCCATCAGCCATCCGCTGAGTAGGCAAGCGGAAGCTCAAGGGGCTATATGTCGAGAAATTGTCAGAAAGCCCCGAGCCGTAGGAAAAGGCTCTCATAAGGCGGGATGATTCCGTCTTCAGCCGTCTAGGGAGTGATCTCTCATGGCGACCCGGGCATTCAGGCCCCAGCCGGGAGACATCGGAGTCCGAATCCATCACCAGGAGTTCGGCATACCCGACTCCCAGAAGACAGGCCGACCAACGGGCTCCCACTCGCCTAAGAATTGAGCTCGGTGGCGAAGAACTCGTCACCTACCACGGGGCCAAAATATCGGTACACGATCGCCTCGGCTCTTGCTCCGAGAGCCAATCTGCGAGCAGTCAGGCTACGGCGATGGCCGCCATGCAGCACCATCTCGACGAAATAAAGGCGCTCCTAGAAACTGGGGCAGGCGCCAAGAGGTCGATTGTCGGACCGAGTGAGCCGCTCACGGCCCTGATCGAGCTCGCCCCCGTTCAACTGAAGATCGCTCCTCCTAAAACACCTCTATATGAGGGGAGATCGGATCCTAAGACCCATTTCAGAAAGTTCCGGATTTACATGACCGGGTGTGGGGCATCGGACGCGACGAAGTGCCGAATATTCCCATTGACATTGGGCGATCTTTCCCATAGGTGGTACATCTCACTGCCACCACGCTCGATCAATTGTTTTGAGAAACTGGCGAACGACTTCACGTCGTATTTCGCCGCCAAAGTTGCTCGTCCAGAAGGCCCCCACTGCATGATGAAGATCAGGCAGGGGAAGGACGAGCCCGACGAAGACTACATCGACCGAGTGGACGAAATAGTCCTCACCGGCGATCCCATTAGCGACGAGCTCACTCTCTACTCGGTCCTAGGGGGATTTTATGACCATTCGCCCATGTTCAGGCGCCTCACGAAGGACATCCCCCCGACCTACGCGGTTTTCCGCGTCAGGGCCGCTAATTTTATTGCTAGGGAGAGGATGCTCACCCTTCGTTTAGGCGAGGGATCTACCGGGGAAGGGAAGGCGCCATCTTCCATCCCGAGAAAGGCGGTCGCCAAGCTCAGAAAGGCGGTCGCAAAGCCGCCCGGTGAATTCAAAGCTTTCGAGGATGTGGAGGTTCACCTCCTCCGCAACCTCAATCTATCTCCGGCCCACATTTTCAACACCATCAAGGGGCTTGAGTGGCTCAGCAAACCAAAGGCAATTAGGAACAACGGTCATCTTGACCGCAGCAAATTTTGTTCCTACCATAAGAGTCCCGACCACAACACCAGCTAGTGCCGCGACCTCCTCAGACAACTCTAGAGACTGTTTGAGGAAGGCAAGTTGGATAACTTGGTTACCAAGCCAGAACCCCGAGCAGAAAGGATCGGAGGGCGCGAGCGCCGACAAAACGACGGAGTCCCTCCCAATACGTGCACCAGGATCGAGCAGAATGAACCGGAATACTCTAACGAATCAATCCTTCCAATCAACCCTGGCGGCAGGATCAATATGCTTCAGGCGGGAGGTGGAAACCTCGGAGGTCTTTCCCCGGTTTCCACCATGTCGAACAGAAAGTGAAAGGCCAAATTGAGGGCGTTCGCCGGTGTCCATGTCGTGGTACCCCCAGAGTCGACCATCTACAAAGACGCGCTCATCACTTTCTCCAACAAGGCTAGGGAGGGGGTGCAGTGCCCCAAAGAGGATGCATTGGTAATCTCTGCATGTATCCTTGGGAAAATGGTCGATCGCGTGCTGGTTGACAATGGGAGCTTTTGCAATATCATATTCAAATCCGCTCTTGACCAGCTCGGCAACCTGACCAAGTTCATCAAACCATTTGACACCGTGCTCCAAGGGTTCGGCGATAGCACAGTCCAAGCCTACAGAAGGATCAAGCTCTCTATCGAGCTAATATGCTATTACGATCCCAAGGTTAGGATTACTAGGAACCTCAATTTTGTAATCATAGATAGGCCCAACATCTATAATGGGTTCCTAGGTCGTCCATTTCTAGAAACCTTCAAGGCAGTCGCCTCTTCTTTCTTTTACTGTATCAAATTCCCCGCTGCCGACGGGACGGTCGGTACTGTAAAAGGAGACCAGCTAATGGCTAAGAAATGTTTGAATTACTCATGTGTCATAACTTCTTTCAACACTTCCCATACTATTTATAACATTGAGACGATCGACAATCAACCGATGGAGATCGACGAGCCAAGCACCTCGTACCAACCCGACTCGGAGGACGGCATCTCACATCGATCAACGGACGACATCGAGCTAATGATCTGTTTCGATCCAAGCCTCGACATCGATCCAAGGATCGAGTCCGAAAATCATTCCAAACAAGAAGCGACCATCCCCATCGAAGAGTTGGAGAGTATAACGATAGATCCGGCTCGCCCGGAGTGGGAAGTACAGATCGGCACAAGCGTCAGCCTCGAGTTGAAGGAGGATCTGATCAGTTTGCTACGTAAGAACATCGGAGTCTTTGCCTGGTCGCATCAAGATATGGTGGGCATAAGTCCTGAACACGCTTGCCACTATCTAAAGATCAACCCGGCAAGGAAGCTTATTCACCAGAAATGTAGGAAATTCGGTCCTGAAAAGTACGCAGCGCTCGACATAGAAGTCAAAAAGCTACTCGATAACAAACTAATCAGAGTAGCTACAGACGAGCCACATTGGGTAGCCAACGCGGTGCTCGTCAAAAAGCCGAGCAACTCCTGGATGTTATGCATCGACTTCACCGACCTCAACCCGGCATGTCCAAAAGACCACTTTCCAATGCCTCATATTGACCACTTGGCCGATAGCACGGAAGGTTGTGAGATGATGTCGTTCATGGATGCCTTCGCCGGGTACCATCAGATCCCAATGGCGGAACACGACATAAAACACATGTCGTTCCACACGGAAAAGGACGTATACTTTTGGGTCCAAATGCCGTTCGGTCTGAAGAATGCGGGAGCGACCTACCAACGGCTAGTCAACGGGATGTTCGCCAACCAGATCGGTAAGACCATGGAGGTCTATATTGACGACATCGTAGTCAAGAGCCTCAAAAAGGAGGATCACCTCAATGACTATGCCGAGACGTTCGCCATCCTCAAGAAGTTCAACATGAAGCTGAACCCCAAGAAATGCAACTTTGGGGTAAGCTCCGGAAAGTTCCTGGGGCACATCGTGAGACAAAGAGGGATTCAGGCAAACCCCACCCAGATCCAAGCGATCCTCGACATGCAGGAGCCACGAAATGTCAAACAGGTGTAACGCCTCATAGGTTGTCTAGCTGCCCTTAACCGTTTTATTTCTCAGCTCGGAGATAAAAGCAAGCCATTCTTCGCGACCATAAAGAACAATAAGTTCGCATGGACAAAGGAGAGTCAAATAGCATTCACCAAAATCAAAGAGTATCTGTCTAACCCTCAAATCTTGGCGAAGCCGATCCCTGGCGAAAAGCTATTCCTTTACCTGGCAGCCTCGGAGGTCGCGCTGAGTGCTGTTTTAGTGCATGCAGAGGGGCAAGCCCACTTGTCGATCTACTTCATTAGTCAATCGCTCCATGACGCGGAAACTTGTTACACGCCTCTGGAGAAGATCGTCTATGCGTTAGTCATGAGTGTTCGCAAGCTTAGGGCCTACTTCTTCGAACACCAAGTTGAGGTTCTGACGACTTTCCCCCTAAGGCAAGTTCTGCACCGGACAGACACCAATGGGCGACTCCTCAAGTGGTCACTGGAGATCGCCCAATACGGTATCACATACGCTCCTCGCACGGCGATCAAAGGCCAAGCTCTAGCGGACTTCGTGGTGGAATTAACGTTCCCACCCAGTCCGACCCAGGTCGGCCACCCTGCTTGAAAGTTGTACGTGGATGGATCGGCGACCAACTCGCGAGCAGGGGCAGGGATTGTCCTCATCAGCCCCGATGACCAAAGTTTCACAAATGTTGTGCGTTTCGGGTTTCGTGAGACCAACAATGAAGCCGAGTACAAAGCCTTGGTAGGCGGGCTCGATCTAGCACTCGCCCTGGATATTCGCCGTCTCCACATTTTCATGGACTCCCTCTTGGTCGTGAACCAAGTCAAGGGAGAATATAAGGCGCGAGGCGAACAAATGATCAAATACCAAGAATTGGTCGCCGAGATGTGCACAAAGTTTGAAGAAGTGCTGATCAAACAAGTCCCGAGGGAGTACAATTCCCAGGCCGATGCCCTATCCAAACTAGCATCGTCAGATTGGGCGGTAGATTTCTCTAACATCCAAATCACAAAATCAGCAAAGCCGGCGATCGACAGTAGCCTGATTACCACAGTTACCATCGCTGAAGAGAACTGGATGACTCCATTTATTAAATACTTGAAAGACGGGACGGTCCCCGCCGATCGTATCAAAGCTCGTCAGCTTCAGCTCCGTGCGACCAGATACACCCTATTGGACGACCGGCTTTACAAGCGAGCTTTCAGCCTTCCTCTCCTCAAGTTCATTACGCCGGAGGAAGGCCAACTCGTTTTAGCCAAGATCCATGGCGGGATCTGTGGAAATCATGCTGGGGGGAAAGCTCTCATCCACAAAACGACCAGGCAAGGTTTCTTCTAGCCTACACTACAAAAAGATGTGATCGCCTATGCCAGATCGTGTCACAGGTGTCAAGTGATGGGACCGAACATCAATCTCTCGCCTGAGCAGCTCACCTCTATGTACAGCCCATGGCCATTCGCCCAATGGGACATCGACCTCATCGGTCCCTTGACGACGGCGCCAGGGGGATGTAAGTTTGCCATTGTGGGGGTTGATTATTTCACGAAATGGGCTGAGGCCGAACCACTCAACAAGATCGGTCAAGAACAAGTAATTAAGTTCATTTGGAAGAACATCATATGCCGGTTCGGTCTACCCCAGGCTATCATCTCCGACAATGGGAAGCAGTTCGATGGTTTGGAAGTCATGCAATTCTGCGATAAATGGGGAATCAAAAAGTTATTCTCGGCCCCTTACCACCCTCAGACGAACGGGAAGGTAGAGGCTGTAAACAAGATCCTCAAACACACGATCAAAGCGAGACTCGAATCCAAACAGGGATGATGGGCGAGCGAGCTTCCAGATGTTTTGTGGTCCTACCGAACAACGACCCGAAATTCAACCGGCGAAACCCCGTTCGCCCTCGCCTTCAGAACAGAAGCAGTGATCCCTTCGGAGATCGCCGTCCTCAGCCACCGAACTGAATAGGAAATGACGACGGACAATGATGTATCCCGACGGATCGACTTGGATATGCTCGAAGAACGGTGACTGACTCGGAAATGAAGAACAAAATCCACAAAAGGAGATCCGAAAAATTCTTCAATTCAAAGTTCAAGGAAAGGCGATTCCAAGTGGGCGACCAGGTCCTAAAAAAGGTCCAGACTCACACGGGAGTATTTGGCCCAAATTGGGAAGGCCCCTTCAGGATATCTAAATGGCTGACCAGAGGAGCCTACGAACTCCAACACCCAAACGGCACTCCAGACCAATATCCCTGGAACGCCGTACACTTAAAGAAATACTACCAATAAAAACTCTGTATTGAGTTACCCAATGTACAAAGAGTTTAATGAGATTTTCCTATCCCATCTATATGATTCGCCTCGACAAAACAAACAAATACAAAAGAGGACGACTCGCTCGCCCTACAAGAGGTCGTCATCTAACCTGATAGACCTATGCGAGCGATCGCCCCTCCAAGCACAACGTATACCGTCGAGGAATGTCATTCGACATGGCGATCCGAGGTAGAAAAGTGCAGCCATAGTCCTGGAGGTCGATGGAACAGACCGCTTCGTCCATGCAAGGTTCCTTTGGGCTGCGATCGCTCGCCCTTCGTTTAAATACGAGGCGGGCGTAGCCGAAGGACCCGCCAAACAAATATGTGGACACGCTCGCTCGCCCTCAAAGGTACATCATTTAACATGATGGACTCGGATAAGGGGATGCGTCCCTACCCCCGTCACAATGTATACCATCGAGGACTGCCATCTAACATGGCCATCCGAGGTAGAAAAGTGCTAACAAGCCACGGACGTGGAGTCGATTAAACCGACGACGCCCCGTGCAAGGACTCCTCCAGACCAAGACCGCTCGCCCTTCGTTTAAATACAAGGCGGGCGCAGCCTAACGGAGGACCCTCACAATAAAGCGAGGCGCGAGACAGACCTACAGACCCTCGCACACAAAGACACGGTTATGGAGGTCGGTCCATCAAACTCCGCGACCGTGCACGGTTCCTCAAGGTCGAAACAATCGACCTCCCTCGAGGAATCAGCAAGACTGAAGATCGCGAGAAACAACTAAAGATAGCTCACCAAACGTACTATTTTTGTTTCCTTACTTACGCTAAGTAAACAAAAACAAGGGACAAAGCGGAGCTATTCATACATGCGATCAGGAAGAAGGAACCATACACGATCAGCTTTGTTCAAACACACACATGACGATCGATTTTGTTCAAGAAATTTACAAGTAAGAATTTTCAAGTGTACCAATGTGCTCGGATCTATTCAGACAGTTGCGCAAAGTCAAAATGATGCAAAACGCTCAGACAAGGCGATCATACAAACAAGGCATCGGGTGCAATTGTATAAACACTTGTGTAAGTTCTTATACAAACATTCAGAGAGGCGATCGTACAAATGAAGAATCAGATGCAAAAAAGAGGCATTTTATTCCACTCAAATCGTTTATACATACACGCCCGAAGGCAATACAAGGAGAAACTGGAAATTACAAGGAAAGAAAAATAAATTGACTACGGCCCCACTCAGGCCACCCCCGACTGGCTTTCGCCTCCAGCAGGCGGATCGACGCGCGTTTCCTCACCGGCTTCAGGATAAACAAGTTTATCCGGCAACGGATACCAGCCCAGATCGATCCATAGGTCGGTGAGGTCGAGGATCGACAGAGAGAAGTCCGGCTGCAAAGGATGCTCAAGCACGTACGCTTTGAAGGTTTCCATCAGAGGGCCGACCTTGAGCCCTACCTTCTTGGCAGCACGGATGGCGTCATCGTAAGCCATGTAATATGCAAACTCGCCGACGTACTCCACGTTGAGGTAGGGATCGGTCTCGATCGCCTTCAACTTATCCTTCAGCCCCGCGGCTGTCTGGTCCTCATCATTAAGCTCGGCCACCTTGGCAGCCAGTTCCCCCTTCGACGACTCCAGCTCGCCGTTTAGCCGATCCATCACCGCCTTCAGCCCGGTCACCTCCTCCTGCGAGGCGGCGTGCAACCGACGAGCATCTGTCATCTGGTCGCGCATCCGATCGACAACCGCCCGGGACCGGTCAAGCTCCTTCCTCATCCGGTCAAGATCTTGTTTGGCCCGTTTGACCGTCTCAGTATACTCCTTCTCCATGGCCACGATCCGGTTGGCGAACTTGGCATTCTGGTTCCGAGCAGCCTCAAGGTCCGAATGGAGGCGAGCAGTAGAGGGTCACACCTCATAATCATTAACGGCTTGAGCGGCCATTGTCGCCGCTTGGAGGGTCAGGGCGAGTGTCGCCTGCATGGCATCTCCAGACCGCCGGCGCGCAATCGCGTCCAGGTCGGTCGTCCAAGCCTTCAGAAGAGAGGATATGGCCCGGGAGACGTAGGAAGGGACGTCGATAGGCTCGCGCGGGGACTTGCTCGCCAGGAAATCTAGCACCATCGGCGAGGTATTCGGATCGGCAAGGCGGACCCTGCAACAAGAAACGAAGGAATTAGTATGCATACACAAGTAGCTTAATTCAGAAAGATCAAACCAGTCTTACCTTGCGACCAACTCGGGGTCGCGGCCGAAATAGGGCTTGCCCCGCAGAGTCTCGGTTTCAGCGATCGTCGCAGTCTTCAGGAAGGCCGCTGAGGGCGTAGACCCCTCCGCCATTGGAACGGCGGAAATAGGAGGCGCGGCAACCGGCGGCACCACAATGGATGCCTCCGCAGCAGCAGTCGACAGGGGCTCCTCCGGCCTCCGCCTCTTGCGGTTGCGCTGGAGCTGCTCCTCCTCCCGAGCTTCCCGCTCGACGACCGGCGCTATGAGAGGTCTTGCCTCAGGGACAGGGCGGGATGTCGTTGCAGGGGCACGGCCCGCCTTCTTCCCTTGCTGGAGACGACTCAAAAGGCTGGGGTTCGACATTATGATCTCTATCGGGGGCTCGGAGTAGTGGGGAAAGTGGATCTCTGTCAAAGAAGAAATTCAGCCAAGTTAGACATCTCTTTCAATCAGACGATCATTAAGCATAAAAGAGGAAGTAAAAATTCATACCTGGAACCTTCAGGTGGTGAAGGAAGCGAAATAGTCGAGCGCCGAACCAATGGGCTTCGTTGTTGACTGTACGAACGTCGAGATAGTTGTCCGGCAGACCGTGGATTCGCTCCCAGACGATCAAGAAGTCAAAAGGAAGGTCGTCGATCGCTGGATCAAGGGAGTCTGCAAAAAGGAAACCAAATTAGATCAGTTCAAGGTGTATCCGAAAAAAGGGAGAGTTAAAACCCTTACTCGGATTCCTCTCCCGAAAACTAGTGGGGATATCCAACTCGTCCTCTGGTTTATCGCTCGACACCGACCTCCATGCTCCGCTGACCCGACACCATTTTTTCAGGTCGCCCCGAACTTTGTTCGGCACCCCGAGGACCACCCTACCCATGCGGCCCTGAATGTGATAGCCGCCAATTGAACCCTTCTGCGCAGTCAGCTTGAAGAGGTAGTTCATTTCCAGCACAGAAGGTAGACGGAACAACCGGTGACTGCCAAAAAGTGTCAAGGTACTGATAATCTACAGCCAGGCGTTCGGCATCAATTGGAGCGGCGCCACATTCCAGGCGGACAGCAGGTATGACACGGCAAACGGCAATGGGAACCACAAACTGACCTTTAGGATCAGTTCGTTAACGGTTACCAAACCCTCGGAAGGTTGGTCGGCACGTTCGTTCTCCGAGGGCACATACAACGAGACGTCAGAAGGGATATGGAATTTCACCCTCCAGCGACTCAAGTCCTTCCTGGTCGCCAAACTCCAGATCTGACCGAGGGTCCACAGGGAGCGGTCCGTGGCCCGGAATGACGTCCGCTTCACGGGCTCATAGGGGTGGGCGACCGAGTATGCTCCGAAGTCAAACTGAGGACGTGGTCCGGCCAGCCTCTCCATAAGTCCAGCGAACTCCGAAAAGGCCCGGCCAAACAAGCTGTTCTGCTCCCAGTACAGCCTCACCGCCTCATCCTCATCCACCGGCGAGCCCCTTTGCCCCGACGCCGCCGCCGACCTCGCCGTGTCAGCCTCGTTGAAGATCTCTTCAACCTCCACGGGTGAAATCCCCGCATGAATGGCCTCGACGGCCATCTCCATGTGAAGAACCGCGGAGGTTTCTTCCCGGGCAGGCGAAGTCGCGGCGGCAGAAGAGCTACCAGCCTCAAACGCATTGGATCCTCCTCCAGACATGTTTCGAAGAGAAAAGGGGGGAGAGAATTTTTGTTCTTACCTAAAAAGAAAGTCGGTCGGCGCAAGAAGCTTCAAGGAATTTCAGAAGAGTCTTCTTATAAAGGCAAGGGCGCATAAAGATCTGAACTGCAGCAGCCCCAGCCCTTTTATAGGCGAGAGCAGGGACCTATGTGCAAATAGGCGCAATCTCGGGGGCCGAAGTGCAACCGTTGGGGGGGACACATTAAATGCAGCCCTCGAAACCCACGTACGCGTCGTTTCGAGGGCACACCAGGCGACATGCCTGAAAAAAACCGTCGGACTCCCCCAACGGGAGCGCGACGCGTGTCCCCGTGACGTTTCGAAAGCCCACCTTCACATCCCATGATTTCCAGCGCCTAATGAGATCGTCCTTGTCATAAATAGATGAGTCGCTCGTCTAAAACAGGCGATCTCCAGCAGTGCCACCTCACCCCACGTCTTCAACATCGGAGCGAGCTGGGGGGCAATTGTTGTGCGGCGATTTATACGCCTCGATGGCGATCGGCATAATGGTCAGGAGCCAGCCAAAGAAGAAATGCTGGGCAAGCGCCTAGCAGTCGACGTCCAAGACGATCGCCTATTGGCATCTGGCGATCGCCTCTAATGACCGATTGGAGACGATCGTCCCATGCCATGTATGAATCCGAAACCCGTCAAAGTCTTTGAAGACCGAATCTCGGGTGAAGACCCACGTGCAGATCCGCAAAAGGCACCACAGGATAAGGCCTTTTGACCCCAGCTTGTCACCACCTTCACACCTACCGACAGGCCCGTCGAAAGGTGCAAAGTGGGTCCTCCCGAGACAGCGACTCAGGACGCGTGCAGACTTCTCATTGGCTCGCACATCTGGCTGCCAGCAGCAGCCGCGAACTTTGAGGAAACAGTCCCACGTGATGAGACGATCGCCCGCCTTATTCTAATATAGAAAACGGTGGTCGCCCGCGATGGACAGGGAGGACCTAGCAACCTCTTCTCCTATAAATAGAAGGCCTCCAGCAGTGGCCAAAGGACAGTGAAATTCATTCACGCATACAGACGACATACACAAAAACACAGTTTACAACGTGAACACAGAACACCAAAAAGCAAACTATACAGAGAACTTTCCATCTTTGTAACAAGAACTCACAGAGCTTCAACTCTGGTTCTTCCGGCAATCTTCAGCACTCGTTAGCTAAGATAACTAGAGTCTTTACACTCATTGTAATTGTACTCTAACATTAATATCTGTACTCACTAGTATTCATATTAATAACATCTCGCGAGAGCATTCATGCCCGGGACTAACAACCCCGGCAAATCTTGTGTTATTTATTTCCTCACGGATGTTCTCTCGCACTTTGTTTGTTACTCGACCTTTCTAGCAATATCATCTCCTAATAATATTTTGGGTAACAACACGCTCGACAGATGAGAAATTTCCGGTCAAAAATAAAATATTTCAAATTAATCAGAATAAAAATCTCGAGTATTACAAAATCTCCGACAAACACGGCTCACCCGATCGATCCATTGAAATCCCAACCTTTATTATAAATACATAATAGATAATTTAATATAAAGGTCCAATTTACTATCTTATAATTACAGGGTAATTAATTATATGACATATTACCTCAATTGTTCCCTTTAGTTTATCAATCGGATCAAACGACCAACGATACTCAACCGGAATCCTTATCCTGATTAAATTAGTAATTTGGATCATAATCCAAATTCTTGAACGCTTGCCTCGAATACAAACTCCAAACTCGATCTCACTCCGTAAGTCCAAATACACACATCCTCTTGTAGACCAATTTATCAAAACCTCAATTTATGCCTACATCTTCCCTGTTCGCAATTCCACCACCACTACATACATCACCAATTACTTACATACACTCACATACACACTTTTTTTTATATATATATATATATATATATATATATATATATATAACACAAACTAACACACATACACAAACCTGCACATGCACATACACTTACTGACACACACATATATGTATATATATATAGGAAATAGATCATATGAAAACTAATTACCTTGTGAAATCTAGAAACTTTTGTAGGCCATTGATATTAGTGATCTAATGGCTGTAGATGAGTAGAATTATATGTATTTATGTATTTTTTTATTGCATGATTTGTTGCATATACTAGCGACCACTTGATGCAAAAAATAATAACAAATATGCAATGAAATTGCTTAATAATGCAATTGGTTTCTATATTTCACCATTAAGGGTGTTTCCACCATAGTCAATCCCTATATATATATATACACACACAACACACACTTAACACACATATATACATTATATATATATATATATGCACATACAGCACACACACACACACACAAAACTTACACGCACACACACACACACACACACACACACATATATATATATATATATATATATATATATATATATATATATATATATATATAGAGAGAGAGAGAGAGAGAGAGAGGAGAGTTCAAATAGAAACTTTTTGTTATGTGTTAACTAGGAACTAATCTAATCCATTCAAATTTTTAAATCAACGGATGATATTTACTGCTTCTTTCATTTTTGTTTCATTCATTTTATTATACAAAATGGCATTATAGTAACTTAAGCTTAATGGTAACCATAGAATCCTTAATTGGTATGTTCATTAATCTATTCTCAATCATAAATTTTCTATTCCATTACTCTCATCTCTCATTTTGGTGGATATTTTACAGATTATTGTGTTGTTTTAATAAAAAAAATCAATCTTTCTTTTCTCCTTATTTTGTCGTTCACCCATTTCGACATTATTAACTGAAAATAAACTTTTATCTATTCGACTAACTCAACACTTTCAAGATTATCGGTAAGCAATGTGTAAGCAAATTTTAAGCCTCATTCTTATTGGAAATAAGCAATGTAAGCAAATAACTATAAATAAGCAATCCAATTATCTTAACCAATAAAAATTATCTAATTAAGCAATTCAAAGTAAACATATCTTTCTCATTATTAATAAGCAATTCAAAATTTATTATCTAAGCAGTTCACACAACCAAAATAAACCACATTTAAGTGTAAATTTGTAAACAAAACCTCCATATACAACCAACACTACAATCTCCATATAAATTACAGGTAAATTTACATTAAAATAATATAAATTCAATTTACAAATTTAAATTAAATAAATAGATAGACATTAATTTCGTAAAAGCTTTTGCTTCAAAGCGCAACATGTAGGCAAATTAACCAACAATAAAACTTTTGTATTTATATGATTTAAGCATCAATTTGATTATAATTAAGCAATCGATAAGCCATTAAATAGCAAACTGTGTCACTTTAAAAAATAGCAAGCTATACAATCAAAACTAAATATTCGATTTTGTATAAATAAGCATACCTCTTGCTTAATAAACTATTACAAGAACCTTTATATGTACCAATATAATTAAATCTTCAGTGCCATAATAAAATTATAAGCATTGTAGTAGTCGTATGTAAGCTTAAATTATGTATAAGGTAAGCAGCTAATATTCCTTGTTTGATTAAAATTATAATAACAAGCTTAATAATACGAATTAAGAACCTTATAAATACGAATTTAGATAAATTCTTGATATCATAATAATTTAAGCACCTAATAAACATATGCTTGATTATGGATATATATAGGAAGATGATTAATGTCATAATTATTTTTTCATAATCATTGCATGAGATAATTAGAGAATTATAAGCCAAATCCATAACTACCCTTCATAGTTGACTAATTAGAGATACTAAGCAATTCAATATTCATAACTAAATAAAATGAAATCAATCTGAGGCTTCTAAATAAATTCGATCAAGAGTGTAGGTTGGTTCCTAGTTAACACATAGGGAGTGGTTTCTATTATAACCCTCCCCTATATATATATATATATATATATACACAAATGGTACAGACAAACACACACACACACATACACGGTAAAAAAAAATGCACACACACGGGCACAGACACACCAACAACCCAGGCAGACCAATACCGCCGTCGCGTCCCTACATCACCGGAGTCTGGGTCGCCGGAAACCACCATGGCCTAACCTTGCCCAGCCGACTCCGCCTGTCCAGATATGCTGTCCTCCTCGGGACGTCGCCGGAGCAACATCAATCCTCAATCGACAACCTTCAACATACAAACAACTTGGCCGACGATGTGGAAATATGATCAACTCCCAAGCTCACATCTTAGTCGAGTTTGGATCATTGAAACCCAGATCTAACATCACTATTCTGGCTACCCACCCGTAACCCTATGCGTCATCGTCGTGGCGCCGCTGCTGTCATCGGATCTTGTCGCCAGAAAATATGTCTGACAGCTCCGCCGCACCCCATCTATCATGCTTATCAGACTCAAGTCACATCCCAGACACGAATTCGAGTTCTTTCTGCAACCAGAATGAGACGAACCGGCTGGAATCCACCAGAGCTAGAACTCCCATCTATCAGCCCCTCTCCAAAACCCACCCACTGTCCTCCATAAGCTCCCACCGTGAAGTCTTCTGGTCCCGATAGAGTGACTCGTCTTCGATCTAAAGGTGATCAAGTCAATGCCAGAAAGAGGGGGAGAGGATGTTTTATGTGTGGTGGAGTTAGGAAAGAGAGAGAGAGAGAGAGAGAGAGAGAGAGAGAGAGAGACGTGGGGTTTAGGAATGAGGGGAGAGAGAAAATAAAAAGAATAACTCTTGTATTATCTAACTATATAACAATGACTAGTTGGTATTTGGCCAAATTTTAAATAAGACACTTATTATAATTATCAAAAAAGAATATATGAATCTCGATTTATTTATTCAGTCTCCTGGTTCTATTATCGGATTAAATTTCTGCTGCATCCGATAACACCAAACTATTAATAATTCACCAATACGCTAGTCCAACGCCTCAAAGATTCGCCCGATTTCTAAATATAAATAACAAAAATAAATAAAAAAAATACTACTGAAATTCCCAATTTAAAATTCTTGGGTATATTACACTAGGTTTCCAGTTGGATTTCGAGACTTGCTGTTAGTAGAACTGTGCGGCAGCTTGCTTATAGGACAGATACTTGGTTTCCTGTACCTAGTATTTAGGGGCACTGTACTGTTGGTGGTATTGAAGTGAATGTTGTTGATACTTAGGTACAACCTTCCTTCTAGTCGGTTGCTGACGATGTTGGTATGCTCGAGGAGCATATTGTTGATATTTGGTATTGCATCTTACAGGTCTGTGAGACTGAGTTTTCCTCTGCTTATGATATAAGCTAGGTGGTGGAATGACAGCCTTTGCTATTCGAGAAGGGGCAGATGTAACCTTTAGAGGAACAACCTTCGGGGCTCCTTTAGGTTCATGAATGGGTTCCACTCCTTTGACAAACACCATACTAATTTTGCATTTGTTGGAGAATGATCCGTATTCCAAGCTACGTTTATCATGGGCATGTTGCCCGATGCTTAGGATGTCTTCCATCCTCATCGATAATTTCTCAAAAAACTTGAGGATGGTCTCGAGTTCTATTTCTCTTTTCTCGAGAAGTTGTATTTTAATCATTTGTCTTGCACTGACTGTGAGTTTTTACCTCAGTTAGTTTGGTTGCAAGTTGATGATTGGTTTCCATGAGTTTTTCATGAAAATCTTGCTGTTTTCGCAATCTAGAGATATATTTTCATAGTTGTTTTTCAGCAGATCATTTTTGCCCTTCAGCACTAAATTTAAAAAAGAGGGTTGTAGGTTTTCTTATTTAAGCATCTCATGGGCCTTTTGAATGGTCCTAAACTCATTCATCATGTTTTAAAATGTATGTGATGCATTAATAGGAGCAGCTTAGGTTGAGCTTACCTGATCCTCGTTGAGCTTAGGTTGAGCTTACATGATCCATGTAGGCTTTATCTTCAATTTCATCCTCAGATGAGTCACTGTCGGTGATTGTCTATATGTACTCATTTGTGTTGATCAGTGTGGGCAAGGCTTCTGAGTCTCCGATCATGGCCTTTAGCTTATTTCTCCAAATGTGCCTTTTCTCGTCCTTTTCTTGTTGCTCAGCTTCGGGCAACTTCTGCACTTTAGGATGAGGACATCTATTTGCATAGTGTCCTGGTTTCCAACAGTTATGGCACAGGTTAGAATCTGCAGACGATGGTGATTCGAAACTCACCTTGTTGAAGGGTTTAGGCCTGTAGGGAGCCTTTCTGAATTTCTTAATGAATTTCCATAATTTATGCATGAGCAAGGCCATTTCATCTTGTGACAGTGTGTCATCATTGTTGTCAGCTGCCTTGGATGCGGCTTTGAATGCGCTTGGGGCAGATCTGTGTTTCATGTCGGATACAGCAGTAAGTGTTGTAGTCTTTGTGTAGGTGATTTGCATTTAATCATATTTTTGCATATTTATTCATGTTATGGTTATGCAAATGTAATGTCTAATTATTTTATATTGTAGATAATATGGTGTGTTGCTGTCACACAGAAGATCACATTATCGGTGTCTTATAAAATAATATAATAGTTCATAACCTATATAATTACTAGACAAATTATATGAAAGGTTGTAATGTATGATTGAGATTGGTTGGTATTGATTATTAGCATGCATTAGCGTATTTGCATACATTAAACTGGATCGCAGTAAGATAGTGTCTTCTGTACTGACTGCAAGAAGAACTTAAATTTTGGAAAATCAATATTTCTTAGTTCTAAGTATATAATATTTAATTATTTATTGATTAGATTTACCATGGGTGAGAGTCATAGTGATTGACTCAATATGGTTTGTATCTAGGGCAATAATATTATTTATCCTAACTCGTGCGGATTGATGATGTACCATTGAGGAGCCTGATAATGATTATTATATAAACCCTGTAGGTTGATTTAATTCTGATATAATAATAAGGTTCGAGTGGTACTACTCTTGGATAAAAAAAATTAATTAATTAAAGCCGTCAGTAGCTTAAATTAATTAATGGAGATTTGATATCTGAAACACGGGAAATAATATATTTAAATAAGGAGCCCGATTTCATAAATTGGGATTTTGGGTTGGAAGTGCAATATTAATTCTTTAGTGGATTGAATCAATATTAGTGAACTCAACCATATTAGGAATGGCTTAATACGGAAAGTTGGGCTGCATTAGGAGTTCTAGCCCTAATCTTCTTTAAGATCCCTAGAGTAATCTAAAGCCTATAAATAGGGACATTGGGGAGGATTCGGCCGTGCACACATATCCTACACAAGGGATTTCAATTTTTCTTCTAAGTGTTTAATTGTGGATCTTGACTTGTGTCTTTGATTCCACAAGTGAGATAACACTATAATTCTTGCCACAAGTCCAAATTACTTAAAGAAAAAGAAAAATTGAGAGTTGTGAGGAACATAATTCGGCCGATCCCTCATTGAATTCCAAGCAAAATTCGGTAGCTCGTTGACCACACAATGTCCGGATTAAGGCGGGATCATACTCTAGAAAATTTTGAGGAAGAGATCAAGATAGCAACCCATACGCTTCAAAAGTAAATATCCTATGATCTTTGATCTAGATTAGGATATTGAATTTTCCAACAAGATTATTTAGTAAATAATAAATAATATTTAAATTGCTTATTAATCTTAGTAGTTAATTAATTAGCATGCCTAAATAGGTTTTGTGCTCGTGGATACGTAAAACGCTTTTATTCAAATTTCCATAACTTCGCTTCCGCTGTATTTTATTTCCTACATGTGACCTTTCGGCCTTCTCTCTCTTGTCAATATCATACTCAAAAGCGTTAAGGTCAGAGATGAGATCGAAAATATATATATCATTTAAATTGCAAGACACACGCATAGATGTGGTCTTAATGTCCCATTGGGAAGAAAGTGATCTAAAGATTTTAAGACTTTTCTCTTTTGGGGTATACACTATACTCAATGCTTCAAGTTCACTGATAATGCCGGTAAATCTGAGGTCAGGATCCTCAAGTGTTACGGAAGATTTCACAAAGGATTCAAATTGCTGAGTTGGTTTTAAGATCTTGTTTTCTTTTGAGAGCTCAGCTCCCTCACATATCAACTTGAGTTTCTCCTAGATTTCTTTGGCTGCCTTGCATCTCTTTACCTTGGAGAATGTGCTTTTGTCAAGAGTGACATATAGCGCAGTCTTGGCGACGTTGTATAGATTTACACGCTTACGATCATCGGCCGTCCACTATTCTCGTTCCTTCTCAAGCATTTCTGCATGAGGTGATCCTTCTATTCTGGAGGCTGGATTAGCCTTCATGAGTTTGATAGGTCATTCTTGGATGACAAATATTATCTCTTCGTGCATTGCAGCAAGATAGGCTTCCATCTTGATTCTCAAGTCATCAAATTCGTTGATAGAAAACATGGGAACTTTGTTGATCATAGATGTTGTTAGGGTCGTATACTGCAAAACATACTTTATGCTTGTAGATAATGTGGTGTTGGTAATGTGGAACTTTGTTGATCATGAGTTATGATTATGCAAATGAAATGTCTAATTATTTTATTGTAGATAATGTGATGTGTTGGTGTCACACGGAAGATCACATTATTGGAGCCTTATAAAATAATATAATAGTTCACAACCTATATAATTATTAGACAAATTATGTGAAAGGTTGTAGTGTATGCTTGAGATTAGTTGGTCTTGACTATTAGCATGCATTAGCGTATTTGCATACGTTGAACTGGATCGAAGTGAGATAGTGTCTTCTATACTGACTGTATGAAGAACGTAAATCTCGGATAATTATTATATCTTAATTCTAAGTATATAATATTTAATTGTGTATTTATACTATTTATTGCTTTGATTTACCATGGGCGAGAGTCACAGTGATTGACTCAATATGGTTCATATCTAGGGCAATAATATTATTTATATGACAATTACTATTATTATAACTAGAAATAGTGTCCCGACTCGTGCGGGTTGATGATATCCCCTTGAAGAGCTCGATAATGATTATTACATTAAATCCTGCATGTGGATTTCATTCCGATATAATAATAAGGTTCGAGTGGTACTACTATTGGATAAGATATTAATTAATTAAAGTTGTGAGTAGCTTAAATTACTTAATGGACATTCGATATCTTACATACAGGAAACAATATATTTAAATAAGGAGCCTGATTTCGTAAATTGGGATTAGGGTTGGAAGTGCAATATTAATTCTTTAGTGGACTGAATTGATATTAGTGAACTCAACCATATTAGGAAAGGGAATATGGAAAGTTGGGTTGCACTAGGAGTCTTAACCCTAATCCTTCTTAAGATCCCTAAAGTAGTTCAAAAGCCTATAATAGGGACATATGGGGGTTCGGCTGAATGGACTCTAGAAGATCTAAAGGTAGAAATACAAGGAGATCAAGAAGAAAAGCAACCACTACGCTTCAAAGGTAATATCCTATGATCTTTGATCTAGATTAGGATATTCAATTTACCAACATATTTATTTGATAAATAATATTTAAATTACTTATTAATCTTAGTAGTTAATTAATTAACATGCCTAAATAGATTTTGTGCTCGTGGATGCGTAAAACGCTTTAATCAAACTTTGCCCCAACTTCGCTTCCGCTGCGTTTTACTTTCAACAATTGGTATCATAGACAGATTTTAGGCTTTTGCTATTTTAATTAATTTTGGTGATTAATTTATAGCAATTTAAATATTCATGTAATTCGATATTGGAGTATTTTGCTAAATGTGTTCTTGCAGGGAATATGATCCAATTATCATGGTTATGTGTGTAACACCACCAAAACCATATGGGAATATTACACGCCGTAGACCCTTTCCACAAGGATCTAGCAGGCTAAACATCCCAGGTCGACCAAATGCTTTCCCGGATAGGGTCAAACAATATAATAATACAGACCGTTAAGTTCAGTTACAAGTAACTAGATGGACCGATGAGGTCGCACAACTCAATCAACAGAAACTAACTTTATACAACATCACTCATACATGGGTCGAAGTACAATACAGCGGAAGACTGATTACAACTCTGATAGTACAACATAACTCTATCAACTCTCAACTCTTTATTAGTATCGTAGCTCGTCACTCCATGTGCCAATCCTGTGACACCTCCCACGAGCCTGTGAGTACCTAGACGCAAAACATACATCCATCCCCGATTACTCAGGGGTTAGAAAAATTCCACTATTTTGCTAGTGCAAGTATAATTTTATACGAAATGTAACAAGCGAATAACAACTACGAATCAGATACGACAATCAACTATCAAAATATTCCCGAGAGGTTTTAGAATTTCGAATTCAAGCAAGGAAGTATGAAAATAAACTCATCATCTCGGGGATTTTAAAAGTAGAAATTCTTTTGGACCTCGAGTCCCTATCTACAAAACCTTTTTCGAAATCATCAGGGCCTCAGCCCGGTTCTCGTTTCAAAACACGTTAGCTAAGATATCATCATGGGTCCAAGACCCAACTTCAAAATGTTATCCAATCAATCACGGTTACATGATCATTGTTCGTACACATCATGTACGAAATTCCAGAGGCCTCGACGGACCCTGCCCGGAACACACATGTTGTTCGTACACATCATGTACCGAACTCCAGAGGCCTCGACGGACCCTACCCGGAACACATACGTTGTTCGTACACATCATGTACCAAACTCCAGAGGCCTCGATGAACCCTACCCGGAACACACACGTTGTTTGTACACATCATGTACCGAACTCCAGAGGCCTCGACGGACCCTACCTGGAACACACACACTGTTCGTACACATCATGTACCGAATTCCAGAGTCCTCAACGGTACCCGGATCACATACACTATCACGTCACAACTCATATTGATCAACTCAACACATCACCACGAACAACACACATATTACCAATATGTCAAACCATTCAACACTACACTGCAATACATGTTCAAGTATGTAATCAACCCGGCACAAATATCATAATAATCACGATAACTCAATCATGACCAATCACGCACGACACAAACCATATGATTAACACAACCAACACAATTCCACAATGTTAAGCAAGTAAGGATATCATCACTGCCATCAAACGTTTGCAAAATCAATTCATAATCAATTCTCAAGAAGCATATTCATGAAGGTAAACCAAATCATCTGTAATACCACCGGTATTTCATGCTTAGATACCTTGTACTATGTGATCTCTTGTAGTGGGATGTTGCCTTTTTATATTATGTGATTTCATTAAATGCCTTTGCGATACGATTGTGTGATGTGAATGGGACGAAGATAATGTACCTCGACGCCATTGGATAATCGTCGGTGCGAATATGACGGTGGCCAACGTCTTGTTCCCCAATGAATTGTTCACAAGTGGAGAGGATAATCACCCCGATATGATTAAAATATGATGAATGGCTTAAAGACTGAGTGGCTAACATACGCTATATGATGTACATAACATATGCTAAAACGGTAACATAATGTACGTTAACCCCTCTTTGTTACGTACGTAATGCTATGATTGGTCTCCCGAATAGAATCTTCCTTTGACAAAGACTGGGGCACTTTCGGTGGGCTAAGAGACAAACGAGTCAACTCCTCATAACGTACGCTATCCACCAAGCTTAGCGTACGCTACAGTCTGTAGCCTTACGTACGTAATAACGACTTACGTACGTAAAAGATGGGCACATTTCAGTCAGTAACCTCTGGACGGGCTTTACGCATGTTACATTACGTACGTAATGACCTTTATGTACATAAGGTCCAGAGCCTTAACGTACGTTAACGAGACCGAGTGTTATAAAATAACACTTCCCCTCTTCATTTGCTCGACCTCAACCCTGCAAGAAAACACTCTTGAAGCATTTCCCTAGCCTTATACTCGATTCTTGGCCTCTCATACACTTGAATTAACATAGAGGAGGTTATTTCTTGAGCTCCGGTGAAGATTATCCAAGTCATTCAAGCCACTCTTCGTTCCTCCTCGTAGTTCTTGTTGATTCGTCATCTCTCTTCATTGTTCTTCATCTACTAAGGTAAGCCTATCAATCCCTGAAGTAATCTCCTTGATGTTGTTGATTATACTTGTTCGATTACGGGTATTTGGGTAGATTTTGCCAATGTAATACCCGTACTTTTATTGACTGTTTGACTCTGTCATCCTCCTTATTTTGTCGCTCTGTAAATGCTTGGAGATGTTGTTGATATTGTTATTGAGTTTCATATCTCGTTTGGTTCTTGATCATGTCGTTTAGACCTTGCGGAAATGTTCTGTGCCAGAGATATAGCGCACGCTAGGCCTAGGCTAACGCACGCTAATTCTGCTTGATTAGCGCACGCTAGCTCTGAGCCGTAGCGCGCGCTAAGAGGATCAGTCAGGTCAGAACCAGTATTTCGGACTGCTCTCTGGACTGGTGGATTAACGCATGCTAGGAGTTTGTTAGCGCGCGCTATACATGGATAGTAGCGCACGCTAACATCCGTCCGTAGCGCACGCCAATGGGCCGGCCGCCAGAGGCAGTGAGGTTGCCAGGTTTTCTGGACTATCAGATAGCGTACGCTAGGCTTCGGCTAGCGCACGCTAAAGCTATTGCATAACGCACGCTAAACAATAGCGGTAGCGCACGCTAAGTTTTGAGCAGGGCAGAGACAGTAAGTTCTGGACTCCAGTACTGGATGCCATATTTTGGGCTAGCGCACGCTAGGGACAGACGATTAGCGCATGCTAACGGGGCCGACAGAAGCCACTGGACTATCCGGTGACTTCGCTAGCGCACGCTAATGAAGGAGGCGTAGCGTGCGCTAGACTGGACAAATATAAATAGGGCAGTTGACTTTATTTTCGTCATTTCTCACCTTCTTCACTCCGTTTCGATGGGAGTCACTCGGGAGAGGCGATCTTAGGCGATTGGAAGCGATCTTCCTTCTAACAACAATATATTTGGTTGGAGAACAAGTATTTCTCAACATCTAATTCCTCCTAACGTCCGAATCAAGGTAAAAATCCTTAGAACCCTACCTTTTGGGAATTTTGGGGTTATTCGTAGATTCGTCCGATTTACCCGCTTTGAAGCTTGAGAACTTTGAGATTATGATGTATCTATACCGTATGCATGCTTTTCCTACGATTTTATGGTTTGGATTGTGCCGTTTTCGGACTTGTGAGATTTTGGACGATTTTCCAACCTCTAGTTGATTATCCGTATATCTTTATGAATCGTAGATGGGTTTCGGGGGTTTCTTCGTGTAATTTGAATATAGATAATTGATTATCATATTCCTTGCGAATCGTTTAGGTGCCGGAAGTGCGTTCTTGGACCTACCGAACTCATACCTTTTTCCATTCGACTTGTCGATGTCTCAAAGGCAAGTATATATTTATGAATGTGCGTTCTCGACTTTGAAAGTATGAAATATTAATAGCATGATTATTTATATCCACTCCGGGACGGGCCGACGGGTCCTCTGAGGGTTTCGTAGCCTCTGGTGCGATTCCATGGATAATATGAATTAACCACTCCGGGACGGACCGACGGGTCCTCTGAGGGTTCCGTAGCCTCTGGTGCGGTTCCACGGTATTCATATATGTATTGATGACGGATGATATGAACGAACCGTTTCCACGGCATTCATATACATCTTGATGTGATGCTATGAGATTTAGTTATTCCGGAGTACTAGTCTTGAATTGGTGAATTGACGGTTACCTTTACTTTATTGTTGAGGAGTATTGTGTTTCATACTTGATATACTTGCACTAGCTATTCGACGGCTAACCCCTTTATGGGGGAAATACGTTTTATGTATTTCAGGAGAGCGGACAGGCAGGTATCGGGTCAGCATGAAGATGGTGGGCAAGTGTGATACTGTGTCTTTCTTCCAGTTATGTTTGGAGTTTCCCATTCAGTATTGTTGTACTGGATTGGCTATTGAATACTCGAGTATTGTTTTCCCTTTTCCTTGATGTTCCGGCCTGTGTTTGCCGAAGTATTGATTCGAGTTGTGATGTTTGTGAATACATTGGTTATGTTTTGAATACCTTTGTATTGTTCTTAATTCCATTGTATGTAGACCTCCTCGGTCAAAATTTATAGCTCCGCGTATGTTTAGCCTTGTGGGTCCCACGACGGGGATTACGACGCTGTAATATTCCCTGAATAACTTGGGGGTGTTACAGAATATGGTATCAGAGCTTAGGTCTATAGATACCTAGGCTGTCGGTCTTTTGGGTCGATCGAGTCGTTAATTGTCCGCAGTATCACTACTCTGCCATCATCACAGTGCGACCGGTACTTGTAAGACCTCTCACTCTTCTGGTGTTTCCTTATTCGTTTTGCTTCCTTTTTATCGGTATTCTTGAGAATCGGACACTTTGATGACGCATGATTGAACTGTGCTTACGTGACTTGTGTGTTCTTCAGTATGTCAGCCGGTAGGGGCCGTGGCCGTGGTCGTGGCCGTGGACGAGGAAGAGGTCGTGGCGCGGCCGTTTCCATCGATTGATTGGGGTCGACCAACCCCGCTTTGTCGAACTCGGTGCATCCCGACACCGAGAGTCAAGACGACACCGACGGTCGTGGGAACAACGCGAAGTTGGAGTGGCGAATGCACTTCAACAATTGGCTACTCAAATGACTATTTTGGCCCAAACTCGAGATGAATAACCCGAACCCAAACACGGATGCCTTGCTTCATAATGTAATCCGTATGTACCTCCACAGTTTGGCGGTGCCACGCACTGTTAGTCGGGAAGATTGGCTAGCGTAATTGGAGAAGATTTTCGAGGCAGTTGATTGCCCCGAGGTGAGGAAAGTACCGATTGCTCAGTATTTCCTCACTAAGGAGGCCGCTACTTGGTGGAAAGTCATCAAGCCACAGGATCGTATTGCCTCGTGGGATGAATTTAAGGAGCTCTTGGAGGCCGAGTTTTGTCCTTGGCCGGTACGAGAGAGCCGAATCCGAGCCTTCTTCGAGGCTAAACCACAAGATATTCCCGTTTCGCAGGCGATCGTGGAGTACAACCAACAATTGATCCATGTGAAGGATCAAGTGCGTAACGAGCGTGATAAGATCTGTTATTTTGATATGCGTATTAATTTGGACTTACGGCGGTACATGGCTGGATTTGCTTGTACCAAACTGAAAGAGTATCAGGACAGAGCTTTAGCCCATGATATGTTGAGCCCCGACAACGATACCGTGGAAGAATCGAAGAAGCAGAAAGTAGCGGGGAATTTCTCTAACTCTAAGAGTGGCAACTTTCAGAAGTCACAGACAACTAACCGTTCTGCCGGACAGTCATCACGTTCTAATAAAGGAAAGAGGGGTTACCGTCCTACTTCGGGTACCACCAACCGCGCGGTAACTTGCTATAATTGTGGCCGTTCAGGCCACATTAATTTGGAATGCCACTTTCCACCATTGAAGTGCCACACGTGCGGACAGATGGGACATAGAGCGGCTTATTGTTCCGAGCCGAATCAGACTTTGGACACTGCTTCGCCGCCACCGGTCAACATCAGCAGAATTTCGGCAGGGGCCGGGGACGGGGTCAGAATGCTGGAGGGGGAAACTCTAGCATCGGTTCGGTGCAACCACGAGTTTATGAGATGCGCCGAGCAGACGAACCCGATGCGGCGGTGGCTTCAGGTACCATTCATATCCTATCTCATCCAGTCCGTGTACTTTTTGATTCGGGTGCTACACATTCTTTTATTTCTTTGGAGTGTGTACGCCGTTTGAATATAACTTGTCTGACTGCTTGCGATCCCTTCATCTTGAGACTGCCTAGCGGGGATAGAATTGTGGGGAACCGGGAGATTAGAGATTTTCCGATGATTATATCCGGTATGGATTGGTTATCGAATTTGATTGTAGTTGATATGGAAGGCGAGGACGTGATCCTCGGCGAGGATTGGCTTGATAGTCATCAAGCGATTATGAACTACCGTACCAAGGTTATCACCATGATGACTAAAGACGGATCTGAGTACTCATTTTTGGGGCGTAAGTCGGGACTATCCAAGTTACTTATCAGTGCCATGAAGGCCGTAAAACTTTTGAATAAAGGTTGTGCGGGCTATTGGTGTTATGCCTTGAAAACGGAAGGAAATGAAATCGATTTCTCTTCAATTCCGGTTGTTAGTGAGTACCCCGATGTTTTTCCGAATGACCTCCCGGGATTACCGCCAGATCGAGAGATAGAATTTACCGTGGACTTGGAGCCAGATGCGGCTCCGATTTCTAAAGCACCTTACCGGATGGCACCTTCCGAGATGCAAGAATTGAAGAATCAATTGGGAGAACTTCTGGAAAAAGGGTACATCAGACCGAGCGCTTCGCCTTGGGGCGCGCCTGTTCTTTTCGTGAGGAAGAAGGATGGTTCACTACGTTTGTGCATCGACTACCGCGAGCTGAACAAAGTAACCATCAAGAACAAGTACCCTCTACCTCGTATAGACGATTTATTTGATCAATTGCAAGGAGCTGCGGTTTTCTCGAAGATTGATTTAAGATCCGGGTATTATCAACTCAGGGTGAGGGAGTCCGACGTTCCGAAGACGGCGTTTCGGACGAGATATGGACATTATGAATTTGTAGTTATGCCTTTTGGGTTGACTAATGCGCCGGCAGTTTTCATGCAGTTAATGAATAAAATATTCATCGAGTACCTCGACAGGTGTGTGGTCGTCTTTATTGATGACATCTTGATCTATTCTCGAGATAAGGAGGAACATGCCCGACACTTGCGTTTGATATTAGACATTTTTAGAATCGATCATCTCTATGCGAAATTCTCGAAATGTGAGTTTTGGTTGGAAGAAGTTATGTTTCACGGCCATGTGATTTCGGCCGAAGGAGTTCGTGTAGACCCGCAGAAGATAGAGGCAGTGCTAGATTGGGCACCGCCTAAAAATGTTAAGGAAGTTCGTAGCTTTTTGGGCCTTGCTGGGTATTACCGTCGGTTTGTCGAGGGGTTCTCGAAACTCGCTCGGCCGCTTACGAAATTACTCCAGAAGACCGAAAAGTTTGTTTGGACGGATGAGAGACAACAGAGCTTCGATGAACTGAAGAAACGTTTGACTTCAGCGCCGATTTTAACCTTACCACATGGTAGCGAGGGCTTTGCAGTTTATAGTGACGCTTCGGGTCAAGGCCTGGGTTGTGTGCTCATGCAGCATGATAAGACGATAGCTTTTGCGTCTCGACAATTAAAGCCTTATGAGATGAATTATCCTACTCACGATTTAGAGTTGGCCGCAATTGTCTTCGCACTCAAGATTTGGCGGCATTATTTGTATGGTTCACCGTGCCGGATTTATACCGATCACAAGAGCCTGAAATATATTTTCAGTCAGAAGGAGATGAATATGAGACAGAGACGTTGGTTAGTGTTGATAAAGGATTATGATTTGGAAATTCTTTACCTCCCCGGGAAAGCCAATGTCGTTGCGGATGCTTTGAGCCGCAAATCGACGTCTCTTCAAATGCTCGAGGTTCTTACATCTCAGACGAAAATTCGTCAGGACTTAATTGAGCAAGGGATAGAAGTTTGGCTTCAACGAGTATAGGGACAGCTGTGTACTCTCGAAATTACTTCGTCTTTAGTTGATGACATCAAAGGGAAGCAGTGGACTGACCCGATGATTTCTCAACTGAAGGAAGATGTAATTAAAGGAAAAGCTCCTGGCTTTATGGTTCACGAGGATAGTATTCTGAGATTTCAGGGCAGGCTTTGTGTTCCGAACGAGTTAGAGTTGAGGCAGAAAATTCTCCGAGAAACGCATGCTACGCCTTACTCAATCCACCCCGGGACGAGTAAGATGTACAAAGATTTGAAGCGTAATTTTTGGTGGAATAACATGAAAAGGATGTTACGGAGTTTGTACTACGGTGCTTGACGTGTCAACAAGTCAAGATCGAACATCAACGACCGGAGAGGTTGTTGAAACCGCTTCCCATTCCCGAGTGGAAGTGGGAAGACATTTCTATGGATTTCAACGTTGGCATGCCGAGAACTCGGGCCGGAATGAATATGATTTGAGTAATTGTCGATCGGCTGACCAAGTCTGTACACTTCTTGGGTATTAAGGATACTTGGGGACCGGATAGACTGGCTCGAACCTTTATTGCTGAGATCGTGAGATTACACGGTGCCCCCAAGACCATTGTTTCTGATCGAGACGGCCGTTTCGTATCGCACTTTTGGCAGGCCGTTCATCAGGCTTTGGGTACTGAGTTGATATTGAGCACTTCTTTTCATCCTCAGTCGGATGGACAAATAGAGAGGACGATTCAGACATTGGAAGATATGTTACGGGCTTGTGCCTTAGACTGGAGTAATGATTGGGAGCTTCACTTGCCGTTGATCGAGTTTGCTTACAATAATAGTTGGCATGCGTCGATCAAAATGGCACCCTTCGAGGCACTTTATGGTAGGCGATGTAGGTCGCTATTATGTTGGGACGAGGCTTCTGAGCTAGTTAGGATGGAGCCGGATATGTTGATGGAGACTAAGGAAAAGATTTCTATTATCGGGGACCGACATCGGCCGCCTGCAGTCGTCGAAATCTTATGTCGATACTCGTCGTCGACCCTTGGAGTTCGAAGTGGGGGATCATGTCTTACTCAAGGTGTCGCCGACCCGTGGAGTTTTCCGCTTCGGGAAAAAGGGGAAACTTAGTCCGAGGTATATCGGACCTTTCGAGATTTTGGACAGAGTTGGAGATTTAGCTTATCGCTTGGCGCTGCCTCCAGCTTTGAGTCACGTCCATAGTGTTTTTCATGTGTCTCAGTTGAGAAAGTACGTACCGGATCCGAGCCACATCATCGACTACAGTGAGATTGACGTAGCCGAGGATATTACCTTTCCGGAGAGGCCCGTGAAGATCCTTGAGCGTCGCGAGAAAAAACTTTGGCATAAGACCATTCCACTGGTTAAAGTGCAATGGTCGAGACATGGAGTTGAGGAGGCAACTTGGGAGACGGAAGAGAAGATGCGGGTGGAATACCCCGAACTATTTATTTCTTAAGTTTCGGGACGAAACTTCTTTTTAGAGGGGGAGAATGTAATACCCGTACTTTTATTGACTGTTTGACTCTATCATCCTCCTTATTTTGTCGCTTTGTAAATGCTTGGAGATGTTGTTGATATTGTTATTGAGTTTCGTATCTCATTTGGTTCTTGATCATGTCGTTTAGACCTTGCGGAAATGTTCTGTGCCAGAGATATAGCGCACGCTAGGCCTAGGCTAATGCACGCTAATTCTGCTTGATTAGCGCACGCTAGCTCTGATCCGTAGCACGCGCTAAGAGGATCAGTCAGGTCAGAACCAGTATTTCGGACTGCTCTCTGGACTGGCGGATTAACGCACGCTAGGAGTTTGTTAGCGCGCGCTATCCATGGATAGTAGCGCACGCTAACATCTGTCCGTAGCGCACGTTACCGGGCTGGTCAGCAGAGGCAGTGAGGTTGCCATGTTTTCTGGACTATCAGATAGCGTACGCTAGGCTTCGGCTAGCGCACGCTAAACAATAGCGGTAGCGCACGCTAAGTTTTGAGCAGGCGAGACAAGAAGTTCGACTCGATCGGATGCCATATTTTGGGCTAGCGCACGCTAGGGACAGACGATTAGCGCACGCTAACGGGGCCGACATAAGCCACTGGACTATCCGGTGACTTCGCTAGCGCACGCTAATGAAGGAGGCGTAGCGTGCGCTAGACTGGACAAATATAAATAGGGCAGTTGACTTTATTTTCGTCATTTCTCACCTTCTTCACTCCTTTTCGACGGGAATCTCTCGGGAGAGGCGGTCTTAGGCGATTGGAAGCGATCTTCCTTCTAACAACAATATATTTGGTTGGAGAACAAGGATTTCTCAACATCTAATACCTCCTAACGTCCGAATCAAGGTAAAAATCCTTAGAACCCTACCTTTTGGGAATTTTGGGGTTTTTCGTAGATTCGTCCGCTTTACCCGCTTTGAAGCTTGAGAACTTTGAGATTATGATGTATCTATACCGTATGCATGCTTTTCCTACGATTTTATGGTTTGGATTGTGCCGTTTTCGGACTTGTGAGATTTTGGACGATTTTCCAACCTCTAGTTGATTATCTGTATATCTTTATGAATCGTAGATGGGTTTCGGGGGTTTCTTCGTGTAATTTGAATATGGATAATTGATTATCATATTCCTTGCGAATCGTTTAGGTGCCGGAAGCGCGTTCTTGGACCTACCGAACTCATACCTTTTTCCATTCGAATTGTCGATGTCTCAAAGGCAAGTATATATTTATGAATGTGCTTCGACTTTGAAAGTATGAAATATTAATGGCATGATTATTTATATCCACTCCGGGACGGGCCGACGGGTCCTCCGAGGTTTCGTAGCCTCCAGTGCGATTCCATGGATAATATGAATTAACCACTCTGGGACGGACCGACGGGTCCTCTGAGGGTTCCGTAGCCTCTGGTGCGGTTCCACGGTATTCATATATGTATTGATGACGGATGATATGAACGAACCGTTTCCACGGCATTCATATACGTCTTGATGTGATGCTATGAGATTTAGTTATTCCGGAATACTAGTCTTGAATTGATGAATTGACGGTTACCTTTACTTTATTGTTGAGGAGTATTGTGTTTCATACTTGATATACTTGCACTAGCTATTCGACTAACCCTTTATCGGGAAATACGTTTTATGTATTTCAGTTCCGGGAGAGCGGACAAAGGTGTATCGGGTCGGCATGAAGATGGTGGGCAAGTGTGATACCGTGTCTTTCTTCCGATTATGTTTGGAGTTTCCCATTCAAGATTGTTGTAATCGGATTAGCTATTGAATACTCGAGTATTGTTTTCCTTTTCCTTGATGTTCCTACTGTGTTTGCCAAGTATTGATTCGAGTTGTGATGTTTGTGAATACATTGGTTATGTTTTGAATACCTTTGTATTGTTCTTAATTCCATTGTATGTAGACCTCCTCGGTCAAAATTTATAGTTCCGCGTATGTTTAGCCTTGTGGGTCCCACGGCGGGGCTTACGGCGCTGTAATATTCCCTGAATAACTTGGGGGTGTTACAGAATATGGTATCAGAGCTTAGGTCTATGGATACCTAGCCGCCGGTCTTTTGGGTCGATCGAGTCGTTAATTGTCCGCAGTATCACTACTCTGCCATCATCACAGTGCGACCGGTACTTGTAAGACCTCTCACTCTTCTGGTGTTTCCTTATTCGTTTTGCTTCCTTTTTATCGGTATTCTTGAGAATCGGACACTTTGATGATGCGTGATTGAATTGTGCTTCCGTGACTTGTGTGTTCTTCAGTATGTCAGCCGGTAGGGGCCGTGGCCGTGGTCGTGGCCGTGGACGAGGAAGAGGTCGTGGCGCGGCCGTTTCCATCAGTTCAATTGCGGGGTCGACCAACCCCAGTTTGTCGAACTCGGTGCATCCCGACACCGAGAGTCAGCACGACCAGTCAGACGGTCAGGGGAACAACGCGGATGTTGGAGTGGCGAATGCATTTCAACAATTGGCTACTCAAATGACTATTTTGGCCCAAACTGTTCAGATGAATAACCCGAACCCAAACACGGATGCCTTGCTTCAGAATGTAATCCGTATGTACCCTCCATAGTTTGGCGGTGCCATGCACTGCTAGTGGGAAGATTGGCTAGCAGAATTGGAGAAGATTTTCGAGGCAGTTGATTGCCCCGAGGTGAGGAAAGTACCGATTGCTCAGTATTTCCTCACTAAGGAGGCCGCTATTTGGTGGAAATTCATCAAGCCACAGGATCGTATTGCCTCGTGGGATGAATTTAAGGAGCTCTTGGAGGCCGAGTTTTGTCCTTGGCCGGTACGAGAGAGCCGAATCCGAGCCTTCTTCGAGGCTAAACCACAAGATATTCCCGTTTCACAGGCGATCGTGGAGTACAACCAACAATTGATCCATGTGAAGGATCAAGTGCGTAACGAGCGTGATAAGATTTGTTATTTTGATATGCAGATTAATTTGGACTTACGGCGGTACATGGCCGGATTTGCTTGTACCACACTGAAAGAGTATCAGGACAGAGCTTTAGCCCATGATATGTTGAGCCCCGACAACGATACCGTGGAAGAATCGAAGAAGCAGAAAGTAGCGGGGAATTTCTCTAACTCTAAGAGTGGCAAATTTCAGAAGTCACAGACAACTAACCGTTCTGCCGGACAGTCATCACGTTCTAATAAAGGAAAGAGGGGTTACCGTCCTACTTCAGGTACCACCAACTGCGCGGTGACTTGCTATAATTGTGGCCGTTCAGGCCACATTAATTTGGAATGCCACTTTCCACCATTGAAGTGCCACACGTGCGGACAGATGGGACATAGAGCAGCTTATTGTTCCGAGCCGAATCAGACTTTGGACACTCGGCCGCCCCGCTTGGTCAACCTCGCAGACTTCGGCAGGGGCCGGGACGGGTCGAATGCCGGAGGGGGAAACTCTAGCGTCGGTTCGGTGCAACCACGAGTTTATGAGATGTGTCGAGGCATTTAACCCGACGCGGCGGTGGCTTCAGTACCATTCATATCCTATCTCATCCAAATTGTACTTTTTGATTCGGGTGCTACACATTCTTTTATTTCTTTGGAGTGTGTACGCCGTTTGAATATAACTTGTCCGATCGCTTGCGATCCCTTCATCGTGAGATCGCCTAGCGGGGATAGAATTGTGGGGAACCGGAGATTAGAGATTTTCCGGTGATTATATCCGGTATGGATTGGTTATCGAATTTGATTGTAGTTGATATGGAAGGCGAGGACGTGATCCTCGGCGAGGATTGGCTTGATAGTCATCAAGCGATTATGAACTACCGTACCAAGGTTATCACCATGATGACTAAAGACGGATCGAGTACTCATTTTTGGGGCGTAAGTCGGGACTATCCAAGTTACTTATCAGTGCCATGAAGGCCGTAAAACTTTTGAATAAAGGTTGTGCGGGCTATTGGTGTTATGCCTTGAAAACGGAAGGAAATGAAATCGATTTCTCTTCGATTCCGGTTGTTAGTGAGTACCCGATGTTTTCGAATGACCTCCGGGATTACCGCGGATCGAGAGATAGAATTTACCGTGGACTTGGAGCCGATGCGGCTCCGATTTCTAAAGAACCTTACCGGATGGCACCTTCCGAGATGCAAGAATTGAAGAATCAATTGGGAGAACTTACGGAAAAAGGGTACATCGGACCGAGCGCCGCCTGGGGCGCGCTGTTCTTTTCGTGAGGAAAAGGATGGTTCACTACGTTTGTGCATCGACTACCGCGGTGAACAAAGTAACCATCAAGAACAAGTACCCTCTACCTCGTATAGACGATTTATTTGATCAATTGCAAGGAGTGCGGTTTTCTCGAAGATTGATTTAAGATCCGGTATTATCAACTCGGGGTGAGGGAGTCCGAAGCGTTAGAAGACGGCGTTTGGACGAGATATGGACATTATGAATTTGTAGTTATGCCTTTTGGGTTGACTAATGCGCCGATTTTCATGCAGTTAATGAATAAAATATTCATCGAGTACCTAGACAGGTGTGTGGTCGTCTTTATTGACGACATCTTGATCTATTCTCGAGATAAGGAGGAACATGCCCGACACTTGCGTTTGATATTAGACATTTTTAGAATCGAGCATCTCTATGCGAAATTCTCGAAATGTGAGTTTTGGTTGGAAGAAGTTATGTTTCTCGGCCATGTGATTTCGGCCGAAGGAGTTCGTGTAGACCCGCAGAAGATAGAGGCAGTGCTAGATTGGGCACCGCCTAAAAATGTTAAGGAAGTTCGTAGCTTTTTGGGCCTTGCTGGGTATTACCGTCGGTTTGTCGAGGGGTTCTCGAAACTCGCTCGGCCGCTTACGAAATTACTCTAGAAGACCGAAAAGTTTGTTTGGACGGATGAGAGACAACAGAGCTTCGATGAACTGAAGAAACGTTTGACTTGGCGCCGATTTTAACCTTACCACATGGTAGCGAGGGCTTTGCGGTTTATAGTGACGCTTGGTCAAGGTGCAGTGTGTGCTCATGCAGCATGATAAGACGATAGCTTTTGCGTCTCGACAATTAAAGCCTTATGAGATGAATTATCCTACTCACGATTTAGAGTTGGCCGCAATTGTCTTCGCACTCAAGATTTGGCGGCATTATTTGTATGGTTCACCGTGCCGGATTTATACCGATCACAAGAGCCTGAAATATATTTTCAGTCAGAAGGAGCTGAATATGAGACAGAGACGTTGGTTAGTATTGATAAAGGATTATGATTTGGAAATTCTTTACGACCCCGGGAAAGCCAATGTCGTTGCGGATGCTTTGAGCCGCAAATCGACGTCTCTTCAAATGCTCGAGGTTCTTACATCTCAGACGAAAATTCGTCAGGACTTAATTGAGCAAGGGATAGAAGTTTGGCTTCAACGAGTACAGGGACAGCTGTGTACTCTCGAAATTACTTCGTCTTTAGTTGATGACATCAAAGGGAAGCAGTGGAGTGACCCGATGATTTCTCAACTGAAGGAAGATGTAATTAAAGGAAAAGCTCCTGGCGTTATGGTTCACGAGGATAGTATTCTGAGATTTCAGGGCAGGCTTTGTGTTCCGAACAATTTAGAGTTGAGGCAGAAAATTCTTCGAGAAGCGCATGCTACGCCTTACTCAATCCACCCCGGGACGAGTAAGATTTACAAAGATTTGAAGCGTAATTTTTGGTGGAATAACATGAAGAAGGATGTTACGGAGTTTGTACTATGGTGCTTGACGTGTCAACAAGTCAAGATCGAACATCAACGACCGGCGGGGTTGTTGAAACCGCTTCCCATTCCCGAGTGGAAGTGGGAAGACATTTCTATGGATTTCATCGCTGGCATGCCGAGAACTCGGGCCGGAATGAATATGATTTGGGTAATTGTCGATCGGCTGACCAAGTCTGCACACTTCTTGGGTATTAAGGATACTTGGGGACCGGATAGACTGGCTCGAACCTTTATTGCTGAGATCGTGAGATTACACGGTGCCCCCAAGACCATTGTTTCTGATCGAGACGGCCGTTTCGTATCGCACTTTTGGCAGGCCGTTCATCAGGCTTTGGGTACTGAGTTGAGATTGAGCACTTCTTTTCATCCTCAGTCGGATGGACAAATAGAGAGGACGATTCAGACATTGGAAGATATGTTACGGGCTTGTGCCTTAGACTGGAGTAATGATTGGGAGCTTCACTTGTCGTTGATCGAGTTTGCTTACAATAATAGTTGGCATGCGTCGATCAAAATGGCACCCTTCGAGGCACTTTATGGTAGGCGATGTAGGTCGCCATTATGTTGGGACGAGGCTTCTGAGCTAGTTGGGACGGAGCCGGATATGCTGATGGAGACTAAGGAAAAGATTTCTATTATCGGGGACCGATTACTGGCTGCCCAGAGTCGTCAGAAATCTTATGCTGATACTCGTCGTCGACCCTTGGAGTTCGAAATGGGGGATCATGTCTTACTCAAGGTGTCGCCAACCCGTGGAGTTTTCCGCTTCGGGAAAAAGGGGAAACTTAGTCCGAGGTATATCGGACCTTTCGAGATTTTGGACAGAGTTGGAGATTTAGCTTATCGCTTGGCGCTGCCTCCAGCTTTGAGTCACGTCCATAGTGTTTTTCATGTGTCTCAGTTGAGAAAGTACGTACCGGATCCGAGCCACATCATCGACTACAGTGAGATTGACGTAGCCGAGGATATTACCTTTCCGGAGAGGCCCGTGAAGATCCTTGAGCGTCGCGAGAAACAACTTTGGCATAAGACCATTCCACTGGTTAAAGTGCAATGGTCGAGACATGGAGTCGAGGAGGCAACTTGGGAGACGGAAGAGAAGATGCGGGTGGAATACCCCGAACTATTTATTTCTTAAGTTTCGGGACGAAACTTCTTTTTAGAGGGGGAGAATGTAATACCCGTACTTTTATTGACTGTTTGACTCTGTCATCCTCCTTATTTTGTCGCTCTGTAAATGCTTGGAGATATTGTTGATATTGTTATTGAGTTTCGTATCTCATTTGGTTCTTGATCATGTCGTTTAGACCTTGCGGAAATGTTCTGTGCCAGAGATATAGCGCACGCTAGGCCTAGGCTAACGCATGCTAATTCTGCTTGATTAGCGCACGCTAGCTCTGATCCGTAGCGCGTGCTAAGAGGATCAGTCAGGTCAGAACCAGTATTTCGGACTGCTCTCTGGACTGGCGGATTAACGCACGCTAGGAGTTTGTTAGCGCGCGCTATCCATGGATAGTAGCGCACGCTAACATCCGTCCGTAGCGCACGCTACCGGGCTGGTCAGCAGAGGCAGTGAGGTTGCCATGTTTTCTGGACTATCAGATAGCGTACGCTAGGCTTCGGCTAGCGCACGCTAAAGCTATTGCATAACGCACGCTAAATAATAGCGGTAGCGCACGCTAAGTTTTGAGCAGGCGAGACAAGATAAGTTCGGACTCCGATCGGATGCCATATTTTGGGCTAGCGCACGCTAGGGACAGACGATTAGCGCACGCTAACGGGGCCGACAGAAGCCACTGGACTATCCGGTGACTTCGCTAGCGCACGCTAATGAAGGAGGCATAGCGTGCGCTAGACTGGACAAATATAAATAGGGCAGTTGACTTTATTTTCGTCATTTCTCACCTTCTTCACTCCTTTTCGACGGGAATCACTCGGGAGAGGCGGTCTTACGCGATTTGAAGCGATCTTCCTTCTAACAACAATATATTTGGTTGGAGAACAAGGATTTCTCAACATCTAATTCCTCCTAACGTCCGAATCAAGGTAAAAATCCTTAGAACCCTACCTTTTGGGAATTTTGGGGTTTTTCGTAGATTCGTCCGATTTACCCACTTTGAAGCTTGAGAACTTTGAGATTATGATGTATCTATACCGTATGCATGCTTTTCCTACGATTTTATGGTTTGGATTGTGCCGTTTTCGGTCTTGTGAGATTTTGGACGATTTTCCAACCTCTAGTTGATTATCTGTATATCTTTATGAATCGTAGATGGGTTTTGGGGGTTTCTTCGTGTAATTTGAATATGGATAATTGATTATCATATTCCTTGCGAATCGTTTAGGTGCCGGAAGCGCGTTCTTGGACCTACCGAACTCATACCTTTTTCCATTCGAATTGTCGATGTCTCAAAGGCAAGTATATATATTTATGAATGTGCGTTCTCGACTTTGAAAGTATGAAATATTAATGGCATGATTATTTATATCCACTCCGGGACGGGCCGACGGGTCCTCTGAGGGTTTCGTAGCCTCTGGTGCGATTCCATGGATAATATGAATTAACCACTCCGGGACGGACCGACGGGTCCTCTGAGGGTTCCGTAGCCTCTGGTGCGGTTCCACGGTATTCATATATGTATTGATGACGGATGATATGAACGAACCGTTTCCACGGCATTCATATACGTCTTGATGTGATGCTATGAGATTTAGTTATTCCGGAATACTAGTCTTGAATTGATGAATTGACGGTTACCTTTACTTTATTGTTGAGGAGTATTGTGTTTCATACTTGATATACTTGCACTAGCTATTCGACGGCTAACCCCTTTATGGGGGAAATACGTTTTATGTATTTCAGGTTCCAGGAGAGCGGACAGGCAGGTATCGGGTCGGCATGAAGATGGTGGGCAAGTGTGATACTGTGTCTTTCTTCCAGTTATGTTTGGAGTTTCCCATTCAGTATTGTTGTACTGGATTGGCTATTGAATACTCGAGTATTGTTTTCCCTTTTCCTTGATGTTCCGGCCTGTGTTTGCCGAAGTATTGATTCGAGTTGTGATGTTTGTGAATACATTGGTTATGTTTTGAATACCTTTGTATTGTTCTTAATTCCATTGTATGTAGACCTCCTCGGTCAAAATTTATAGTTCCGCGTATGTTTAGCCTTGTGGGTCCCACGGCGGGGCTTACGGTGCTGTAATATTCCCTGAATAACTTGGGGGTGTTACAGAATATGGTATCAGAGCTTAGGTCTATGGATACCTAGGCTGTCGGTCTTTTGGGTCGATCGAGTCGTTAATTGTCCGCAGTATCACTACTCTGCCATCATCACAGTGCGACCGGTACTTGTAAGACCTCTCACTCTTCTGGTGTTTCCTTATTCGTTTTGCTTCCTTTTTATCGGTATTCTTGAGAATCGGACACTTTGATGACGCATGATTGAACTGTGCTTACGTGACTTGTGTGTTCTTCAGTTTGTCAGCCGGTAGGGGCCGTGGCCGTGGTCGTGGCCGTGGACGAGGAAGAGGTCGTGGCGCGGCCGTTTCCATCAGTTCAGTTGCGGGGTCGACCAACCCCAGTTTGTCGAACTCGGTGCATCCCGACACCGAGAGTCGGCCACGACGATCGAGGCAGTCGAGGAACAACGCGGAAGTTGGAGTGGCGAATGCACTTCAACAATTGGCTACTCAAATGACTATTTTGGCCCAAACTGTTCAGATGAATAACCCGAACCCAAACACGGATGCCTTGCTTCATAATGTAATCCGTATGTACCCTCCACAGTTTGGCGGTGCCACAGACCCGTTAGGCTGGGAAGATTGGCTAGCATAATTGGAGAAGATTTTCGAGGCAGTTGATTGCCCCGAGGTGAGGAAAGTACCGATTGCTCAGTATTTCCCCACTAAGGAGGCCGCTACTTGGTGGAAAGTCATCAAGCCACAGGATCGTATTGCCTCGTGGGATGAATTTAAGGAGCTCTTGGAGGCCGAGTTTTGTCCTTGGCGTGCAGAGAGCCGAATCCGAGCCTTCTTCGAGGCTAAACCACAAGATATTCCCGTTTCGCAGGCGATCGTGGAGTACAACCAACAATTGATCCATGTGAAGGATCAAGTGCGTAACGAGCGTGATAAGATCTGTTATTTTGATATGCGGATTAATTTGGACTTACGGCGGTACATGGCCGTATTTGCTTGTACCACACTGAAAGAGTATCAGGACAGAGCTTTAGCCCATGATATGTTGAGCCCCGACAACGATACCGTGGAAGAATCGAAGAAGCAGAAAGTAGCGGGGAATTTCTCTAACTCTAAGAGTGGCAAATTTCAGAAGTCACAGACAACTAACCGTTCTGCCGGACAGTCGTCACGTTCTAATAAAGGAAAGAGGGGTTACCGTCCTAATTCGGGTACCACCAACCGCGCGGTGACTTGCTATAATTGTGGCCGTTCAGGCCACATTAATTTGGAATGCCACTTTCCACCATTGAAGTGCCACACGTGCGGACAGATGGGACATAGAGCGGCTTATTGTTCCGAGCCGAATCAGACTTTGGACACTCGGGCTTCTGCCCCAGCTGGTCAACCTCAGCAGAATTTCGGCAGGGGCCGGGGACGGGGTCAGAATGCTGGAGGGGGAAACTCTAGCATCGGTTCCGTGCAACCACGAGTTTATGAGATGCGTCGAGCAGACGAACCCGACGCGGCGGTGGCTTCAGGTACCATTCATATCCTATCTCATACAGTCCGTGTACTTTTTGATTCGGGTGCTACACATTCTTTTATTTCTTTGGAGTGTGTACGCCGTTTGAATATAACTTGTTTGACTGCTTGCGATCCCTTCATCGTGAGACTGCCTAGTGGGTATAGAATTGTGGGGAACCGGGAGATTAGAGATTTTCCGGTGATTATATCCGGTATGGATTGGTTATCGAATTTGATTGTAGTTGATATGGAAGGCGAGGACGTGATCCTCGGCGAGGATTGGCTTGATAGTCATCAAGCGATTATGAACTACCGTACCAAGGTTATCACCATGATGACTAAAGACGGATCTGAGTACTCATTTTTGGGGCGTAAGTCGGGACTATCCAAGTTACTTATCAGTGCCATGAAGGCCGTAAAACTTTTGAATAAAGGTTGTGCGGGCTATTGGTGTTATGCCTTGAAAACGGAAGGAAATGAAATCGATTTCTCTTCGATTCCGGTTGTTAGTGAGTACCCCGATGTTTTTCCGAATGACCTCCCGGGATTACCGCCGGATCGAGAGATAGAATTTACCGTGGACTTGGAGCCAGATGCGGCTCCGATTTCTAAAGCACCTTACCGGATGGCACCTTCCGAGATGCAAGAATTGAAGAATCAATTGGGAGAACTTCTGGAAAAAGGGTACATCAGACCGAGCGCTTCGCCTTGGGGCGCGCCTGTTCTTTTCGTGAGGAAAAAGGATGGTTCACTACGTTTGTGCATCGACTACCGCGAGCTGAACAAAGTAACCATCAAGAACAAGTACCCTCTACCTCGTATAGATGATTTATTTGATCAATTGCAAGGAGCTGCGGTTTTCTCGAAGATTGATTTAAGATCCGGGTATTATCAACTCAGGGTGAGGGAGTCCGACGTTCCGAAGACGGCGTTTCGGACGAGATATGGACATTATGAATTTGTAGTTATGCCTTTTGGGTTGACTAATGCGCCGGCAGTTTTCATGCAGTTAATGAATAAAATATTCATCGAGTACCTAGACAGGTGTGTGGTCGTCTTTATTGACGACATCTTGATCTATTCTCGAGATAAGGAGGAACATGCCCGACACTTGCGTTTGATATTAGACATTTTTAGAATCGAGCATCTCTATGCGAAATTCTCGAAATGTGAGTTTTGGTTGGAAGAAGTTATGTTTCTCGGCCATGTGATTTCGGCCGAAGGAGTTCGTGTAGACCCTTGAGAAGATAGAGGCAGTGCTAGATTGGGCACCGCCTAAAAATGTTAAGGAAGTTCGTAGCTTTTTGGGCCTTGCTGGGTATTACCGTCGGTTTGTCGAGGGGTTCTCGAAACTCGCTCGGCCGCTTACGAAATTACTCCAGAAGACCGAAAAGTTTGTTTGGACGGATGAGAGACAACAGAGCTTCGATGAACTGAAGAAACGTTTGACTTCAGCGCCGATTTTAACCTTACCACATGGTAGCGAGGGCTTTGCAGTTTATAGTGACGCTTCGGGTCAAGGCCTGGGCTGTGTGCTCATGCAGCATGATAAGACGATAGCTTTTGCGTCTCGACAATTAAAGCCTTATGAGATGAATTATCCTACTCACGATTTAGAGTTGGCCGCAATTGTCTTCGCACTCAAGATTTGGCGGCATTATTTGTATGGTTCACCTTGCGGATTTATACGATCACAAGAGCACGAAATATATTTTGATCGGAAGGAGCTGAATATGAGACATATTCGTTGGTTAGAGTTGATAAAGGATGATTATTTGGATATTATTTACGACCCCGGGAAAGCCTTTTTGATTGCGGATGCTTTGAGCAGCTAATCTACGTCTCTTCAAATGCTCGAGGTTCTTACATCTCGACGAAAATTTCGGGACTTAATTGAGCAAGGGATAGAAGTTTGGCTTCAACGAGTACGAGGGACAGTGTGTACTCTCGAAATTACTTCGTCTTTAGTTGATGACATCAAAGGGAAGCGGTGGAGTGACCCGATGATTTCTCAACTGAAGGAAGATGTAATTAAAGGAAAAGCTCCTGGCTTTATGGTTCACGAGGATAGTATTCTGAGATTTCAGGGCAGGCTTTGTGTTCCGAACGATTTAGAGTTGAGGCAGAAAATTCTCCGAGAAGCGCATGCTACGCCTTACTCAATCCACCCGGGACGAGTAAGATGTACAAAGATTTGATGCGTAATTTTTGGTGGAATAACATGAAGAAGGATGTTACGGAGTTTGTACTACGGTACTTGACGTGTCAACAAGTCAAGATCGAACATCAACGACCGGCGGGGTTGTTGAAACCGCTTCCCATTCCCGAGTGGAAGTGGGAAGACATTTCTATGGATTTCATCGCTGGCATGCCGAGAACTCGGGCCGGAATGAATATGATTTGGGTAATTGTCGATCGGATGACCAAGTCTGCACACTTCTTGGGTATTAAGGATACTTGGGGACCGGATAGACTGGCTCGAACCTTTATTGCTGAGATCGTGAGATTACACGGTGCCCCCAAGACCATTGTTTCTGATCGAGACGGCCGTTTCGTATCGCACTTTTGGCAGGCCGTTCATCAGGCTTTGGGTACTGAGTTGAGATTGAGCACTTCTTTTCATCCTCAGTCGGATGGACAAATAGAGAGGACGATTCAGACATTGGAAGATATTTTACGGGCTTGTGCCTTAGACTGGAGTAATGATTGGGAGCTTCACTTGTCGTTGATCGAGTTTGCTTACAATAATAGTTGGCATGCGTCGATCAAAATGTCACCCTTCGAGGCACTTTATGGTAGGCGATGTAGGTCGCCATTATGTTGGGACGAGGCTTCTGAGCTAGTTGGGACGGAGCCGGATATGTTGATGGAGACTAAGGAAAAGATTTCTATTATCGGGGACCGATTACTGGCTGCCCAGAGTCGTCAGAAATCTTATGCTGATACTCGTCGTCGACCCTTGGAGTTCGAAGTGGGGGATCATGTCTTACTCAAGGTGTCGCCAACCCGTGGAGTTTTCCGCTTCGGGAAAAAGGGGAAACTTAGTCCGAGGTATATCGGACCTTTCGAGATTTTGGACAGAGTTGGAGATTTAGCTTATCGCTTGGCGCTGCCTCCAGCTTTGAGTCACGTCCATAGTGTTTTTCATGTGTCTCAGTTGAGAAAGTACGTACCGGATCCGAGCCACATCATCGACTACAGTGAGATTGACGTAGCCGAGGATATTACCTTTCCGGAGAAGCCCGTGAAGATCCTTGAGCGTCGCGAGAAACAACTTCGGCATAAGACCATTCCACTGGTTAAAGTGCAATGGTCGAGACATGGAGTCGAGGAGGCAACTTGGGAGACGTAAGATAAGATGCGGGTGGAATACCCCGAACTATTTATTTCTTAAGTTTCGGGACGAAACTTCTTTTTAGAGGGGGAGAATGTAATACCCGTACTTTTATTGACTGTTTGACTCTGTCATCCTCCTTATTTTGTCGCTCTGTAAATGCTTGGAGATGTTGTTGATATTGTTATTGAGTTTCGTATCTCATTTGGTTCTTGATCATGTCGTTTAGACCTTGCGGAAATGTTCTGTGCCAGAGATATAGCGCACGCTAGGCCTAGGCTAACGCACGCTAATTCTGCTTGATTAGCGCACACTAGCTCTGAGCCGTAGCGCGCGCTAAGAGGATCAGTCAGGTCAGAACCAGTATTTCGGACTGCTCTCTGGACTAGCGGATTAACGCACGCTAGGAGTTTGTTAGCGCGCGCTATCCATGGATAGTAGCGCACGCTAACATCCGTCCGTAGCGCACGCTACCGGGCTGGTCAGCAGAGGCAGTGAGGTTGCCATGTTTTCTGGACTATCAGATAGCGTATGCTAGGCTTCGGCTAGCGCACGCTAAAGCTATTGCATAACGCACGCTAAACAATAGCGGTAGCGCACGCTAAGTTTTGAGCAGGGCAGAGACAGTAAGTTCTGGACTCCAGTACTGGATGCCATATTTTGGGCTAGCGCACGCTAGGGACAGACGATTAGCGCACGCTAACGGGGCCGACAGAAGCCACTGGACTATCCGGTGACTTCGCTAGCGCACGCTAATGAAGGAGGCGTAGCGTGCGCTAGACTGGACAAATATAAATAGGGCAGTTGACTTTATTTTCGTCATTTCTCACCTTCTTCACTCCTTTTCGACGGGAATCACTCGGGAGAGGCGATCTTAGGCGATTGGAAGCGATATTCCTTCTAACAACAATATATTTGGTTGGAGAACAAGGATTTCTCAACATCTAATTCCTCCTAACGTCCGAATCAAGGTAAAAATCCTTAGAACCCTACCTTTTGGGAATTTTGGGGTTTTTCGTAGATTCGTCCGATTTACCCGCTTTGAAGCTTGAGAACTTTGAGATTATGATGTATCTATACCGTATGCATGCTTTTCCTATGATTTTATGGTTTGGATTGTGCCGTTTTCGGACTTGTGAGATTTTGGACGATTTTCCAACCTCTAGTTGATTATCCGTATATCTTTATGAATCGTAGATGGGTTTCGGGGGTTTCTTCGTGTAATTTGAATATGGATAATTGATTATCATATTCCTTGCGAATCGTTTAGGTGCCGGAAGCGCGTTCTTGGACCTACCGAACTCATACCTTTTTCCATTCGAATTGTCGATGTCTCAAAGGCAAGTATATATTTATGAATGTGCGTTCTCGACTTTGAAAGTATGAAATATTAATGGCATGATTATTTATATCCACTCCGGGACGGGCCGACGGGTCCTCTGAGGGTTTCGTAGCCTCTGGTGCGATTCCATGGATAATATGAATTAACCACTGCGGGACGGACCGACGGGTCCTCTGAGGGTTCCGTAGTCTCTGGTGCGGTTCCACGGTATTCATATATGTATTGATGACGGATGATATGAACGTACCGTTTCCATGGCATTCATATACGTCTTGATGTGATGCTATGAGATTTAGTTATTCCGGAATACTAGTCTTGAATTGATGAATTGACGGTTACCTTTACTTTATTGTTGAGGAGTATTGTGTTTCATACTTGATATACTTGCACTAGCTATTCGACGGCTAACCCCTTTATGGGGGAAATACGTTTTATGTATTTCAGGTTCCAGGAGAGCGGACAGGCAGGTATCGGGTCGGCATGAAGATGGTGGGCAAGTGTGATACTGTGTCTTTCTTCCAGTTATGTTTGGAGTTTCCCATTCAGTATTGTTGTACTGGATTGGCTATTGAATACTCGAGTATTGTTTTCCCTTTTCCTTGATGTTCCGGCCTGTGTTTGCCGAAGTATTGATTCGAGTTGTGATGTTTGTGAATACATTGGTTATGTTTTGAATACCTTTGTATTGTTCTTAATTCCATTGTATGTAGACCTCCTCGGTCAAAATTTATAGTTCCACGTATGTTTAGCCTTGTGGGTCCCACGGCGGGGCTTACGGCGCTGTAATATTCCCTGAATAACTTGGGGGTGTTACAGCCAACTCTCTTAGACAATCTAATCAGATGGATTTGTAGTAACCGGAGTTATCATTGCTCATATGTTTCGTTTTCATACAACTCATATCAACCACATGCGAAAATTTCATTTCAATCGACATTAGAAATATAAAATTTGACGAATCAATTGTAGGAGAATTCGTAGGAATCCGTCACCGTATGTTCATTTATTCGTAGCCATTCTTACCTTACGATTATCGATGCTAAGTGAACTAGGGGAAATAATTCGATAATATTATCGTCATTAAAGATTAAACCACTGAAATCATTGTGTAAAATGGTAATCCACTGATTGAAGTACTCGGAATAGAGAATTGAATTAGAAGTTATGGGATTCGATTATGCTATAGTCGTTTGTTGCTAATCGAATGATGATTGGGATAATCTTGTTGAACAAATCGATATAGCTAATGTTAACCGTAGAATTGAATGGCATAGTGGTACGTATTGGCAATTAAGACCATGTTAGGAATCCGGCTAGGGAAGGGAAGGGAGACTAGTTTTATTCATCATGATCCATACGAGGTGTTAATCGGATATTACGTGACTAGATTAAGCTCGATCGGGCGTGGAAATCCCAGTTATCATAACGCACCTACCGTCGGATCAAAGGCAAGTGAAATCTTGCTCGAGAAATGTTAATATTATTGAAATGTTCGTATTCATGAATGTGCCATTATTGATGAATGCCGACGGTTGTCTTTCTCTAAAAATTTGTTATAAATGGGTCGATGTGTTGGGGATAAACATATATGGTACCCGTATGTAAATGTGTTAGGGTATAAGACCCAAATTGGGCACCTACGTTCTGGGATATTCCCGTGTGGATACTTTCGTGACCCTTGGTTGCTGTAATACCCCGATTTTTCGGATATATTTTTCGTTTATATGTTGGATATCGTTGATGGATATTTATGCTTGAGAACGTTGTGAACGTTTGATAATGTTATTGAATGCGTATATGTATTCATTGTGCCGTATGTTCGATTGGTATGTCGAGATATTGGTTGAGGATAGCTGAATATGGCTAGGCACAGCAACGTTAGCGCACGCTATAAGTGTTTCATTAGCGCACGCTACTGGGTACAAGTAGCGCACGCTACGAAGTATTGATAGCGTACGCTAAGAGGTTCGGTTACGTACGCTAAGGAGGACCCCTAACGTACGTAACGACTTGCTGAGTTAGTTTCGGAAGGTGGCCGACAGGTAGGCCCAGGTTGATTTTTATATTCAGTTAGCGCACGCTAACGCATGTTGGTTAGCGCACGCTAACACCAGATCGCCAATAATGGAATCTTAGCTTTCGGCGGGTGGACCCGGCCATGTTCGATGCGTGTCCAGATAAGGACAACGAGTGTTTGTCGTGTAGAGCTAGCGCACGCTAAAACCGTATGATTAGCGCACGCTAATTACAGATCGGTCAAAGGAATCCCGGTAATCGCGGATGCTTTCAGCATGTGGGGGCACGATACTGTAGCAAGTCAACTTCAGATAGCGCACGCTAAGGTCAAGGACTTGCGTACGCTAGGCATGATGTTTTACGTACGTTAATGCATGGGCATTACGTACGTAAGCTAGTTCTGGCGAGGCGGTAGCCTGCAGGCCGATAGCGCACGCTAACAAAGTCAGTTAGCGCACGCTAAGGCGGTAGCGCACGCTAAACATGAGATGTTAGCGCACGCTAATAATGTTTATTATAAAAGGTGGACAGACGGGTATTGTGAAGCATTTCGTCCATTCTTCTTCCTTCAGTCGGGAGAGAGAGAGTTGAGAGTTATTTGGGATTCCCAAACACTGTATAATGATAATCTTTAACAACATTAGATTGAGAGCTTGGATTCAAGCCTTGTTCTTCAAATGGTTCATGATTCTTTGGATGGAGTTCTAGAATTCTTCTTTTTGGTTCATCTAAACAAGGTAATCTTCGTATTCCCTTGTTAATAGTTCGTTTTTCTTGGATGATTACATGTGAGGAACATGTTGGATAATCATATAACGATGTTATATGGGATTTTATGGATTTTGATAAGAACTTCGAATGTTTCTTCATATTATTACAGATGATGATTCGTTTACACCATTTTGAGATGGATTTCTGGATCATAATACAAGGTCGAATTCCAGATTGTGCATGTTATGATCCTTGTTACCGAGTTGGTCCGATTATTGATATGATTATTGTTCTAGGTTGATTAATCAATAGGTATAACCGTTGTGCTTCATTGGAAGACCGTAGATTCGTTCGATCGAGTGAAGAGCTCGTGACGAGGCGATGAGTTCGGTGTTGGTTTTGTCGTGTTGGTATCCAGGCAAGTGTTTACTTGTTCGGTTGTAATGTTTTGATGAGTAATTCCATTTACATTTCATAAGTATTTTATGTTGTATTGCATATTGACGAATGTTCAGTGATGTTCTAAAGGATTAGAATGCACAGTTGATGATTGTTGAGATACTTGGACAATCTTGGGAAGATTGTAGTATTCGGATATTGTTGATGTCATTTTGGATATTCTTGGTCTGTGTATGCATTCCGGAAGGATGTCCAGATAAGGTATGTTTTAAGGTAATCGTACATAGAGGATTATGTACGAGAAAGTATTCGGTATTGAGGTATTATACGGTATTGTTGTGATAGTGGGATTTTTATGGTATTATCGTGATTTTGGGTTTTTGACGAGAATCGTTGGATTACCGGAAGTGGTAAGCTCATCGTTGAGGTTATTATTCTCATGATGCATGGCATGTGAATATTTATGTTTATGTACTTGCGGTTATTTGTCGGACATTATTGCTGACCCCGTTGTGGGACTTGTTTTTCAGGTATTGAGGACTTTGATGGTTGCGGTCGTGAGGCGAGGATTCCGGACGATACTGGCTATGGCATACTGTTGGGGAATCGTGTATTTTGTTGTGTATATCATTATTGATGTATATGTATCTTGGAATGTATTTCTATCCGCTGCGTGAGTTCTTTCAAATGGCTGTCGGCTTTATGCCAACTGAGTTTGATTTCAAAAACCGATTCCCTTAACCGAGTTTTTGGCCTTGATTATCTTGACGGTAGTTGGTGTTTTCAAATGATTTTGTGAGTTTTGGAAAATACTACCGTCATCGGCATTTTTGGGCGTTTTTGTAAATGGTTTTTAGCCTGGTGGGTTCCGGCGCGGGGCCCACGGCGCGTAATACTCCCGTATGGTTTTGGGGGTGTTACAAATATGGTATCGGAGCCCAAGGTTTTGTGATAACCGGGCATGTGTGTTATGTGGCTCTACCGGTGTGGTAGTAGCGTGATGTTTGTGATGTTTTGGAACTGTGTGATTTTTGAGTACTGTCGTGGTGATGTGTGGGTTTGGGGATTGTTGGTGTTCCCGAGACCGACGAGGCAGGGAGTGAACGCCGGTGCCGTGGTCATGTGCAATGTGCGGCTCCAATCGGGAAGTGAACGCCGGTGCGAGGCACGTGCAATGTGCGGCTTTCGATGTGGAGTGGAACGCCGGTGATACGTGCATGTGACAAGGAGCGGATCATGCGCTTTAGGTGAGGAGACACAGCGTCACAGATCCCACAAAACTCGACAGTGCTCTAAACTTGTTGTGGTCTTGGCGGAGACCAATCGTTTTCAAATTGTGATTATTCCCGTTTTGGCATTCTTGTTGTGTCGAGATTTTTGAAATGGTGCCATATGCTAGTATCACGAGAGATCTTCGACTTCACAGACCTGTAAGTATGTTGTTCGGATTATTCGATAATTCTTGGTTATCTTGGTGATTTTGGATTTATATGTTGTTGGCGACAGGTTGCAAGTTTCGAGGACGAAACTTATTTTTAAGGGGGGTAGAGTGTAATACCCCGATTTTTCGGATATATTTTTCGTTTATATGTTGGATATCGTTGATGGGTATTTATGCTTGAGAACATTGTGAACGTTTGATAATGTTATTGAATGCGTATATGTATTCATTGTGCCGTATGTTCGATTGGTATGTCGAGATATTGGTTGAGGATAGCTGAATATGGCTAGGCACAGCAACGTTAGCGCACGCTATAAGTGTTTCATTAGCGCACGCTACTGGGTACAAGTAGCGCACGCTACGAAGTATTGATAGCGTACGCTAAGAGGTTCGGTTACACACGCTAAGGAGGACCCCTAACGTACGTAACGACTTGCTGGGTTAGTTTCGGAAGGTGGCCGACAGGTAGGCCCAGGTTGATTTTTATATTCAGTTAGCGCACGCTAACGCATGTTGGTTAGCGCACGCTAACACCAGATCGCCAATAATGGAATCTTAGCTTTCGGCGGGTGGACCCGGCCATGTTCGATGCGTGTCCAGATAAGGTCAACGAGTGTTTGTCGTGTAGAGCTAGCGCACGCTAAAACCGTATGATTAGCGCACGCTAATTCCAGATCGGTCAAAGGAATCCGTGTCGCGGATGCTTTCGGCATGTGGGGGCACGATCGTAGCAAGTCGGCCGGATAGCGCACGCTAAGGTCAAGGACTTGCGTCGCTAGGCATGATGTTTTACGTGCGTTAATGCATGGGCATTACGTCGTAAGCTAATTCTGAAGCGGCGGTAGCCTCACGGGGCCCGATAGCGCACGCTAAAAAAGTCAGTTAGCGCACGCTAAGGCGGTAGCGCACGCTAAACATGAGATGTTAGCGCACGCTAATAATGTTTATTATAAAAGGTGGACAGACGGGTATTGTGAAGCATTTCGTCCATTCTTCTTCCTTCAGTCGGGAGAGAGAGAGTTGAGAGTTATTTGGGATTCCCAAACACTGTATAATGATAATCTTTAACAACATTAGATTGAGAGCTTGGATTCAAGCCTTGTTCTTCAAATGGTTCATGATTCTTTGGATGGAGTTCTAGAATTCTTCTTTTTGGTTCATCTAAACAAGGTAATCTTCGTATTCCCTTGTTAATAGTTCGTTTTTCTTGGATGATTACATGTGAGGAACATGTTGGATAATCATATAACGATGTTATATGGGATTTTATGGATTTTGATAAGAACTTCGAATGTTTCTTCATATTATTAAAGATGATGATTCGTTTACACCATTTTGAGATGGATTTCTGGATCATAATACAAGGTCGAATTCAGTTGTGCATGTTATGATCCTTGTTACCGAGTTGGTCCGATTATTGATATGATTATTGTTCTAGGTTGATTAATCAATAGGTATAACCGTTGTGCTTCGTTGGAAGACCGTAGATTCGTTCCAGTCAGGGCTGAAGAGCTCGTAGACGAGGGCGATGAGTTCGGTGTTGGTTTTGTCGTGTTGGTATCCAGGCAAGTGTTTACTTGTTCGGTTGTAATGTTTTGATGAGTAATTCCATTTACATTTCATAAGTATTTTATGTTTTATTGCATATTGACGAATGTTCAGTGATGTTCTAAAGGATTAGAATGCACAGTTGATGATTGTTGAGATACTTGGACAATCTTGGGAAGATTGTAGTATTCGGATATTGTTGATGTCATTTTGGATATTCTTCGTCTGTGTATGCATTCCGGAAGGATGTCCGGATAGAGGTATGTTTTAAGGTAATCGTACATAGAGGATTATGTACGAGAAAGTATTCGGTATTGAGGTATTATACGGTATTGTTGTGATAGTGGGATTTTTATGGTATTATCGTGATTTTGGGTTTTTGACGAGAATCGTTGGATTACCGGAAGTGGTAAGGTCATCGTTGAGGTTATTATTCTCATGATGCATGGCATGTGAATATTTATGTTTATGTACTTGCGGTTATTTGTCGGACATTATTTCTGACCCCGTTGTGGGACTTGTTTTTCAGGTATTGAGGACTTTGATGGTTGCGGTCGTGAGGCGAGGATTCCGGACGATACTGGCTATGGCATACTGTTGGGGAATCGTGTATTTTGTTGTGTATATCATTATTGATGTATATGTATCTTGGAATGTATTTCTATCCGCTGCGTGAGTTCTTTCAAATGGCTGTCGGCTTTATGCCAACTGAGTTTGATTTCAAAAACCGATTCCCTTAACCGAGTTTTTGGCCTTGATTATCTTGACGGTAGTTGGTGTTTTCAAATGATTTTGTGAGTTTTGAAAAATACTACCGTCATCGGAATTTTTGGGCGTTTTTGTAAATGGTTTTTAGCCTGGTGGGTTCCGGCGTGGGGCCCACGGCGCGTAATACTCCCGTATGGTTTTGGGGGTGTTACAGTTGCGACCTTGGAGTTTATGTGATAAAAAGAGAAAGACAACGTCGGTCGTGTGGTGAATTATTTTATGTTAGTTATGTGGCACTGTGTTTGGTAAAATTGTGTATATCGTTGCTAATAATTGTAATTGGTATACATTCTCTGACTCTGGTTACCTGGCATGAATTTTCATGCCAGGTTAATTTGTTAATTATGTGCAAGACATTCCTGAGGGGTCCGGTCAAACCTGAACGGTGTTGGAATAAACTCTTGCTGCTGCATAAAATAAATTTGATCTTTAAAACCTCCGTTATGTAATAATCAAACTTTGAATTATGTTTATTCTTAAAACTTTTTGGCTAATGATATATAATCGTGGACTTATCGTTTTATTGCAATTTCTTTAAAATGTCTATTTCCTAAACTAGCCTTGTGGGTCCCACACAGGATTCACGGCACTGTAATACCTCGGGAGATTTTGGGGGTGTTATAGAAAATGGTATCGGAGCGTACGGCTCCAGTTAAAAATATTTTAAGTAAGATTCCTCCTAATTTTCAAAGTTATCCCAGTCCGACACCCCAAGCGACCGTAACTCCTCGTGGGAATGCAAGTAAATAATATGTGCGTTTCTATCTGGATACTATATTTAATTGCAAACTGTATGTTGAACTGGCCTTAGATTACTATAGTCTGTAATGGCACTCTGTGGAGCTAGGAGGGTGGTGAACGAGGCTCAAGGTTCCGCCGCGGACCACGACGGGGACAGAAACACTGCCGATACCCATCCTGCTGGGAACCAGGCGCCACCGATTAATCAAAATGGTCAAGAGGTAGAATGCCAGAACAACAACCCATGAGGCATGGACCCGGCCTTCGTTCAGGCTCTTGCCCAAGCTATCGCCATGGGAATCGCTCAGGTTAACCAGGTATAACGGATATCGGTTGTTTAGTATATTTTGAGTAATATTTTTATTAGTATTTTATATATATAATTGTGTGTTGTGTGATAATTTATTCGTTTTACCATATATTTATATTATTTCACTTTGTTAGAATTTTCTATAATTTTATGTCATTTTTGGATAATTAATTGGAATTAAATTATATCTCGAGTTAACCAACCTAAGACAAGATCAATTGGTTCAAGGCGATATTTTTACAAAATTCAAATATAGTCACGATCGGTGTCACTTTATTCCTCTCGCCGAGACGATCGTTTTAAAAAATTCATCCGAATCCGAGTTCATATGAAGAAGTTATGACCGTCAAGGACAATTAAATAGACGGACCATATTGCCACGTGTCAACACCTGATTGGACCGGAATTTCAACTCTGTGCTGATGTCATCCATGACATCAGCACCTCATAGCAGCCGTGTATGATTAGAGGGTGGGATTTTAAAATGTTAAAAATTATTATTTTATTAATTTTATAGTAGTATAAATAGGGGATGAATGTGTAGTGTTTGAGAGGAGAGAAAAAGGAGAAAAAAATAGAGAGATATTGTTGTAAGAGTGAGAAATTAAAAATATTGTGTAATAAAATTATATTTAAGTAATAATATTATGAAATATTTATTTATTTGTGTTGTTATTATGAGTGAGTAATTTTCTTTTACTGGGTTATGATGAAACCATGTCTATATTATTATTAATACTTATAATATAATTCCAAATAAATGTTTTTAACGATTATGATTTTCGCTTCAATAGGGGAATATTATTTCATCAATTATATCACGTATTTGTGATAGTTATAAATTCCCCCTTGCTTTGTGATTATTGATATTAGTTAATTTCTTTGATTATTTGTTTTCCATTAAATTGGATACATATAATGCTTAGAAATTATATTTTTTTTAAGCGAAGGAAAATCTATATTTGAATTATAATTTTGAACTTATTGTTAAATCTATAGGGAAATAGTGAGATTGATTTCAGAATCTATTCCCAGAATTTCTTTGAATTAAAATATAAAATAAATAATAAATAGACATTGGTGGATTCTAAACCCTAGTAAATTATTTAAAATCAATTTATCTAAAATCTACTTAAAAATTACTGTTATTTAATGCAATTATTATAACCATCCAAAAATCAAATTATTTGGGACTAGGTTGGAATTTAATATAATTTGGTTCAAAACGATAGGAATAATTTGACTTCACTATTATAGTTCTCCCTGTGGAATCGACCTTGCACCGCATATCTACATCGAACAAATCGTGCGCTTGCGAGTATTAGACTAAAGAATCAACAAACAACAAGTTTTTGGCGCCGTTGCCGGGGAGGCACAAACGAAGTACAAGAAGACCGTCGTCACCAAGTTAGTTGAATTCTTCTACTAGTTATTTATTTTACTGCTTTTCTTTATTATTATTATTATCTGTCTTTTTAATATTCGTTTTAGATTGTGTTAGTATAAATAATAGTTAGTAGTATAATTAATAGTTATAAAAAAAAATCTGAAAAATAATAAAAACTTATAATAATAAATATAAAATATAATTAATAATAATAATAAAAGCTACTGTTCATTTTCGTAAAAATAATAATAAAATAATAAAAAATAAAAAAGTCCAAAAATATATAAAAATATAAAAAAATCTGAAAAAGTTTAAAGAATTCAGAACTTATTTATTTTTATTTAAAAAAAAAGATCTAGAAAATACAAAAAAGTTTCAGACTTTAAGGTAATATTTTTGTAATTTTGGAATATTAATATTAAAAAAATAAAAAAATTTAATATAAATTCAAAAAATATAAAAAAAATAAAAATAAATAAATAATCTGGAATATTATTTTCTGTAATAATTAAAAATCTTAATTATTTTATTTTATTTTTAAAAGTAAAACCTGCTAGTTTTATTAAAAAAAATTAATTTTCATAAAAAATCTAAAAATCTAATAAAAAAATCAGATTAAGAATTAATAATTTAAATAATCTGGAATATATATAATAAAATAAACTTTCTGAACTTTGAATTTTTTTTTAATAAAAACATAATTTTTTAAAATAAATTACAATACTTTAATAAAAAAGGGAAAATACTAAAAAAAATTAAAAACCTGAAAATTTAAAAAAAAAAAACAGAAACAAAAATTTGTAAAAAAAAACTATTTTTACTGTTTGCATAAATAAAATAAAGTTTGTAATTTTTATCTTTTTTCCTAAAAAAAATCTGAATTTTTTTATAAAAAAAATAAATAATATATCTGGATATATATATATATATTAGCTCAATATTATTAGTCTAAAATATAAAATTATAATAAATATAAAAATATAAAAACAAAAAATAATATAAAAAACAAAAAAAAATCAGATTTTTTTTTAATTTTTATATCTTGTCTTTAGTTTTAATAAAATCTTGTAGTGGTAAATTTAGATTGTGTTTTTAGTTGTTATTTTCTATTTACAGTATTCTTAGACATTTAGTTTAGTTGCAATATTTCTCGTCGTATAATTTAGTTTATCAATAGATATTGCTTCCGTAGATCAATTAGTAAATTTATTCCTTTGCAATCTATTACATCCTATAATTTTAGTAATAATTATAATAATTATCATTATTATTAATAATAATAAAAATATAAAAACTCAAAAAAAAAATAATTAAAACAATAAAATCCTTTAAAAGATTCAACAAAGGATTGATATTTTTCACTCACTACTTTGTTCAATTTGAATAGAAAAAAGCTAAATATCAATCTTGTACAAACTGATTTTGAAAATCGATTGAATTTTTGCAAAAAGGCCTCTGTTGTACATGCCGAAGAAAGTTGGATTTTAAGTGCGACCGTTGTGACGCCTCCAACGATCTGGAAGTTCGATCGACTATCATAATTTGGTTTGTATGCAAAGTTAAAAAAATTGAAATATCGGTGAATGCAAGTTTGGCAACAAAATAATAAAGGTCGATTAACGAGAAGAAGATTGTCCCTAACTAAAATTGAAGTTCAACAAATAAAACCGATACCAAAAATGGACGAAATCGAAAATCAAAATAATCAAGTCGCAAAAGAGAAAACTTTAATAGAATATTTTTCTCCAGTGAGTACTAATTCTCCTTCTTGCATAGTGTTGCCTACGACTAATGCAACTCATTTCGAACTTAAACCATCAATAATTCAACTTCTTCCATCTTTTCACGGTTTGGAAAGAGAAGATCCTTATATGCATGTTAAGAAATTTCTCGATATTTGTTCTACTTTCCGATTCCAAAATTTCTCTGATGAATCTGTCAAACTTAGACTATTTCTATTTTCTCTCAAAGTTAAAGCAAAATTCTGGCTAAATTCTCTTCAAGCAAGAATAATTACTAGTTGGGACCAACTAGTGAATAAATTTCTCGCAAAATTTTTTCCAATGTCCAAAACTGATAGTCTTAGAAGAGAAATATCAGAATTTTTTCAAAAAGAAAATGAAGAATTTTATGAGTGTTGGGAAAGATTTAATGATTTAATTCTTAAGTGTCCCCATCATGGTTTTGAAATATGGCGTTTGGTAAAATATTTTTATGACGGTTTAACTCCAAACAATCGCCAATTAATCCAATCAATGCATGGTGGAAAATTTCTTCACCTTATTGGAGACGAAGCTTGGAATGCACTAGAAAATATGTCAATTAATTCACAACAATGGAATTTACTCGACTCTAGAGCCAAAGCGATGCATACGACCCCAAAAAAGGTGGAATTTACGAGGTTAAACAAGATGTTGAAATAAAATCTACTATAGATGATTTAGTACGAAAAGTGGATGCGTTAGTCTTGAAGCAATCCATCCCCTCGTCAAACTCAAAACATGAATTTTGCATTTCATGTGCGGAATCATTTCATTCATCTCAATCTTGTCCCTCTGGTCCACAAAATCAAGAAATTTTTAATGAAGAAGTCAATGTGTTACATTCATATGGAAAATCTTGAATGACCCATTTGCTCCAACTTATAATCCAAATTGGAGGAATCATCCAAATTTTTCCTGGAAGCAAAACATGCCTCCAATGAATCAAGGAGGGCATCAAATGAATATGTCAAATCAACAAAATGTCCGTCCTAATCAATATCCTCCAAATACTTATCAGTATCCTTCTACAGTGCCAAAGAAACCATCTTTGGAAGATACGTTGCAACAATTCATGTAATCTACTCAACAAATGTTTCAATCAACTCAGCAAGCTGTACAATCAAACTCACAGGCTATTTCTAAACTTGAAACACAAATTGGCCAACTTGCAACAACTTTAGCTGAAAGAGAAAAGGGAAAATTTCCGAGTCAGTCCATCCCTAATCCTAAAGGACAATATGAAGTAAACTCTTCTAACGCAGAAGTTCAGTCCATAACTACCCTTAGAAGTGGAAAAGAAATACAAACGCTTGAATATGATCCGGAAGAAAAATCAAATGAACCACAAGTTTCAAAATCAAAAGATTCTAAAGAAAAAGAAAAGCCTTACGTTCCAAAAGCTCCATTTCCTGAAAGACTTATTCCAAAAGATAAAAGTGCGCAATACAAAGATATAATGGAAATATTTAAACAAGTTCGAATAAATATTCCATTTCTTGATGCTATTAAACAAGTGCTCGCTATTCTAAGTTCTTGAAAGATCTTTGCCTTGTAAAAGAAGAACAAATGTTCCAAGAAAGGCATTTTTAGTGAACATGTTAGCTCAATAATCCAAAATAAAACTCGTTAAGTATAAAGATCCCGTAGTCCTACAATATCTTGTGTCATTGGAGATCACATCATTAAACGAGCCTTGCTTGATTTAGGAGCCAGTGTGAATTTATTACCATATTGTTTATACACAACTTGGATTAGGGGAGCTAAAATCAACATCTGTGATACTTCAACTAGCTGATAGATCTATAAAAATATCTCGAGGAATCGTAGAGGATGTTCTGATTCAAGTAGATAAATTCTACTTTCCTGTTGATTTTATAGTCATAGACATTGAACCTGTTGAGAATACCAAAGATCAAATCCCTGTCATTTTAGGAAGGCCATTTTTAGCTACTTCAAATGCATTAATTAACTGTAGAAATGGCATCATAAAATTTTCTTTTGGAAATATGACTGTTGAACTAAATATGTTCAACATTTCTCAACAACATGATGATTATGATGATGTCTGTGAGGTAAATATGATAGAGAGTATGAGTCCTTATTTCTTTCCAAAAATAGATAATGATGATCTTTTTGAAAGCTGTCTTGCTCATTTTGGCTCAGATTTTGACATCGACGGTTCAATTAATGAAGTAAATTCTTTACTAGAGTCTACACCATTATTGGATAATGATAAATGGAAAGCTAAAACCGAACCACTTGAGAGCCAAATGAATAAAGAAGTACCTATTGAGGATTCAAAGATAGAGCTCAATCCATTACCTGAGTCTCTAAAATATGCATTTTTAGGACCATCAGAAACCCTACCTGTCATCATAGCATCTGATTTAGATGAAGAACGAGAAGATAAATTAATCAATGTCCTTAAAGAACATAAAGAAGCAATAGGCTGGACCATCTCCGATATTAAAGGTATTAGTCTATCTATATGCATGCATCAAATTCACCTTGAAGAAAATGCAAAAACTTCCCGAGATTTCAAATAAGACTAAATCCTAATTTGAAAGAAGTTGTAAGAGCTGAAATTATCAAACTCTTAGATGTAGGGATCATCTACCCTATTTCTGACAGCTCTTGGGTTAGTCATGTTCATATAGTTCCAAAGAAATCTGGCATAACTGTAATCACGAATGAAGAAAATGAACTTGTTCCAACCAGAATTCAAACTAGATGGAGAGTATGTATTGATTACAGAAAATTGAACTATGTTACAAGAAAAGATCACTTTCCACTTCCTTTTATTGATTAAATGCTAGAAAGGTTAGCCGGTCATGCTTATTATTGTTTTCTTGATGGATATTCCGGCTATAACCAAATTCCCATTGCTCCTGAAGATCAAGAGAAAACCACTTGTACCTCTCCTTTCGGAACTTTTGCTTACCGACGAATGCCATTTGGTTTGTGCAATGCACCTGCTACTTTTCAGCGGTGTATGATGAGCATTTTCTCTGACATGGTTGAGCGGTTTTTAGAAATTTTTATGGATGATTTTTCTGTATTCGGATCTAGCTTTGATGAATGTTTACACCACTTAACCCAAGTGTTGGTTAGGTGTAAGGAGAAGAATCTTGTCCTAAACTGGGAAAAATGTCATTTTATGGTTAAAAAAGGAATTGTCTTAGGACATGTGATTTCTGAAAAAGGAATTGAGGTGGACAAATCTAAAGTTGATTTAATATCCAGTCTTCCACCCCCACGAACGATTAAAGAAATTCGGTCATTCTTAGGCCATGCTGGTTTTTACCGTCGATTCATCAAAAATTTTAGCAAAATCTCAAGGCCATTATGTAATTTACTTTCAAAAGACACACACCTTTCGTATTTGATGATCATTGTCTAAAAGCTTTTAAGACACTCAAATCTATGTTGAGCTCTGCACCTATCATCAAATCTCCAAACTGGAATCTTCCTTTTGAAATAATGTGTGATGCATCCGACTATGCCGTTGGTGTAGTATTGGGTCAAAGAGAAAATAAATTGCCAACTATAATATATTATGCAAGCAGAACTCTAAATGATGCCCAATTAAATTATTCTACAACTGAAAAAGAATTGCTTGCAGTTGTTTTTGCTTTAGACAAATTTCGACCTTACTTGATTGGTTCGAAAGTCATAATTTACTCTGATCATGCTGCATTAAAATATCTTATTTCTAATAAAGATGCTAAACCTCGCTTGATCCGTTGGATTCTATTGTTACAAGAGTTTGACTTAGAAATTCGAGATAAAAAAGGTGCTGAAAATATTGTTGCTCATCATTTGTCTAGGCTAATCGTGAATTTTACTGATAAAGAACCTCCGATTAATGAAATTTTCCCTGATGAACAACTCATGTCTGTTTCTCAAATACCTTAGTATGCAGACATTGTCAATTATCTTGTCACTGGTAACATGCCATCTCATTGGAATAACCAAGATAAAACAAAATTTTTAAACGAAGTAAAAAAATTCTTTTGGGATGATCCATATTTGTTCAAATATTGTCCTGACCAAATCATTAGGAGATGTGTGCCAGAACATGAACAACAAAATATCATTTCCTTTTGTCATGATCATGCATGTGGAGGTCATTTTAGTTCAAAGAAAACAACTGCTAAAATTCTGCAATGTGGTTTTTATTGGCCAACACTTTTCAAAGATACACATTCATATTGCAGCACATGTGATAGATGTCAAAGATTAGGTCGAATTTCTAAACGAAATATGATGCCTTTAAACCCAATTTTAATTATTGAAATATTTGATGTTTGGGGCATAGATTTTATGGGACCTTTTCCAATTTCTTTTGGCAATCTTTACATCCTTGTGGCCGTCGATTATGTTTCAAAATGGGTAAAAGCAATTGCTTGCAAAACAAATGACCACAAAGTCGTGGTAAAATTTTTGAAAGAAAATATTTTTTCCAGATTTGGAACACCACGAGCAATTATAAGTGATGGAGGAAAACATTTTTGTAACCAATTTTTGAATCATTTATTTAAAAAATATGGTGTTACACATAAAGTTGCTACTCCTTATCACCCTCAAACAGTGGACAAGTTCAAATTTCAAACAGAGAAATCAAACATATTCTTGAAAAAACTGTTAATCCTACAAGGAAATATTGGTCTTTGCGATTGAATGATGCATTGTGGGCTTACCGTACTGCTTTTAAAACTCCCATCGGAATGTCTCCATTTAGGCTTGTTTTTGGAAAACTATGTCATTTGCCTGTTGAATTGGAACATAGAGCATACTGGGCTATAAAACGATTAAATTTTTCATTAGACATGGCTGGAATTCATAGGAAACTTCACCTAAATGAATGGAATAAATCAGAAATGATGCTTACGATTGTGCAAGGAAATATAAGGACAAAATGAAATTTTTTCATGATAAACACATTTTGAGAAAAACTTTTTCTCCTGGTCAAAAAGTCCTTCTTTTTAACTCTCGTTTGTTATTATTTCCAGGCAAGTTGCGTTCACGATGGTCTGGTCCATTTATTATTCATACGGTCTATCCTCACGGAGCTGTAGAAATTGAAAATCCAAAAAATGGTAATATTTTTAAAGTGAATGGTCAACGGTTAAAACCATATTTGGAATTAAAATCTTTTGAGGTAGAAGGGATTCTTCTTAAGGACCCCGATATTGTGAATTAATACTCCATTGTGTTTGCCCGATCAAGTGGCGGATAACGGTACTCCGTGGCTAGTAAAGCCGGATTTTTCAGTTTCCCACAACAACTGATTTTGTAGATATATTTTTTTTTTAATTATGGAACAAACTTTGAAAACAATTGAAAAAAGATTTCCCTTTCTTAGCAAAAAAGTCATTTTGAAACTTTACCAAGCCAGAGTTGAAAGGATGAGGTTGCTTATGAATAACGGCATACCTTTTGATATTCGATTCATTATTGAAGCCAAAGTGAGAATAGCGGGTGAATTCACGGAAACACCAACTAGATTTTTACCAGGGCTTGGAAAAAGTTCATATGCCAAGAAACGACGAGCAAAGAAAATCGCCGTTTGCTACAAATGTGCTAGGTGGAACTGTGATTCAATATGTCGATCTTTAGGAATTCCTTCCACAAACAGAGAAGATAAAATTCAGTTCATCAAGGATGGTCTGAATAAGGAGAATTTAGATGATATCAAAATTTCTCTTGACACGCATCCTAGTGGACTCGTACATTACGAGATTCGATGTTTGTGGAATAAATTCAAACCAGAATATGAACAACGTCTTGGGAATCTGACGTTAAAAGACCCTGTTTACCAATTTGTAAGGAAATTGGATGGGAAGTTTCTCCCCGACTCATACGTTTAAGTCGTTTCTGAACGTAAAATCAGAGGAAGATGTGAGCCAGAATCACAACTACTGTACATACACATGAGTATCTTTACTTTTTGTCGTTTTTTTAGATTTTCTGAATAAAAAAAGTGATACGCAATCAATGCATTCATTATTCTATTGAGTAGTTGAAGCACAATTAACGCGGTCACAAATTTGATAAATCTTTTTACTTTACTTTGCATCTATAAATAAACATTGCAGTTGTTTCTTTTCTGCATCCCTCAAACTTGTATTCTTTTCATTTTCTCTCTAAGTAATTTTCTTTTCAAAAAATGGAATCATCATCTTCCACAAAAAGATTTAACTCCATCTGCATTTTTGGTTGAGCTAGTCATGGGAAAGAGGCTTGCTTTACTAAAGCAGCCCACAACTTGGGTCGTACCTTAAGAAAAAAATGCATTCATGTAGTTTACGGATGAGGAAGTCTAGGATTAATGGGACGTGCTGCTGCTTCTGCCTATATGGAAGGAGTAAAAGTGTTGGGAATCATTCCAAAACCTCTGGCTGAAAGTAAAATCACTAGAGCAACCATTGGAGATGAGTTCAGAGCTGTGAATATGCAAGACCGCATAACTCACATGATAAATAATGCTGATGCCTTTATCACCCTTCCCGGTGGTTTTGGCACTCTTGAGGAACTTTTTCATGTGGTTACCAGAGCCTAGCTAAATGTTCATACAAAACCAATAGGTCTGCTAAATGTCAATGGTTTCTTCGATGGTTTATTATCTTTCATCAACTACTCTTCTGAAAAGGGTTTTATTTCTGAACGTGCTAAACGAATCATAGTTGTTGCAACAACACCAGAAGAGCTGATCAAAAAACTTATTGCATTTGTTCCTGAACCTGACCCAGCTCTAGCTAATATTGTTTGGATGTAAGATTTCACTGTGCGGAAACGCAAAATTGATACATTCCTTTCCCTCTGATATCCCACTTCATTCCTCTTGTTGTTTTTTACATTTTAGCGGGTGTAAAAAACGTGAAAATGATGGCAGCTTAAGGAGTTTTCTTTTCGATCTCTTGACGCGCATCTATCCATGATTTATGTATTGTTATTTCTATTACTGTACTTTTTCTTGTTTGTTTTTAATAAAAGCATTGATGGCAGCGTAAGGCGACTCTTCGAACTCTCTTGAAGCGCATCTAGGTTGTTTATGTTATACTTCCGGGTATATATTTTCTTTTGTTGTTTTGCCGCACTTATTTCTTGCAGGTCCCAAAAAAAGGCTTGAGCGAAGCGTCGTCTTTCATAAACAGGGAAGCCTTATTTAAACCCTTACTCCATTATTCTTTTTACATAATAAGGATATTGTTTATGATTAAGTGTGGGGGAAGGTGTATATCTATATCTATATCTATATCTATATATGCAATAAAAAAAATGTTAAAAATCACGGCACCATTTTCTTGAGAAAACGTTAGTGAAAAAATTATTTTTGGGATGTTTCACTGGTTTTGATTGTAATATCCGGATTTATTACAGTGTATTTCATCTGTATTCAAACCATGTATTATTTTGGATTGGTGATTTTGGTTATTGGAGAATGATATTTAGTGCATTAATATTATTATGCATAAGTATAGAAACTTGCAAAATTGTTCAAGCAACTTCGTGATAGCGCACGCTAAGAACGTATCTTAACGCGCGCTATCGGGCCATTAGTAGCGCACGCTATGCAGTTATGAGTAACGTGCGCTAAGGACTCAATTATTGAGCGGGACAGCTAGCTCATGCGCCCGGTGGACATGGGTCGGATAAGATTCCTACCGACGCACCCGGACGAATTCGAAGTCAACCATTATTAGCGCACGCTAAGGGATGCTTAGTAGCGTGCGCTAACTTGTCAAAATTGCGTAATATTATAAATGGGACATCAACCGTGTTGGCTTGCATTTCTTTCGCACTTTCCTCAATCTTGAGAGTTCGAGAGTTGTAGTAATACTCCTATACACTTAGAACACATATTGTTGATGTTTATACATTGGTTATCACGTGGAATGTTCATGGAAGTGGAATAGCACCTTGGAAAGGCATACAACCAATCGGAGTTGGATTCTACCTTACGGTTCAGTGATTTCGTCATATTAAGGTATGTTCAACCTATCACCGCCTTAGATTTGGATTTCCAATGGATATGATGATCGTGTTAACGAGATATTGAATTTCATTAGTGAATTATTTCAACAACATCATGTTTAGAAGATTGGGATGTCTACAATTACGATATTATTGTTGGAACCTTGAAGTTGGAATCTTAGTACTTCAAATGATGAGAGAAATATTCGGAAGTTAACAATCCGTATGATTTATGTCATCTTTATGATCATGATTTGGAAAAGATGTTATAAGAACTTAAAGGAAGAATCATCTTAGGAAATATTCTTTCGTATAAGTCGGAATTGTTAGTTCGCCTCGAGATGAAGTCTGAATATGTATAATGATAGTAGAACCTAATACATCAACCGGAGATCACCAACCTTGCATGAGAAATTGTAATCAAGATGGATTATGGTGTCATGATGATTATACGTATATTTGCATCTTGAAATTGATATTATCCTCGAGATCATTCATAAGAGTATGAACTTGGTATTCATGGAAGTAACATGAATTATCACGAAGAATTTCATTGTTTCATTCATGGCAAGAACAGCTTTCATCGCCCAAAGAAAGCGCCATGCGAAGAATAGCGCACGCTATGCTATGCAATTTAACGTGAGCTATCGAGCGGTAGTTAGCGTGCGCTACGCTTGGTACGTAACGCACGCTAGACCATCGACTAGTCGATTGGCTGGTCGGTGAAGTCTCGACCATACATCGTTAGCGTGCGCTAGGCTTTGTTGTTTGCGTGCGCTATCGGGCGCACGTAACGCACGCTACACAGAGTACTTAGCGTGCGCTAAGCTATTCAGGCGACATTACGCTTTATGAATTTTTGGCCATGAATCGAATTGTTAAACATTCATACGACGTGAGATAAATCCTATATCTTTTCTTTTGTTAAGGTTTGGTCTCGTTACGTGATTGATTGAGGAGGACGATCTTCGAGTGTTCATTTTCGTGGAAGTATTGTTATTGTCTTCAAATCGAGGCAAGTACCTTAATTGTTTTATGTATTGTTGTTATACATATTGTCGTGCATGTATGTCGTTATTGTGTGTCCACCTCGTGTTGGTCCGACGGGATCATCGGGGATCTATGCTAGCGTGTCCGGATCATCGAACGGGTTTTTCCACCACGGGTTGGTCCGACGATCATCGTGGGTTCTAGGCATGAACGCAGGATCGATGGAATTACCATGTGTATGTATTGATATCATGTTGTGATTATCGATTGTGTATGTTATGTTTGAGTTTCGTAGGAGAAGACTCGTTGGTATGTTGTCGTTTACGTTATTATTATTCTTCGTGAGTTATGAATAATATGTTGTGGTACTTGTACTAGCATCGTTGTGCTAACCCTTCGGGGTGAACATTTTGTTTGTGTTCGTGGATCCGGAGAGCGGGAAACAACCACCGAACCGTATGACGACGAGGGTGCAGAGTGATGTCCCGACCGGGTTTATTTATCTGTTGTTTATTCGTTATTTCAATAAGTACTCGAGTACGAAGTCGTTTGTGATGTTTTGAATTTGGTGATGTATTATTGAGTTCGTTGAACAATTGTACTATTTCGTATTTGGTCGAATTGATGTACCGTAATTCCGTTATTTCTATTCACAAGATCCGTTTATACTTGTTCAATTCTTGACCTTGTAAATCCTTATGTAAAGGATTTACAGTATTGTAATATTCCCGAATATATCGGGGTGTTACAGAATATGGTATCGGAGCTAAGATTATGGATATCTTGGCCGTTGGGTTAAAATAGGAGTCAATTATGTCTTTTGGAGTAACCCGCCGTGAATGACATCACCGCACCGCCACGTCTTCATGCGAACAGTGGTTGTAAGTTCCTAAACTCTATCTTGTTCTTTTCATGTTGTGTCTCTTTACACTCGAATATTAGAACGATGTTGTTTCTGTATATTGAGTATGTATGCTTACGGTATGTTGAGAGGCGGACGTGGACGTGGTCGCGGTCATGGACGTGGACGAAGAAATGCCGAAAGGGAGGCGTCGCCTTCTAACCAAAGTGGGCCATAGCTCCGGCGAGCCGCAGCAATCTATTAATAATGAACCAGATCTCAGTACAGATATCCTTCACAAGTGGTGAACCAGATGACTGGGTTCGCCAGTGTCGTGGACCGAATGCAAGTGGCGGTGGGACTACGGCAGGGAGAGAGATGCAAGGGATCCCAGATATGGGAAATCGAGGTGACCGGTGGTCGCAAGAAGTGGCGAAGATGCAACCACCCAAATTCGACGGTATTTACGAGACTCCCACCGGATCATTGGTTAAAGGAGCTGGAGAAAATCTTTGCCTAATCAAGCGCCAGACGACCGAGAGCCTCTATCGCTCAATATTTTCTAATAGGAGAAGCGTCCGAATGGTGGGAAGCCATCCTACTCAGAGACCATGATGCCGATTGGACGAGTTTAGATTGATGATGGAAGCCCGATTGCCCTCGTCCCGTGAGGGAAGCCAAAGTTCGGGAGTTTTTCTGCCTTTCCGATGTGCGGTATCCTGTGCGATCAAGACGTTTAGCCAAGAATGGCATTTGTTCGACATCCGGTCGTAAGATGCGTAAATGATGATTCATTTCGATATGAGAATGAAACCAAGTCCAGAGGTACATGTCCGGATTCGAATGTACCACACTCCGCCAATACCAGGATAAGGCGTTGGCATATGAGATCAAGGAAGCAGCCATGGAGAAATTTTCAGAATCCAAGAAACATAAAGTCTCTGGTACTTTTACAGAGCATAAGAACAGTGGGGCCCGTAAGGCCCAGTCATCCTTTCACTCTTTTAAGAAACCTCCGCACCCAGCTAGGAGCGGAAAGAACTTCGGGGCGACATCAACTATTACTGATGTTGCCAGAAATGCTTTAAGCTGCGCCAGACGGGGCACTATCGACGGAATTGCCCCCTTCCCGCCGTGACTTGTTTTGACTGTGGACGAGAGGGACATCGGGCGGTGTTTTGTGAAGAGGCTGCAAAGTCTTTTAGAGCCCGTACACCACAAATACCCGTAAGGAGGCTAGTATTCCATGACGCAGCAAAGTGTTCGATGCCTCGAATTTTGGCCGCGGGCGAGGCAGGACAATGGGACCGAAAGGGGACATCGAGTGCCGGATCTGCTCCCCACGTGCATGCGAGATGAGGAGGACAGACGATCGGGATGTCTTGCCGCATCGTGCATCGTCCGAGATCCTTTCCCGGCCGATTAGCGTTTTATTCGATACAGGAGCTACACATTCTTTCATATCTTTGTCTTGTGTAAATCGTTTGAATATTTCCGGTTTTCATGCTTGTGAACCTTATGTTGTTGGTTTACCGAGTGGAGAGAGGATTGTCGGAAATTTAGAAACTAGAAATTTCCCTGTATCATTTGGAGGCAGAGAGTGGCTCTCAAACCTGATCGTGATAGAAATGCAAGGAGACGACCTGATACTCGGAGACGATTGGCTTAATCGATATGGAGCAATTGTGAACTACCGAAGGAGGAATATCTCGCTGATCGCTGACGATGGTTCCGAGATTCTATTTGAGGGATGGAAACCGGGAAGCTCAGGAAAATTGATCAAGGCGATGAAGGCTGTCAAATTGTTGAAACAAGGTCAGCATGCAATCGGTGTTACGCAATGAAGAAAGAAGAAGAAATTGTGGAACTTTCATCTATTCTGTTGTGAACGAATTTCCAGACGTATTTCTGATGAATTACCTGGACTACCTCCACGAAGGGATGTAGAATTCACTATTGAGCTGGAACCTGGAGCGACACCAATTTCTAAGGCGCCGTATCGTATGGCACCTACTGAGATGTACGAACTGAAGAAGCAGTTAGAGGAGTTACTGGATAAGGGCTATATTCAGCCAAGCGTTTCACCCTGGGGAGCGCCAGTTCTTTTCGTCCGAAAGAAGGATGGATCGCTCCGACTGTGTATTGACTATCGAGAGCTGAACAAGATGACGATTAAGAACAAGTATCCGTTGCCACGTATTGATGATCTATTTGACCAGTTGCAAGGGGCAACAGTGTTTTCTAAAATTGATCTGAGATCAGGATACCATCAGCTGAGGATTAAGGAATCTGATGTTCCGAAATCAGCGTTCAGAACTCGCTACGGGCATTATGAGTTTGTAGTGATGCCGTTTGGTCTCACTAACGCACCTGCTGTATTTATGCAATTGATGAACAGAGTGTTCATTGAATTTTTGGACAAATTTGTGGTCGTATTTATTGATGACATCCTGGTGTATTCTAAGAGTCTGGAAGAACATACGCAGCATTTGCGGATAGTATTGGAGCTTTTGAGAAACGAGCAATTGTACGCCAAACTTTCTAAGTGTGAATTCTGGCTAAAGGAAGTAATGTTCCTCGGCCATGTGGTGTCAGCTAGAGGAGTCCGAGTAGATCCTCAGAAGATCGAAGCAATATTGGATTGGAAGCCTCCAAAGAACGTGAAAGAGGTCCGAAGCTTCTTAGGACTTGCTGGATACTATCGTCGATTCGTGGAAGGGTTTTCTAAAGTCTCCCGCCCACTTACTCGACTCCTACAGAAAACTCAGAAGTTTGAGTGGAATGAATTATGTCAGATTAGCTTTGATGAATTGAAGAAGAGATTGACGACGGCACCGATTCTATCACTTCCGCAAGGAACTGAAGGATTCATAGTTTACAGTGATGCTTCGAACCAAGGACTTGGGTGCGTATTGATGCAGAATGATAAGGTGATCGCTTATGCGTCGCGACAACTGAAATCTTATGAAGTGAATTACCCGACACATGATTTGGAGCTAGCAGCAGTGGTTTTGCCTTGAAGATCCGGAGGCATTATCTCAGACGGACTCACCGCCGATCTTTACGGATCATAAGAGTCTCAAGTACATATTTAGTCGAAAGAGTTGAACATGCGGCAAAGAAGATGGTTGGAATTGATTAAGGACTATGACTTGGAGATTTTATATCATCCAGGCAAAGCAAATGTAGTGGCCGATGCACTTAGCCGCAAGCTGTCTCTATTCGGATCTGGAGACACCGACCTCCCAACTTAGCCTTCAGCGAGAGATGATTCATGAAGGGATTGAAGTGTGGTTACAGAGAGTCCAGGGACAATCAGACGTGATGGAGATAACTTCGTCATTAACCGAAGAAATCAAATCTAGACAGCGAGATGATCCTCCGATGATTCGGTTGTATGATGAAGTAATCAAAGTAAAGGCCCCGGATTCATAATTCATGACGATGGAGTTTTGAGATTTCAGAACCGACTCTGCGTTCCCGATGTTGATGTTCAAAGCAGACGATTATGAAGGAAGCTCATAGTTCGCCCTATTCTATCCACCCGGCACCAAGAAATGTATAAGGACTTGAAGCGTAACTTCCGTGGGGCAACATGAAGAAAGACGAGCGGACTATGTTTGAAATGCTTGACTTGTCGGCAGGTTAATATCGAGCATCAACGGCTCTTTGGAATGTTGAAGCCGCTCCCGATTCCCGAATGGAAGTGGGAGGACATATCGATGGACTTCATCACTAATATGCCGAAAACCGTGACAGAATGAACATGATTTGGGTGATAGTTGATCGTTTAACCAAATCGGCTCATTTTCTAGGCATTAAGGATACGTGGGGACCGTAGAGGTTGGCACGAGTCTTTATTTCGGAGATAGTTCGATTGCATGGTACGCCGAAGACCATTGTTTCGATCGAGACGGCCGCTTTGTGTGTCTCACTTTTGGAAAGATTCATAAGGCCTTGGGGACAGAATTGAACTTCAAGATCTGACTTATCACCCGCAGATGACGGATACCGAGAGAACTATACAAACGGTGGAAGACATGCTAAGGGCCTGTGCCTTAGATTGGTCAAACGATTGGGAAGTTCATCTACCGTTGATTGAATTTACTTACAACAATAGTTGGCATGCTTCTATTAAGATGGCACCGTTTGAGGCATTATACGGAAGGAGATGCAGATCGCCCCTATGCTGGGACGATTCATCGGACTTGATCGGAACAGAACCAGAGTTGATCGAGCAGACTCGAGAGAAGATAGCCTTAATTCGTGAAAGGCTGCTGACTGCCCAGAGTCGCCAGAAATCCTATGCGGACGTACGTCGTCGCCCATTGGAGTTCAATACTGGAGACCATGTACTTTTGAAGGTTTCTCCTACCCGGGGAATCTTTCGTTTCGGAAGGAAAGGAAAGCTGAGTCCGAGATATATCGGACCATTTGAGATCCTCGAGAGAGTTGGGGAGTTGGCATACAGATTAGCATTGCCGCCGTCATTGTGCCATGTTCATAACGTGTTCCACGTATCCCGCCACGAGATATATACCAGATCCTTACCATATCATCGATTTCGCGAGATCGAAGTCGAACAGATGGGACGTTTGAAGAAAGACTACCAAGATACTCGAGAGTCGAGTTAAGCAACTGAGGAACAAGTCAATCGTTTTGGTCAAAGTTCAGTGGTCACGTCATGGAACGGAAGAAGCCACCTGGGAAACGGAAGCTGATATGAAGTCTAGATATCCCGAGTTATTTTCGTCTTGAGTTTCGGGACGAAACTCCTTTTTAGTAGGAGAGTATGTAATATCCGGATTTATTACAGTGTATTTCATCTGTATTCAAACCATGTATTATTTTGGATTGGTGATTTTGGTTATTGGAGAATGATATTTAGTGCATTAATATCATTATGCATAAGTATAGAAACTTGCAAAATTGTTCAAGCAACCGTGATAGCGCACGCTAAGAACGTATCTTAACGCGCGCTATCGGGCCATTAGTAGCGCACGCTATGCGATTATGAGTAACGTGCGCTAAGGACTCAATTATTGAGCGGGACGGCTAGCTCATGCGCCAATGGGACATGGGTCCGGATAAGATTCCCACGACGCACCCGGACAAATTCTGAAGTCAACCATTATTAGCGCACGCTAAGGGATGCTTAGTAGCGTGCGCTAACTTGTCAAAATTGCGAATATTATAAATGGGACATCAACCGTGTTGGCTTGCATTTCTTTCGCACTTTCCTCAATCTTGAGAGTTCAGAGAGTTGTAGTAATACTCCTATACACTTAGAACACATATTGTTGATGTTTATACATTGGTTATCACGTGGAATGTTCATGGAAGTGGAATAGCACCTTGGAAAGGCATACAACCAATCGGAGTTGGATTCTACCTTACGGTTCAGTGATTTCGTCATATTAAGGTATGTTCAACCTATCACCGCCTTAGATTTGGATTTCCAATGGATATGATGATCGTGTTAACGAGATATTGAATTTCATTAGTGAATTATTTCAACAACATCATGTTTAGAAGATTGGGATGTCTACAATTACGATATTATTGTTGGAACCTTGAAGTTGGAATCTTAGTACTTCAAATGATGAGAGAAATATTCGGAAGTTAACAATCCGTATGATTTATGTCATCTTTATGATCATGATTTGGAAAAGATGTTATAAGAACTTAAAGGAAGAATCATCTTAGGAAATATTCTTTCGTATAAGTCGGAATTGTTAGTTCGCCTCGAGATGAAGTCTGAATATGTATAATGATAGTAGAACCTAATACATCAACCGGAGATCACCAACCTTGCATGAGAAATTGTAATCAAGATGGATTATGGTGTCATGATGATTATACGTATATTTGCATCTTGAAATTGATATTATCCTGGAGATCATTCATAAGAGTATGAACTTGGTATTCATGGAAGTAACATGAATTATCACGAAGAATTTCATTGTTTCATTCATGGCAAGAGCAGTTCTTGCCTAAAAGAATCCATGCGATAATAGCGCACGCTATGCTATGCAATTTAACGTGCGCTATCGAGCAGTAGTTAGCGTGCGCTACGTTTGGTACGTAACGTACGCTAGACCATCAGACTAGTCAGTTGGCTGGTCAGTGAAGTACTGACCATACATCGTTAGCATGCGCTAGGCTTTGTTGTTTGCGTGCGCTATCGGGCGCATTTAACGCACGCTACGCAGTACTTAGCGTGCGCTAAGCTATTCGGCAGATTACGCTTTATGAATTTTTGGCCATGAATCGAATTGTTAAACATTCATACGACGTGAGATAAATCCTATATCTTTTCTTTTGTTAAGGTTTGGTCTCGTTACGTGATTGATTGAGGAGGACGATCTTCGAGTGTTCATTTTCGTGGAAGTATTGTTATTGTCTTCAAATCGAGGCAAGTACCTTAATTGTTTTATGTATTGTTGTTATACATATTGTCGTGCATGTATGTCGTTATTGTGTGTCCACCTCGTGTTGGTCCGACGGATCATCGGGGATCTATGCTAGCGTACTGGATCATCGGACGGGTTTTTCCACCACGGGTTGGTCCGACGGGATCATCGTGGGTTCTAGGCGGTGAACGCTGGATCGATGGAATTACCATGTGTATGTATTGATATCATGTTGTGATTATCGATTGTATGTTATGTTTGAGTTTCTCGTAGGAGAAGACTCGTTGGTATGTTGTCGTTTACGTTATTATTATTCTTCGTGAGTTATGAATAATATGTTGTGGTACTTGTACTAGCATCGTTGTGCTAACCCTTTCGGGGGTGAACATTTTGTTTGTGTTCAGGATCCAGGAGAGCGGGGAAACAACCACTGGAACTGTATGACGACGAGGGTGCAGAGTGATGTCCCGACCGAGTTTATTTATCTGTTGTTTATTCGTTATTTCAATAAGTACTCGAGTACGAAGTCATTTGTGATGTTTTGAATTTGGTGATGTATTATTGAGTTCTGTTGAACAATTGTACTATTTCTGTATTTGGTCAGAATTGATGTACTGTAATTCCGTTATTTCTATTCGTCAGTATCCTTTTATACTTGTTCAATTCTTCAGCCTTGTAAATCCTTATGTAAAGGATTTACGGCGCTGTAATATTCCCGAATATATCGGGGGTGTTACATTGATAATGGATCTAGATGAAGGTGTATGGGATTCGGTACGCAACACCCTTTTTGTGAGTTTTGAGCCTTAGAGCAATCCTTATATATACGCTCTATATTTTTTGTTGTGTGGTCAAACATATTGTGTTCATTCTAGAACTTGCTCATTTATACATTTTGAGACTACATTCATAAACTCTTGCATTAAGATGATAAAGGCAATTAGGATTAACCCCTTGTTGGCTTATATTTTCCCACCCATTACATTTTATCCTTAGAAGCCCCATTGAGCCTGAGCCTATTTATTTGATCAAGCACATTACATTAGCCATTATCCATTCTTGTTGATGACTCATCCATTTGCACCCTCTAGTCAAAGATTTAATTGTGAACTAGATGTGTGACAAATAGGGGCTGATGTTCATAAGAGTATTGTGGAGATTAAGAGATTTTGTTGAAAGTGAAAGGGTGTGAAGTACATTGGAGTATTGAACCAAAAAAAATATAAATAAAGGCCAAAAAAAAAACGGCCTGAAAGAAAAAAAAATCGGGAGGTCAAGTGCGAAAATCATCACTATATATACATAAAATAGCACTTGAACTATCCCTTGAGTGATACATAATTCCTTCCAGAAGATCCATTGCATACTTTTGCTTACACAAGAGTATGACCTTACCAGATGAATATTCAATTACCATGTACAAAATAACTTGAGGATGATAGTTTGAGAGTTTTCATTACAGAAGGGGGGGTGTTGATTGTTATTTGTAGGATTTGTTATGAATCTAAATTCACAATTGATCTTGGCTAGCAAACCTCATAATTTTTCCTTTATCCCACCCATACCCAAAGCCACGTTACAACCAAAAGAAAAGACCTTTTGATTTATGCATGAGTTTATTTTTAGTGGAGATTTGATTTTTGACCAAGCATATGGTAATGACACATTATGCTTTGATATGAGTGAACTCTTCTCGAATATCCCGTATATACACTTGAGTGAAGAGTGATATCCACCGTGAGGGTATTGAATCTTTTTGCATTCGATTCTCAATGAAGCTGTTAGAATTTGGTGCGGCATCCTATTTTTCTCTGATCTCACTTAGGTCATGATCACTTGTTCTCTCTTGATGTCATGATTTTTTCAGCATATGCTTATTATAACTCGGGTATAAGATTTGCCTGAGGACGTGCAAAAGATAAGTGTGGGGAAATTTGTTTAGTATATTTTGAGTAATATTTTTATTAGTATTTTATATATATAATTGTTTGTTGTGTGGTAATTTATTCGTTTTACCATATATTTATATTATTTCATTTTGTTAGAATTTTCTATAATTTTATGTCATTTTTGGATAATTAATTGGAATTAAATTATATCTGCAGGTTAACCAACCGGTACAAGACAGATCAATTGGTTCAAGGGCGATATTTTTACAAAATTCAAATATAGTCACGACTGGTCTCACTTTATTCGTCTCGTCGAGACGATCGTTTTAAAAAAAATCATCCGAATCCGAGTTCGTATAAAGAAGTTATGACTGTTCGAAGGACAATTAAATAGACGGACCATATTGTGCCACGTGTCAACACCTGATTGGACCGGAATTTCAACTCTGTGCTGATGTCATCCATGACATCAGCACCTCATAGCAGCCATGTATGATTAGGGGGTGGGATTTTAAAATGTTAAAAATTATTATTTTATTAATTTTGTAGTAGTATAAATAGGGGATGAATGTGTAATGTTTGAGAGGAGAGAAAAAGGTGAAAAAAATAGAGAGATATTATTGTAAGAGTGAGAAATAAAAATATTGTGTAATAAAATTATATTTAAGTAATAATATTATGAAATATTTTTATTTTTTTGTGTTGTTATTATGAGTGAGTAATTTTCTTTTACTGAGGTTATGATGAAACCATGTCTATATTATTATTAATACTTATATAATAATTCCAAATAAATGTTTTTAACGATTATAATTTTCGCTTCAATAGGGAAATATTATTTCATCAATTATATCACGTATTTTTGATAGTTATAAATTCCTCCTTGCTTTGTGATTATTGATATTAGTTAATTTCTTTAATTATTTGTTTTCCATTAAATTGGATACATATAATGCTTAGAAATTACATTTTTTTAAGCGAAGGAAAATCTATATTTGAATTATAATTTTGAACTTATTGTCAAATCTATAGGGAAATAGTGAGATTGATTTCAGAATCTATTCCCTGAATTTCTTTGAATTAAAATATAAAATAAATAATAAATAGACATTGGTGAATTCTAAACCCTAGTAAATTATTTAAAATCAATTTGTCTAAAATCTACTTAAAAATTACTGTTATTTAATGCAATTATTATAACCATCCAAAAATCAAATTATTTGGGACTAGGTTAGAATTTAATATAATTTGGTTCAAAACGATAGGAATAATTTGACTTCACTATTATAGTCCTCCCTGTGGAATCGACCTTGCACCGCATATCTACATCGAACAAATCGTGCGCTTGCGAGTATTAGACTAAAGAATCAACAAACAACACCGGTCATCAATATTGTAACACCCCCAGAGTCGACCGGGAATATTACAGCGCCGTGGGCCCCGAGATGGAACCCACAAGGCTGAAGGAAATTTTCGCAAACATTTACAAACGCCCAAGAGGCTAACGACGGTATTATCTATTAAAACATTCGAAGATTTATAAAACTCATTTATCAAACCGTCGTAAAAACTCATTTGAAACCACAAGGCCCGAAATGCCAAGACTCAACAGTTTAAGAATATACGTTAAGCTATCGCTTACACGTACCGACAGAATGGATTTAGAGAACGATCGCCAAGGTAACCTAAGTTACCAGATACCAAAAGACCATTTAAAAATACTCACGCAGCGGAAAAAGACAAACGAGTAAAATACTCTAGCAGCGGAATACAACAACTGAACAGAAACTCAATACACAAATACATGTTCTAGCCAGTATCCTCCGGGAAGCTCATCTCTCCACGACCGCTACAAGCTGGGTAATCCAAGAACCTAAAAAGAAAGCCCACGACGGGGTCAGCCATAATATCCAACAATGATAACCATCACATCACGTCAATAATTACATATCAATGGAAATACTAAGTAAGAATACGACCAATGTAATCTTACTGTCGTAACTTTACGAAAATCCACGATTCGTATCCTTAACAACACATTAAGATAATACCGAAATATCTGTACGGTATCTCAACAATATCCAAGGTTCTCAAAACATGATCATAACTCGCGATACGGAAATTATACCAACTCTGGCCAATTCAATCCATCGGATAACGTCGACAATTCTAATACGATAATCGATTGTCCATCAGAGACAAGTACCAAGGAAATACGGAACATACCTCAAGATACGAAATACCATTACCATCACGATAGTCTAATCCAAGATCAGATCAACACAACATACGGACATAGTCCTAACACAAGACCTACAAATGCATACTCATATGACAACGTCAATATGATCCCAACAATAACGACAATGTATACTTATGGCAACCCATAATATACATATGCACAATAACAACACATATGGTAATCCAACGATCCAGCGCACACAGCTATAGATTCCCATGATGATCCCGTCGGATCAAAGCATGGTGGCATTACCTGTCCAACGATCCAGCGCACACAGCTATAGATTCCCATGATTATTCCCGTCGGATCAAAGCATGGTGGACATATGACAACAATGCACAACTGCACAAATCACAATTACACACGACAATAATAACAATGCACAAATGCATGACAACAATGATACATGAATGTATCACAACATGATCGACACAAATGACAAAAATGATTAGAGTACTTGCTCCGAGTCCTTCGAGAGCAATCTCGATGTCCAAACCATCACGAACCATTATTCTGAATATTCGACGATCCAAAATGTCACGAACGGTAGATAATTCACGTCTTCGTCTATACCACAACATATCTTCGATACCAAGTATACCAACAATAAATGTAAATCATATACCTTATGATTTAATTCCCAAAACTCGTATACAACCTATAATCCCAAATCCCCTGTGATTACGATTATAAAAATTGCTATACGAATTATAAACGAATGAAACTGAAATCATTCATTAAATATTATAAACTGAGCAAGTAATAACTTGCCTCGATACCGACGAAGCTGTTACCAATTCCATTGTCGTCATCTACAAGTCCCTCGGCCCCAATCAATGCAATTCACGAACATTCTCGAACACAACCGCAACATACGGTTATAAACACCGATCAATAATCTCAACCTATTACAATAATCGATAAACAACAAGTTCGACAACAATCAACAATCGATAAAACCATTCCACAAACCCAACGGCTTGACAATATCTCGATTAAACACTAGACAGAACAATCCTACTCAAACCAGCACGAATTTACAACCACAACACGAAAATACTGCACTTTCTGCCTTCTTAGCGCACGTTAATCACCTAACGTAGCGTGCGCTAAGTTGCTCCCGTTAGCGCGCGCTAGGCAGTAAGCTTAGCGTGCGCTACTGTTGTACAGATGCATGTTTTTCAGATTCCGATCAATATATGGTGATTTATCGAGAACACTAAGTGATTCTAAACCATGTTCATAGCTATCAAAACAACGAAATCTAATATCCTTTAACATATAAACAATCATCCAACTTATAATCCAAGATCCTTATCCATATATCATCTTCCTTAATATCAATACACGAAACGTCAAGAACGTAACCACACTTCCTTAATCTTCCATTACAAAGAGTAATCATCTACAATAACATCAACATCCGAAACTGAGGAGAAGGATTAATCCACTTATCTCAAGAAAACGAACGACACAATCTAAATCACAAGAATCATATTATTATCATCATACTCCGGTAATCCATCTCATAATCATGCTTGTCAAACTTGTTTATGTAATAATCATCAACTCAAGAATCATCAATCTTCAATCCAAAACGAAATCCAAAGGTGAAGAACTATTACCTTGCATAGACGAACCATGAAGGAGAACAATCACTTCATTCCAAGAATCATCAATAACTTCAAGAACAAGACTTTAATTCATGATCCCCAGCTTAATCTTGTTAAAGATCATCATCTCTCAGTGTTTCTGTACCTCGAGTACCTCCCAGGGCTCTCTCTATCGAGTGAAAGGAAAGAAGTGGACGAAATGCTTCATAACACCCTCCTGTCCCTTTTTATAAAGTGTATTACTAGCGTGCGCTAAACCTTATGTTTAGCGTGCGCTACGGCCTTAGCGTGCGTTAACCGACTTTTGTTAGCGTGCGCTATCGCAATCCAGAGGCTACTGTCTGGCTTCGTACAATGACTTACGTACGTAATGCCCATGCATTAGCGTACGTAAATGCCTATATTTAGCGTACGCAAGTGTTCTTCCATAGCGTGCGCTAATCATAGTTGACTTGATTGTCTGTATGCTCCGAAGACTGGTCCACACGCCGAAAATGCTGACGAGGATAAGATTCCTTTTTGTCCGATATACAGTTAGCGTGCGCTAACCATCATGCATTAGCGTGCGCTAATACTACATTACAACATCCGTTGACTTACCAGAACGTGCGCCGAAAGTGGCCTGGTCCACACGTAGATTCCTTCTGATCTGACTGCACTAGCGTGCGCTACATTCTGCCTCTAGCGTGCGCTATACTTGACCATTAGCGCGCGCTAGTCAGGCTATACTTAGCCATTTCCAACTCTTCTCGTCTGTCTCGACATACTGGATACGTACACTCACGCACTGAATATATATACTTAATTCCATAATATTCTCATATGATACATAATATTCTCAATTGCAATTGTCGACCAAGTACGACAATTATACCGATACTGACATCTCAGTCCTTCATTTATTTTATCTATACTGTACAGATTCCGCGTTGTACAATATAACTCGGATAAAATAATATTAAACAACGGTAGTAGAAATTCCGGATATTACATACTACACCACTTAAAATAAGTTTCGTCCTCGAAACTTGCAATCCGTCACAGAAAAACAAACAAACCGTTCAACCCAAAATATTCTGAAACCATCACGACAACGACCAATCATCATCATTTAACGAATAACCAAGACAGCATACTTACAAGTACGCAGGTTGATGATCTCCTGAGATACTAGCAAGCAATCTCACTGTACAGTCTCAATACGCTTACGATCACAATTCCCTAAGTCTCAACAAAATATAACATCTTCGTAAGAATAATCTATCCGTTTCAAATCCTGTCTGCCTGATTACACAATCAGGTCCAAATCCTGATACAAATCAATAATACACGATACATTTGTGAAACAACTGCCCAACACAATGGCAACGAATCCCGAAATATCGACACAAAATCTGAACGCTCAGATGGTCACCAACAATGATCAACAATGAACCGAATTTATCATCGACATGATAAATTCCAACATGACCAACCAGAGGTCAAAACACAATCGAGAATATCATAATCATGATAAACTCCAATATTACCAACGAACGATCAACGAAAACCGAGAATACCTTCACACGGTAAATTCCAACACGATCAACACAGAACCACAGAAATAGATATACGAAACAATAACATTCTCAAAATGACACACCAATCACATACAGTGATTCTCAACGAAACACAACCGACTGGTGAACATACCCCCCGGCATACGAACAACCAATCACAAACCGATGAATTTTTTCAATCATACAGGGAGTGGGAACGACCACTCAATATCCAAAACAACCAGCATGGGGTCGCCATCCCCAAATCTACACTTACAACGAAATCCTTCAAAATCACTATGGTAAAAATCACACTACTACCATACCAATGGAATCACATAGCATATATGTCCCGATTTCAACAAAATCCAAAGTTCCAAAATAATATTATGTGCATGAATCTACAACACGCAACATATTTCTCTTATCCGATAACTCAACCGATCATCACCGGATAATCAAACTGCCATACTAAAGTTCGAATCTCTTTTCCTTGTACCATCGATATGATATGCCCGATGCACTAAATGCGTATGTACATCAATCACATTTTCAAAACCAGTTGAAATCATATAATCTTGTTAAGGAGACAAATTTTCGAAAGTTCTTTCAAAAATTTCAAAACTCAAAACATAAATTTTGGTAAGACCACCAAATCAATTCTCGAAAAATAAATTGGCTCGCTGGTGCCAAGTATTTGATAACAGTTTCCTTCGAATCCACACAATTTCGAAGTTTTAAAATGAAAACTATGCAAATGATTGACCACATCCGTACTCCTATATACCAATCCGGCTCGTCACAAATCCCACTGATATTCCATCAGAAAACTACACGATAGAATCCAAAATCTCATATAAACTCCGACAAAAACTCCTTTTCCACATATGACTCGCAACGTCAATCATTTTCCATCCTGGATCACCTCAATTATGTTATGACAATGCATTGAAACAAATCAACATAGCGAAAGACTTCCCGAGAAGTTTCTTTTGAACAAGTAATCCAGAACCCCGAAAGGCAGGAACGACATAGATAAATGATTGATAAAGTCTTTTACAAGCCTCGGGAGTTTTTAAGAAAACAGGAAAGTCTTTTGAAATATTAGGGTCTCAGCCCGTATCTCGTTCCGCATTACAAGAAGCTTAAAAAGTAGGAAACTCTTTTTCGGACCCCAAGTCCTGAGTTATAAAACAATTTCAAAAAATTCTATTGGGTCTCGGCCCAAAAATCATTTACGGTAAAACATCCGTAAAACATTCATTTTGAAAAGTATCATTTTCAAATGCTCAAAAACAGTTCATATATCTCAAAATGAATTAACATGACTACATGTTCTCCTGAACAATCCACAATATTTCTCCCAAATGCACAGCTCCGTTCCAAAACTTAATCGACATACTGATTTCCAAAATCATAACTTCTCAAGATCATCAATCCTGTCCCAAATCTGTCATCTCATACTGTGACGTATAATATATTTCTGAACCTCAGAACATATCAACTTAGAACGACAATAAATCTCAATGCAATTCAAAAATCCAATACTTACAGATCGTGAAGCCGACGATTCCCCGTGATACTAGCACATGTCTCGAATCAAGAAAATACTCGACACAGATATTTTCAAAACACACGTTTTGCAAACTCAGTTCGACTCAAGAACACAATACATCTCATTCCACAGAATCTTGTTAACACCATTTGGAAAAGTTTACAACAACTCCAGTAATACACTGGTAAATCACATCACGCACAAGCCCGAGTGAACAACAAAAACTCACGGCTCTAATATTTGTCAATCGACAACTCGAATGACGCGACAGAAACAAGACCCAACTCGACCCGACTGCCTAGGTTTTCTCAACCTAAGCTCCGATACCATATTCTGTAACACCCCCAGAGTCGACCGGGAATATTACAGCGCCGTGGACCCCGAGATGGAACCCACAAGGCTGAAGGAAATTTTCGCAAACATTTACAAACGCCCAAGAGGCTAACGACGGTATTATCTATTAAAAACATTCGAAGATTTATAAAACTCGTTTATCAAACCGTCGTAAAAACTCATTTGAAACCACAAGGCCCGAAATGCCAAGACTCAACAGTTTAAGAATATACGTTAAGCTATAAACACACGTGCAACGTAATGGATTTAGAGAACGATCGCCAAGGTAACCTAAGTTACCAGATACCAAAAGACCATTTAAAAATACTCACGCAGCGGAAAAAGACAAACGAGTAAAATACTCTAGCAGCGGAATACAACAACTGAACAGAAACTCAATACACAAATACATGTTCTAGCCAGTATCCTCCGGGAAGCTCATCTCTCCACGACCGCTACAAGCTGGGTAATCCAAGAACCTAAAAAGAAAGCCCACGACGGGTCAGCCATAATATCCAACAATGATAACCATAACATCACGTCAATAATTACATATCAATGGAAATACTAAGTAAGAATACGACCAATGTAATCTTACTGTCGTAACTTTACGAAAATCCACGATTCGTATCCTTAACAACACATTAAGATAATACCGAAATATCTGTACGGTATCTCAACAATATCCAAGGTTCTCAAAACATGATCATAACTCGCGATACGGAAATTATACCAACTCTGGCCAATTCAATCCATCGGATAACGTCGACAATTCTAATACGATAATCGATTGTCCATCAGAGACAAGTACCAAGGAAATACGGAACATACCTCAAGATACGAAATACCATTACCATCACGACAGTCTAATCCAAGATCAGATCAACACAACATACGGACATAGTCCTAACACAAGACCTACAAATGCATACTCATATGACAACGTCAATATGATCCCAACAATAACGACAATGTATACTTATGGCAACCCATAATAAACATATGCACAATAACAACACATATGGTAATCCAACGATCCAGCGCACACAGCTATAGATTCCCATGATGATCTCGTCGGATCAAAGCATGGTGGCATTACCTGTCCAACGATCCAGCGCACACAGCTATAGATTCCCATGATGATTCCCGTCGGATCAAAGCATGGTGGACATATGACAACAATGCACAACTGCACAAATCACAGTACACAATGCACGACAATAACAATGCACAAATGCATGACAACAATGATACATGAATGTATCACAACATGATCGACACAAATGACAAAAATGATTAGAGTACTTGCTCCGAGTCCTTCGAGAGCAATCTCGATGTCCAAACCATCACGAAGCATTATTCTGAATATTCGACGATCCAAAATGTCACGAACGGTAGATAATTCACGTCTTCGTCTATACCACAACATATCTTCGATACCAAGTATACCAACAATAAATGTAAATCATATACCTTATGATTTAATTCCCGAAACTCGTATACAACCTATAATCCCAAATCCCCTGTGATTACGATTATAAACATTGCTATACGAATTATAAACGAATGAAACTGAAATCATTCATTAAATATTATAAACTGAGCAAGTAATAACTTGCCTCGATACCGACGAAGCTGTTACCAATTCCATTGTCGTCATCTACAAGTCCCTCGGCCCCAATCAATGCAATTCACGAACATTCTCGAACACGACCGCAACATACGGTTATAAACACCGATCAATAATCTCAACCTATTACAATAATCGATAAACAACAAGTTCGACAACAATCATCAATCGATAAAACCATTCCACAAACCCAACGGCTTGACAATATCTCGATTAAACACTAGACAGAACAATCCTACTCAAACCAGCACGAATTTACAACCACAACACGAAAATACTGCACTTTCTGCCTTCTTAGCGCACGTTAATCACCTAACGTAGCGTGCGCTAAGTTGCTCCCGTTAGCGCGCGCTAGGCAGTAAGCTTAGCGTGCGCTCTTGTTGTCTGAGATGCATGTTTTTCAGATTCCGATCAATATATGGTGATTTATCGAGAACACTAAGTGATTCTAAACCATGTTCATAGCTATCAAAACAACGAAATCTAATATCCTTTAACATATAAACAATCATCCAACTTATAATCCAAGATCCTTATCCATATATCATCTTCCTTAATATCAATACACGAAACGTCAAGAACGTAACCACACTTCCTTAATCTTCCATTACAAAGAGTAATCATCTACAATAACATCAACATCCGAAACTGAGGAGAAGGATTAATCCACTTATCTCAAGAAAACGAACGACACAATCTAAATCACAAGAATCATATTATTATCATCATACTCCGGTAATCCATCTCATAATCATGCTTGTCAAACTTGTTTATGTAATAATCATCAACTCAAGAATCATCAATCTTCAATCCAAAACGAAATCCAAAGGTGAAGAACTATTACCTTGCATAGACGAACCATGAAGGAGAACAATCACTTCATTCCAAGAATCATCAATAACTTCAAGAACAAGACTTTAATTCATGATCCCCAGCTTAATCTTGTTAAAGATCATCATCTCTCAGTGTTTCTGTACCTCGAGTACCTCCCAGGGCTCTCTCTATCGAGTGAAAGGAAAGAAGTGGACGAAATGCTTCATAACACCCTCCTGTCCCTTTTTATAAAGTGTATTACTAGCGTGCGCTAAACCTTATGTTTAGCGTGCGCTACGGCCTTAGCGTGCGTTAACCGACTTTTGTTAGCGTGCGCTATCGCAATCCAGAGGCTACTGTCTGGCTTCGTACAATGACTTACGTACGTAATGCCCATGCATTAGCGTACGTAAATGCCTATATTTAGCGTACGCAAGTGTTCTTCCATAGCGTGCGCTAATCATAGTTGACTTGATTGTCTGTATGCTCCGAAGACTGGTCCACACGCCGAAAATGCTGACGAGGATAAGATTCCTTTTTGTCCGATATACAGTTAGCGTGCGCTAACCATCATGCATTAGCGTGTGCTAACACTACATTACAACATCCGTTGACTTACCAGAACGTGCGCCGAAAGTGGCCTGGTCCACACGTAGATTCCTTCTGATCTGACTGCACTAGCGTGCGCTACATTCTGCCTCTAGCGTGCGCTAACCATGAACGATAGCGTGCGCTATACTTGACCATTAGCGCGCGCTAGTCAGGCTATACTTAGCTATTTCCAACTCTTCTCGTCTGTCTCGACATACTGGATACGTACACTCACGCACTGAATATATATACTTAATTCCATAATATTCTCATATGATACATAATATCCTCAATTGCAATTGTCGACCAAGTACGACAATTATACCGATACTGACATCTCAGTCCTTCATTTATTTTATCTATACTGTACAGATTCCGTGCTGTACAATATAACTCGGATAAAATAATATTAAACAACGGTAGTAGAAATTCCGGATATTACAAATATGGAGGAGAACACAGGGAGAGATTGATGGTTAGGAGAGATGTTGAAGGTCAGGCCTCCATTGTTCGACGGGGCAGGGGAGAAAAACGAAGACGGTTGGATTTCTGAAATGGAGACTGCTTTCGAAGTGATCGGATGTCTAGAGAACCGGAAGGTGCCGCTTGGGATTAATCAGCTCCGCAACACTGCTGCCCGCTGGTGGAGAACTTACAGGCCAGAGAACAGAGCGGTCGGGTGGGCCGAATTTACCCGGCTACTGTGGAGCGATTACTATCCTAGATCAGCCCAGACCGCTCGTGCACGAGATTTTTTCAGTGCCGGACCACAGAATATGCCAGTACCGGAGATCATTCGGGCGTACCATATCGAGCTAAGTTATATATTACAGATGGTTCCATTAGAAGATCAATGAATCTGCCACCTTGCACAGAGGTTGCCGGAAAATGTACAACGTTATGTCGTCGGATTCCACTGCACGACTCTGAGGGCGTACGAAGACGTGGTCACAGCATATGCCGGTACTGTTGTTAACACCGACACCGGATATATTTCGAAGAAGCAGAAGACATCGACTCAGTCAGGGAGCAGCAACTAAACGAACTAGGGGCCCACATCTTCTTTTAAGTCAACAGTTTCGTACCAACAGAAGGGTGCATCTGATCGGCCTTACCGTAGGGACTGCTTCAATTGTGGCGTGTCTCGACATACTAAGTATCGGTGCTAGAAGTTGGCTACCAAATGTTTTACTTGCGGAAAGAGTGGACACATGTCTCGTTACTGCTGGCGGGCCAATCCCACTCAGAACTGAGCTTCCCAACCGAGTCAACAAGGCTCTGTGCAATCCTCCAGGATGCCTGCCGTTTCCAACTACCGAGCTCCATCCCATCAGAATCAACCACCGCCACACGGTACCGGACGAGGCTGTGGGCGTGGTGGTGGTACTTCATCCTTTTCGGAGTCAGTGCCGTCCCGTGTATTTGAGCTGAGGGCTACGGATGGTCAGTCCACGCCAGCTATCTCAGGTACCCTTCTTCATAACTCTTAGCCAGTGCATGTACTATTTGATACCGGAGCCACACATTCGTTTATATATGTGAAATGTGTTGAATGTTTAAATCTTGCTTGTGTGCTTTGTGAATCCTTTACTGTTAAGCTACCTGAGGGTAGTAGAATAGGCGGCGATCTAAAGGTTCGAGACTGTCAGATCTGCATCAATGATCATAGTTGGACCGCTAATCTTATGGTCTTCCCGCTTTAGAATGAAGATAACATATTAGGTATGGACTGGATGACATTGCACAGGGCGATCTTGGATACCTACCACTTGACTATTTCCATCACGGCTCATGACGGTACCACACATGTTATCAGAGGACGAGAACACTTCAGTACGAAAGGGTCTCTCAGCCTTCTTGCATCGGAAGTCTCCTGCAACTCTCGAAGGAAGTACTATTGGTGTTATGTTCTTCAGGAGGATACTTCACAACTTACGATCACAAACATTCTGGTGGTGAATGAATTTCCAGACGTCTTTTCCGATGAACTACCAGGGATGCCACCGCACCGAGAAGTTGACCTCTCCATTGAACTCGAGCCGAGGACGAGACCTATTTCCAAAGCTCCTTACAGGATATGGCACCGACCGAGATGAAAGAATTAAAGATACAGCTCGAAGATCTGCTGAAGAAAGGATTGATCAGCCCAAGCACCTCGCCGTGGGGTGTGCCGGTACTTTTTGTTAAGAAGAAAGACAACTCTCTACGTTTGTGCATTGAATATAGGGAACTAAATAAGGTTACTATCAAGAATCGTTATCCACTTCCAAGAATCGATGATCTCTTAGATCAATTACAGGGGGCAGTTGTGTTTTCAAAGATTGATCTACCGTTTGGATATCACCAATTGAGGATTCGATAGGAAGATATACCCAAGACTACATTTCGATCGAGGTATGGACATTACGAGTATATCGTGCTATCATTCGGGTTGACTAATGCCCCTGCCATTTTCATGGAACTGATGAACAGAGTTTTGATTGATTTCTTCGATAAGTGCGTTGTGGTTTTTATTGACAACATCCTGATCTATTCTCGAAGCCGACACGAACACAAGGAACATTTGAGGCAAGTGCTGAGCGTGTTGAGGCAACACCAACTTTATGCGAAACTTTCCAAGGGCGATTCTAGATGTCGGAGGTAATTTTTCTCGGACATGTTGTCTCGGAAAAAGGCATCAAGGTAGATCCACAAAAGATCGAGACAATAGTGAGTTGGGAACTGCCGAAGAACGTCAAGGAGGTAAGGAGTTTCCTAGGATTGACGGGTTACTATCGAAGATTCTTCGAGGCTTTTTCCTGTATCGCTCGACCATTAACAAACCTACTAAGAAAGAGCACAAAATTTGTATGGACTACAGACTGTCAAAAGAGCTTTGATGAGCTCAATAATAGGCTGACTACTGCTCCAGTATTAGTGCTACCGCAGGAAACGAAAGGATTCATTATATACACAGATGCATCTAAGCATGGGTTGGGGTGTGTCTTCATGCAGAATGATAGAGTCATTGCATACGCATCCCGACAACTGAGGCCGTACGAAGTGAATTACCCGACACACGACTTGGAGCTAGCCGCAGTGGTGCATGCCCTCAAGATTTGGAGGCACTATCTTTATGGAGTTACTTGCAAGATTTTCACGGATCATAAGAGTTTGAAGTATATCTTCACTCAGAGAGAATTAAACATGAGACAGAGGCGCTGGTAGGAGCTAATCAAGGACTACGATGTGGAAATCTCATATCACCCCGGGAAGGCCAATGTGGTAGCTGATGCTCTTAGTCGGAAAACTACACAAGAAGTGATGGTATCCAGCATAACAGTTTAACCCGAACTGCAGCAAGACATCAGGAGAAGCAGTACCGAAGTATGGATACAATATAGGCAAGGACAATTGTGCTCAATCAATATACATTCGTCCTTACTAGACGAGATACGTCTAGCATAGATGGAGGATCCCGAATTACGTGCGATTGGTGGAAGAATCGAGGAAGGAGATATTTCCGACTATAAGATCCAGGGTGACTTGGTGAGGTTCAAGAATAGGATCTGTATTCCGCCGAATGATGATCTGAAGCAAACTATACTAAGGGAGGCGCACTCCGCTCCCTATTCTATTCACCCAGGAGCGAGCAAAATGTACAAAGATCTGCGACAGAGTTTTTGGTGGAAAAATATGAAACAAGAAGTTGCTAGGTTCGTTGCCCAATGTATGACGTGCCAGCAAGTGAAGTTTGAACACCGCAGACCAGCCGAAATCATGCAACCCCTACCCATCCCGGAGTGGAAATGGGAGAGCATATCGATGGATTTTATCACTAAGTTACCAACAGCTGTGGGAGAAAATGATACAATTTGGGTTATTGTTGATCGATTAACGAAATCGACACATTTCATTCCTATTCAAGAAACAACCGGGACAGACCAATTAGCCGCTATTTTCATCAGGGAGATCGTGAGGCTGCACGGCGTTCCCTCATCCATCATTTCGGATAGGGACACCAGATACGTGTATCGTATTTAGAAAGCTGTCCATAAAGCTATGGGGACCCAAATATATTTTAGCACGGCTTATCACTCTCAAACGGATGGACAGACCGAACGTACAATTCAAACCTTGGAAGATATGTTGAGGGCATGTGTGCTCGATTGGGGTAAGGATTGGGCTAGGCATCTGGGATTGGTGGAGTTTTCGTACAACAACAGCTGACATGCAAGCATATGTATGGCACCGTTTGAGGCCCTGTATGGGCGAAGATGCAAGTCGCAGTTATGCTGGGATGATGCTTCTGACACCACGGTTACCGAGTTAGATCTGATCCAGGAGTCCATTAAGAAGATCTCTATTATTCGAAAGCACATGCTAGCAGCATAGAGCCGGCAGAAATCTTATGCCAAAAACCGACAGCGACCGTTAGAATTTGCAGTCGGGGATCATGTTTGGGTCAAAGTATCACCTATGCGGGGTATCCGGCATTTCGGCCAAAAGGGCAAGTTAAGCCCGAGGTTTATAGGCCCGTTTGAGATATTAGACCGGGTAGGGAAGCTTGCATTTCGATTAGCTCTGCCGCCGCATCTGGATGGAGTGCATAATGTCTTTCACGTATCCCAGTTAAGGAAGTATGTCTATGATCCGAGTCACAAACTCAATTTCGAAGAAGTGGAAATTTCCGACGACGCTACCTTTAGAGAGGTACCGATCGCCATCTTGGATCGGCGTATGAAGATATTGCGAAATAAAGCCATACCCCTCGTGAAGGTTCAGTGGTCGCACCGCGGCATGGAAGAAGCAACTAGGGAGACCGAGTCGAGCATAAAGGAGAGTCATCCCGAGTTATTTTCTTAGTTTCGGGACGAAACTATTTTTAAGGGGGTGATATGTAATACCACCGGTATTTCATGCTTAAATACCTTGTACCGTGTGATCTCTTGTAGTGGGACGTTGCCTTTTTATATTATGTGATTTCATTAAATGCCTTTGCGATACGATTGTGTGATGTGAATGGGATGGAGGTGACGTATCTCAACGTCGTTGGACAATCATTGGTGCGAATATGACGGTGGGCAACGTCTTGTTCCATGATGAATTGTTGACAAGTGGAGAGGATGGTCACCCCGATATGATTAAAATGATGAATGACTTAAAGACTAAGTGGCTAATGTACGTTATATTATGTACATAACGTATGCTAAAACGGTAACATAACGGACGTTAACCCCTCTTTGTTACGTACGTAATGCTAAGATTGGTCTCCCGACCAGAATCTTCCTTTGACAAAGACCGGGGCACTTTCGGTGGGCTAAGAGACAAACGAGTCAACTCCTCATAACGTACGCTATCCGCCAAGCTTAGCGTACGCTATAGTCTGTAGCCTTACGTACGTAATAACGACTTACGTACGTAAAAGATGGGCACATTTCAGTCAGTGACCTCTGGACGGGCTTTACGCACGTTAGTATCAGAACATTACGTATGTAATAACCTTTATGTACATAAGGTATAGAGCCTTAAGGTATGTTAACGAGACCGAGTGTTATAAAATAACACTTCCCCTCTTCATTTGCTCAACCTCAACCATGCAAGAAAACACTCTTGAAGCATTTCCCCAGCCTTATACTTGATTCTTGGCCTCTCATACACTTTAATTAACATAGAGGAGGTGATTTCTTGAGCTCCGTTGAAGATTATCCAAGTCATTCAAGCCACTCTTCGTTCCTCCTCGTAGTTCTTATTGATTCATCATCTATCTTCATTGTTCTTCATCTACTAAGGTAAGCCTATAAATCCCTGAAGTAATCTCCTCGATGTTGTTGATTATACTTGTTAGATCATGGGTATTTGGGTAGATTTTGCCAACTCTCGTAGACAATCTAATTGGATGGATTTGTAGTAACCGGAGTTATCATTGCTCGTATGTTTCGTTTTCGTACAACTCATATCAATCACATGCGAAAATTTCATTTCAATCGACATTAGAAATATAAAATTTGATGAATCAATTGTAGGAGAATTCGTAGGAATCCGTCATCGTATGTTCAATTATTCGTAGCCACTCTTACCTTACGATTATCGATGCTAAGTGAACTAGGGGAAATAATTCGATAGTATTATCGTCATTAAAGATTAGACCACCGAAATCATTGTGTAAAATGGTAATCTACTGATTGAAGTACTCGGAATAGAGAATTGAATTAGAAGTTATGGGATTCGATTATGCTATAGTCGTTTGTTGCTAATCGAATGATGATTGGGATAATCTTGTTGAACAAATCGATATAGCTAATGTTAACCGTAGAATTGAACGGCATAGTGGTACGTATTGGCAATTAAGACCATGTTAGGAATCCGGCTAGGGAAGGGAAGAGAGACTATTTTTATTCATCATGATCCATACGAGGTGTTAATCGGATATTACGTGACTAGGTTAAGCTCGATCGGACGTGGAAATCCCAGTTATCATAAGGCACCTACCGTCGGATCAAAGGCAAGTGAAATCTTGCTCGAGAAATGCCAATATTATTGAAATGTTCGTATTCATGAATTGCCATTGTTGATGAATGCCGACGGTTGTCTTTCTCTAAAAATGTATTATAAATGGGCCGATGTGTTGGGGATAAAACCTGTATGGTACCCGTATGGAAATGTGTTAGGGGATAAGACCCAAATTGGGCACCTACGTTCTGGGATATTCCCGTGTGGATACTTTCGTGACCCTTGGTTGCGACCTTGGGGTTTATGTGATAAAAAGAGAAAGACAACGTCGGTCGTGTGGTGAATTATTTTCTTTTGGTTATGTGGCACTGTGTTTGGTAAAATTGTATATATCGTTGCTAATAATTGTTATTGGTATGCATTCTCTGACCCTGGTTACCTGGCATGAATTATCGTGCCAGGTAAATTTGTTGATTATGTGCAGGACATTCCTGAGGGGTCCGGTCAGACTTGAACGGTGTTGGAATAAACTCTTGCCACTGCGTAAAATAAATTTGATCTTTAAAACCTATGTTATGTAATAATCGAACTTTGATTTATGTTTCTTCTTAAAACTTTTCGACTCATGATATGTAACCGTGGACTTATCGTTTTATTGCAATTTCTTTAAAATGTCTATTTCCTAAACTAGCCTTGTGGGTCTCACACAGGATTCACGGCACTGTAATACCTCGTGAGATTTTGGGGGTGTTACATCATCATAAACCCACCACGAAGTCTCTATTCACAAGACACAAATCGTATAGCAAGATACTTGCCTCATTAACTGCTAGCGAACAATCCGACGAACACGGCTCAACCAGGAAATCTCGAACACCTACAATCCTCTGGGCAAAAACAACGAAAATACGATTACCATGAGAATCAAGACCAAGGATAACGGAAATGCCACCAAACTATCGAATTGAAACTCATTGGGATATTTAATCGAACGTTAAATGTTCAATAACTCCCAAGAACATTCAAATCGCCAATAGAGTTAAACAAACTCGAAATATGGATATACAACCCATAGAACACGATTAATAATACTCAAAAATATCACCCGATTCATCAAAATCGGACGAACAACGGAAATGAAGAAGGAAAACCGAAAGTCAACCCTAGGAGATTTCAAGAAATTACCTCGAAACGACAAAGAACAAGGATTAGATGATGATATAATCGACAAAAGCCTGCCAAAACACCTTGGAATTGAGTAGAATCGACCAGGAATCAAAGTTCCCATCTCACCCGTCCTTTTAGCCGCGAGAGGAAGAGAGGAAGGGAAGAAAATTGCACAAAACCCGTCGCCCATGCTATATATAGCCGAGTACGTTACAGCCGTAACATGCAGTACCTTACGGTCGTAACCCGGCCGTAATCGGCTACTCCTTACGGACGTAACTGGCACCTCCCAGGCCACTGCCCAACACGCTCGGGCATATTACGGTCGTTACCAGGCAAAACATTGCGGCCGTAACACGGCATTACGGCCGTACCCGGCCACTCCCTACGGCCGTACCCCGGCCACTCATTTGATTAAATTTATTATACAATATAATTATAATATCTAATATATATGTATATAGAATATATAATTCTACAAATATATTATAATTTGTAAAAATATCATTATATATTATAATTTTTTGATAAATAATGGTACAATTTTCATTATTATAGTATATCATTAACATATAATATAACTTATTAATATTTAATATATGTTACAAATTTATAATTTTCAGCATGATTTATATAATATATAAATTTTAATTTTTCATATATAATATAATTCTACAAATAAATTATAATTCGTAAAAAAATATGTATGTATTATAATTTTCAATATATAATGTAATATATAATTTTTAAAATTGATATATAATAAAATATATTAGTAGTCAATATACATTATATATTTTTAATTTCAGCATGATTAAATTTATTATATAATATGTATACATTATAATTTTTAGTATATATACAAATACATTATAATTTTGTATATTATAATTTTCATTATATATGTAGTATAATTATATTACATTATATTATTAATATATAATATAACATATTAATTTTTATTTTACATTATAACATTTTGATTTTCAGCATGGTTATATACAATATATACATTATAATTTTTAATATGTAATATAATTCTAAAAATGCATTATAATGAATAAAATTATATATACATATTAAAAATTAAGAAAATTATCAAATTGGTCCCGTATGTGGGACCAATTGGCCAAAAAGCCCCATCTGTCTCCGTCGGACCAAAAAACCCCACATCTCCCTCCTACTTTTGCCAATTTATTCCTCCATCGCCGGCCGGAGTATTTTTCGGCCACCGGAGCTAACGTGGACGACATGTGGCAAAAAAATATAAATGCCTAAATAATATAACAAAATCTAAAAAAATTTAAAAAAAGATTGGAACTTATATTTTTTATTTAAAAAATCTCGAAAATTAAAAAAAATATTGGAACTTTAGGTAATTATTTTTAATTCTGGAATATTAATATAAAAATATTTTATATTTAAAAATTCGAAAATAAAAAAATTAAAAGCATCTAGAATATATTTATAAAGTGTTTTTTATTTAAAGAAAACTGGATTTTTTTATAATAAAAAATCTGAATTAACAATTTGATAATTTTTTCAAAATAATTTTTTATTTATTTTATAGAAAATGATAATAATATTTTTCTTAATTTAATAATAGCTTATTAAAAAAATGGAACTTTAGGTAATTATTTTTAATTCTGGAATATTAATATAAAAATATTAGAAATTTTTATTAATTTTTTTAATTTTGTGATTCTCAAAACAATTTTTTTTAGTTTTTTGCCACGTGTCAGCCACATGGCCTGACATGGACCCACTGTTTTTGCCACGTGTCAGCCACGTCAGCTTCGATGGCCGGAAAATACTCCGGCCGGCGATGGAGGACTAAATTGGCGAAAGCAAAGGAAAAATATGGGGTTTTTTGGTCCGCCGGAGACAGACGGGGCTTTTTGGCCAATTGGTCCCACATACGGGACCAATTTGATAATTTTCTCATTAAGAATTTTAATATAATGTAATATAATTTTATTACATTATATTATTATTATTCTATAATATTATAAAATTTGAATTAATAATATAAATCATAAAAGTATAATTATCACTTTCATTAAATTTATTATATAATATACATTATAACTTTAATGTATATAATATAATTCTGAAAATATTAATAAACACACACACACACACACACATATATATATATATATATGATTTATTGTACACTTATATAAATTATAGCAACACATGTATAAGAACGTAATTCTGGCTCAGTGGTCTGATACCAACTCCACCTTATGGAGGTTAGAGGTTCAAATCCTATTAGCAACAAAAATGCACATTTATACACATAAATATGCAGGTTGCGAGCAGGCAAGCGGGACGGTTGGGGATGTGCGGGCGGGTCGGGCCGGATGTGGGCAGGGGCAACTTAATTGATTTTTTATTTCAATAATTTTACTAGCGGTTGTTGGAAACCACTGTTAAAAAAATAATTTCTAAATTTTTTGAAATACTAAAATAATATTTAACAGCGATTCTTAAAGAACCGCTGTTAAATTTAGAATTTAAAAGTGGTTTTTTAAGAACCGCTGTTAAATAGCCTCCAGAACCGTTGTTAAAGGCCTATTTTGTAGTAGTGTAAAGACGTAAAACTCCACTTGAAAATTGTGTGTGTAAACGTCCCCACGATCGTGGCGTGCATATGCGGGTTTTTCGAGGTGTTGGTTGCTAGCATATATATTGTGTTTTTGAGGTTATTCAATATATTTTGCTATGCATTATGTGATGAATATTTTAATTTTATCTCATATGTCTTTCAATCCACTTGCTGTAATTTTCAAAGAAAACAAACTAGATGGCACTAACTTTGCTGATTGGAAACATAATCTTAATATTATCCTGAGTGCTGAAGAACACAAGTTTGTTCTAACTCAGGAATGCCCATTGGAACCAGATGCGGATTCAACACCCGACGAGGTGAAAGAATTCCGCAGATGGAAAAAATCTGATGAGATGGCTCGCTGTTACACCTTGGCTTCTTTAGCAAATGTATTGCAGCATCAGCATCAGAGTATGGTCACGACCGCAAAAATGATGAAAAATCCCGGCGAGATGTTTGGTCATCAAAATCGGGCGGCTAGACAAAATGTTATAAGGGTCTTGATGACGACCCAAATGCCTGAAGGAACCCCAGTAATGGATAATGTTCTAAAGATGATTTCTCATCTAAACGAACTTGATATCTTAGGGGCTACCATCGATGCAGAAATGCAGGTCGATATCATCCTAGGCAGCTTACCTAGGAGCTTTGAGCAGTTCCGCCTCAACTACAATATGAATCGTAGGAAGTATACCTTGACGGAATTGCTGACAGAGTTTCAAGCTGCAGAAGGTCTCTTCAGGCAAGGATATCAAGTTCTTGCGTCTACTGGTGTTTCGACTTCTAAACCCAAGTGGGGGAAAAGAAGAAATAAGTGGGCCAGAAGCAAGTGGCAACTCTCAATGTAAAAAGCAAGGCTCCTCAGCCTAAGGCGAACAAAAATCCAAAGGGAAAGTGCTACAAGTGCGGTTAGAAAGGACATTTTAAAGCGGACTACCCTGCTCTTAAGAAAGGTATGTCTCGTGCACTAGTAGTCAAAACATGTTTGGCAGCTTGTTCTTCCACTTCGTGGATAGTTGATTCAGGCTCCACTGATCATGTTTGCCTTGACTCGCATGGTTTTCAGATAACCAAGTAGCTTAGTGCAGGTGAGATAACCATCAACTGAGCGATTATTCTAGACTTATGGCTGTTGGAGTGGGAGTCGTGTAGTTGAAGATTAATGATAAAATATAACCCTCAATAATATATTATTAGTACCAAATTTTATAATGAATTTAATTTCGGTTTCTAAATTAAAATGTGGTGGTTATTCAATTTCTTTTGATATTGATGCTATTATTAGAAGAAGAAACGGTGAATATATTTGCAAAGATATTTTTACTGATGGACTGTATGTTATTAACACTGCACAAACTCCCATGTATAAACATAAATCGCTTAACTCTTTGTCTAAACCTAAAAAGAGAAAAGAACCTTCGAGCATAAACCAAACATATCTGTGGCATTTACGGTTAGGTCATGTAAACCTTAGGAAGATTCAAAGATTGGTAGATGATGGCCCATTTGATGACCTCCAAGTTGAGTCACTTCCAATTTGTGAATCCTGTCTGGAAGGTAAGATGACAAAAAAGGTCTTTAAGACCAAGGAAAACCGTGCTCAGAATGTGTTGGAATTGGTTCATACGGATGTATGGTGGTCCAATGAATATCCAGGATAGGAGTGGTTTCGAATATTTCATCACGTTTATAGATTATTATTCGAGATATAGATACATCTATTTGATGCGATGTAAGCCTGAAGCCTTTGACAAGTTCAGAGACTTCAAGGCTGAAACGGAGAAGCGTCATGGGAAGAGTATCAAGTCACTACGATCTGATCGTGGTGGCTAATACCTTAGTGGAGAGTTTTTAGATTTCTTGGCAAATGAGAGGATTTCGCCCCAGCTCAGTGTGCCGGGAACTCCACAAAAAAATGTTGTTGCTGAGAGAAGGAACAAAACTCTTTTATAAATGGTTAGAACAATGATGAGTTATTCGGATTTATCTATTTCATTTTGGGGATACGCCTTATAAATAGCTGCGTACATTCTAAACCTGGTGCTTTCGAAATTGATTCCAAATACACCCATAGAACTGTGGAGTGGGAGAAAACCCAGTCTAGAACACGTTCGGATTTGGGGACACCAGCACATGTGCTGAATAAGGAAGCTGATAAGATGGAATCTCATGCAGAAGTACGAGTGATATCCTAAGGGAACTAAGGGTGGCTTGTTCTATAGTCCCCATGATCAGAAGGTCATTGTTAGTACTAATGCCCGATTCCTGGAAGAAGATTATATGATTAGTCACAAGCCCATGAGCGAAATAATTCTGGAAGAGTTGAGGGGTGAGGCTCCGTCTATACCAATCGTACAAGCGCCAACTAACACTGCACCACGTATCGATTTTGAGACTTTCACACCAACTCAGGATTTACCTCATCGTAGTGGAGGGTTGTTCGTCAATTGGAATGATTTAGAGGCGTAGGACAGTCTTCGGACTCAATCCCAAGCGAAGATGAATCAGATCCATGGACCTACAAGGAGGCAATCCAAGATAAAGATGCTCACTCCTCGCAAGTAGCAATGGAATCAGAAATGGGATCTATGGATTCCAATCAAGTATCGGAGCTAGTATAACTACCTGATGGGCTACAAGCCATTGGGAGTAAGTGGGTCTACAAGCGAAACAAAGGAGGTGATGGCAAGGTAAAAACCTTCAAAGCGAGGCTTGTTGCGAAAGGTTACACTCAGAAAGGGTATCGATTATGATGAAATCTTTTTCCTGGTAGCCATGCTTAAGTTAATCCGGATTCTTTTAGCTATAGCTGCACATTTGGACCTGGAGATTTGGCAAATGGATGTCAAGACTGCATTCTTGAATGGAAGTCTAGACAAGGAAATCTACATGCGCTAACCTAAGGGATTCATTGCTGAATGAGAGGAGTACTTAGTGTGCAAGCTTAAGAGATCCATTTATGGACTTAAGCGAGCATATAGATCTTGGAACACTCAATTTAACGAGGTAGTCTAGTCACATAGATTCGTCCAATGTCCGAGTGTGAGTTGTGGGTATAAGAAATGCAATGGAAACGTGTTGTGTTTCTTGTACTGTATGTAGATTGTAATATTTCGAATTTTTTAAATAGTATTTATCGATGTTTGTAATGTTGATGTGAAGAATTTATTTTCACAATTTTGAGTGAATGAAATTTAAGATGTTGGATGGTATTTTCTAATCCCGTCGAATAATTATTGGTAAGAATATTATGGTGGTCAATATTGTATTCTCCGATAAATTATTCAATGAATGTTAGAGAAATTATCGGGACTAAGTATTGGACTCATGAATTGTCATAAATATATTGGAGATGAAATTATATCTTGAAACGTCTCAAATACGAAGTAAATATTGAAAGTTTTAGTGGAAATGAGATTGGACATTTTCTCGGAAGTGTCGTGGACAAGTATCAACTTTGAAAAAATCATCATGCATTTTTAAGAACTTCAAAAATTCTGAAAATCAACAGTATTATATATAATTAAGTTAGATTTCCAACGGTTCAATCGATGAGCCAATCGGAGTTCAGACGAAGAAGTTATGGTCGAATAAGTGGCGACTGCCAGATGCCGTGCGCCGACCAAAGACCACACGCGCGAATCGGCGTCAATGCCGGGCGGGCCCAATAGCGTGCTGACACGCAGGAAGACTTTTGCTCCAGGGGTTTTTTGACTGACTAGCCAAATTTTAAACCTTAAAGAGGGGTCTTATTTTATTATTCTAATTTCTTTTGTCTATATCCATATACAATGTCCACCTCTTCAAAATCGTATTCTTATATTTTAGTTTTGAGATTTTTAAGTCCTCCAAAACACTAAAAAACCAAGCGAATCTGAGAAGCCTAGTCCAGAAGACATCCGATAGGTGTTTGACGAAATTTCCCAGAGAGTATGTGAATTCCAGACTGGGTTGCATCTTTGAACACGATCAGCTCACAATCGGTAAGTTCTTTTATGAATACATCTCGAGCAGTCTGTAAATAAAATACGTATAAGTATAAATGTTGTTTATACCGTAAGTATTGAGTCATAATACTCGGACAATATGAGCTATTTTACACTGAGTCAGCCCTGTTCGTACCAGTCATTTCCAGCAACATTTTTTTGAAAGTTGGTCGGTTTGCCTATGTTAAATGTGTATATCTTTTAACATACAAGTTATTTTTTGATGACAGTTTGTGTATTTTGTAACTGAGTAAGATGGGTAAATAATTTGGTTTTTGCTTTGATATTTCCAACCATTGAAATTATTGTATTTATCAAACTATAATCGAGCAAACCCTACTTTGTTATAATGTAAATCTGTATCGAACAGATTGAATCCCTTATAATTGTGTTCAAGGCTGGAAAACTTAATAAAGATGATTAATATCGGAGTACGATTCCTTACACACATATTTCGGTATTCATGATTGCAATGTGTTATATGATACTTGTAATATATATATAACTGTGTGGCATTAACGCACGCTAGCAGACTGAGCTAACGTATGCTAATTGGAATATTTAGCGTGCGTAAATCTTAAAGTCTTTAGTACATAAAATATGTTCTGGATATTAGTGCACGCCACGTAATGTGAATAACGTACAAGTCAACAGACAGCGTACGTAAAATGTAATGTAGATTATGAGTTCGTAATTATTTGAATTGGATAGTTCGGATTTGTGTTTGATCGAGATATTGTGGAACCGTGGGTTTTTTTATTGTTATCGAATTTGTTGTTTATCGATTAATACAATAGGCTATGAGAATTGATCGTTGATTAGAATCGTGTGTTGCGGTCGAGTTTGAGGATGTCCGTGAATTGCTTTAGCAGGAGTCAAGGAGATCGTAGATGAAGGCAAGAAAATAGGTACGGCTCCACTATTGTCGTATCGGTATCGAGGCAAGTTTATACTTGTTCAGTTTTTAATACTTAGTGAATGGTTTCGGTTTTATTTTATTTATAATTCATACAGCAATGAGTATAAGTGTGAATTCTGGAGATTTGGATTGTATATTGTCTTCCGAGTTTTGGGGTTAAATCATAAGGTATATGGTTTATATTCATTATTGGTATACTTGGGTATCACAGATATATTTTGGTGAAGACGAGGATATGAGTTATCTACAGTCTATGATATTTGGATCGCCGAATATTGAAGATAATCATTGGTGATAGTTTTGACATCGAGACTACTCTCAAAGGACTCGGGGTAAGTACTCTAATTATTTTTGTCATTTAGTGTTGATCATGTTGTGATACATTTGTGCAGTGTTGTTGTCATGCATTTGTGTAATGTTGTTATCATGCATTCGTGCATTATTGTTGTATGTCCACCATGTGTTGGTCCGACGGGATCATCTTGGGATCTATATTGTTTGCGTTGGATCATTGGACTGGTTTTTCACCACGTGTTGGTCCGATGGGATCATTGTGGGAATCTATGTTGTGAGCGCTGGATCGTTGGATTACCATATGATGTTGTGCATATGTGTATTGTTGGTTATCCACCTCATGTTGATCTAACATGATCATCTTGGTATTTATGCAATAAAAGCTGGATCATCGGATTTCCATGAGTATACGTTGTTTTTATTGATGTGAGCATATTGATGTTGTCATGTGAGTATGCATTTGTAGGTCTTTTGTTAGGACCATGTCCGTATGTTGTGTTGATCTAATCTCGGATTAGACTGACATGATTCGTCGTGGCATTGCGTATCTTGAGGTATTTCCCGTATTTCCTTCTTGGTACTTGTCTTTTGATTGGCAACCGATTATCATGTTCAAATTTGATAATGTTATTCGATGGATTGGATTGGTCAGAGCTGGTATATTTCGTATTTGTGAGTTATGATGATGTTTGAGGATCTCGATATTGTTTGGGATACAGTACAGATGTTTGGGTATGAGTTTATTGTGTTGTTGAGAATATGAGATGTGAAATATGGTAAGGATTACTTTGGTGAGGATTATCACGAGTTGGTAAAATTATGGCGGTATGATTTCATAATTATACTCTTACTTTGTAATTACATTGATATGTAATTAATTATGTGATATGATTGTTATCATTGTTGAGTATTATGGGTGACCCCGTCGTGGGTTTTATTTTTAGGTTCTTGGATATTAGACTTGTAGCGGTCTCGGAAAGACGAGCTTCTTGAAGGATACTGGCTATGATGCATATGTGTTTTACGGATCGAATATTTTTATCTAATTAATTCCGCTGCAAATGTATTTTTAATTGTTAAATTTTTCTCCGCTACATAAGTATTTTCAAAATAGCATTTTGGTATTTTGCAGACTTGGGTTATTTTGGAAATCATTTTCTAAACTATTTTGTCGGCATGTGTAATCGGTGGCTTAACGTATACTTTTGAAACTGTTGAGTTTTGGCATTTTGGCCTTGTATTTCAAATAAGATTTTATGATGGTATTTGAAAAATAGATTTTATTATGTCATCGAATATTTTCAAAGATATTACCGTCGTTAGCCTCTTAGGCTACTTTGTACTGCTTGCGGAAATGTCTTTTAGCCTTGTGGGTTCTGGTGTATGGCCCACGGCGCTGTAATATTCCCGGATGGCTTTGGGGGTGTTACAGAATATGGTATCAGACCTTAGGTTGTGAAAACCTAGGCTGTCGGGTCGAGTCGAGTCGTGTTTTTATCATGTCATTTGTGTTGTCGGTTGACAAGTATTAGAGCCCTAGGTTTTTGTTATTCACACGAGCTTGTGTGTGATGTGGTTTACCAGTGTGATACCTTGGTTGTTTTAAATTTATCTAAATGATAATAATGTGATTCTTTGGAAAGAGATATGTTGTATTTTAAGTCAAACTGATTTTGCAAAACGTATGATTTCAATGCCATTTTGAAAATGTGATTGATATACGTACAAATTTAGTGCATGATACACAACATGGTAAAGTTCTTAGTAAGACTCATAAGGTGGATAATACATCAGTATGGTATGATGAGAAGAGACTAGAATTTCAGCATGGTAGCTTGGGTTATCTAGGGATAATCGGTTGGTTGATCAGAGAAGGGAAATATGCTGCAAGTTGTAGATTCAGTACTGGTTATGGGTTTTGTGAAACTCGGGCATGTGTATTATGTGGCTTTACCGATGTGGTAGTAGCATGGTTTTTGGTAAAGTGATTTCTTGACTTTTGAGTTAATTGTTTTTGGAATTACCAAAATTTTGAGATACTTTTTTGTTACTGCCATAGTTGCGATATTGGCATTTTGTTGGATTTTGTCGAGGCTTGTGTCAGTTGTGTTTGTATCTGTGTTGAGACTTTGAAAATGGAGTCATATGCTAGTATCAGGGGAGATCATCAACTTCACGCACTTGTAAATATACTATTTTAGTTATTCGCCTGTGGTGATGATTGTGTGTTTGTCTTCGTGATGATTTTGGATATTTTGTGTTGTGTCGAGATTTATTCACATCGACAGGCGATCGACTACAAGGCCGAGCGACCGAGTCCACAACCAATCAAGCTATGGCGAACTCGCCTAAATGAGGATAACATTCCACCTTCGAGTATCTAGCGATCGACTCCCAAGGCGATTGCCTTTTGGCATCTAGCGATCGTCTCTGGTGCCCGACCCGAGACGACCGTCCTGTGCCCCGAACAAGACCTTCGTCCATCAAAGTCTATGAAGACTGGATCTCAAAGCATCGCCCATGTGCAGATCCGCGAAAGGGGCCGCATAACATGGATCGTTGACCACAGCCTGTCACCACCTTATCACCTACCGACAAATACGCTGAAAGGTACAAGGTGGGACCGCCCGTGACAGCAACTCAGACGCGTGCATACTTCTCATTGGACCGCACAACTGACTGCCAGCAACTCCTGCGGACTTTAAGGAGGCCAACCCATGTGCTAAAAGACGATCGCCTGCTTATAATAATACGGCAGAGGCGATCGCCCAGCATCTCCCAGTGCTATATATAGAGAACCCCAACAACTGGAAAAAGGTTCCTCTCAGTACCACTCATAACAGAGAAAATCTCTCGATTTTGTTCAGAGAAAATGCTGAGTTGGCAACTACGTTCCAACTTCATTTACGGAAATACATACAAACGCATACATTCCTTCAGACTCTCGGTTTCCTCTCTTGGATCTACCTCAGGATTTCTCTCTCAGTACCTCTCATCCAGAAGACGGTTGGCAGAGGCAAGAACTCCCTGTAGAACAGATTCAACGGGACTCACAAGCCTAGGAACTCAAACATACGGCTAATACACACCGTGAGAGACTGTCGATCTCTCACCGTCGTCACAGCTCATCAACGTTGTTACAAGAACTCACAGAGCATCATATCTGGTTCTTCCGGCAATCTACACGCTCACTAGCTAAGATAACTAGGGTCTTTACACTCATTGTAATTGTACTCTAACATTAATACTTGTATCCCAGAATATTCGTATTAATAATATCTCGCGAGAACATTCAAGCCCGGGACTAACTACCCCAGCAAATCTTGTGTTATTTACTTTTCCCACGGAAGTGTTCTCGTAATTTGTTTGCTATCCATCCATTCCAGCAATATTCATCTCCGGATAATATTTTGGGTAGCAACAATTGGCGCTAGAAGGAGGGGCATTCTTAGCCTTCATTTTTCATTCCTACCGTCCCGAAGAACACTCACTGTTCTTGAGGCATATACTTGAAGTGACACTCACTGCTCTTCAAAGAAAGCCTTCAGAATCATGACGTCCACCACCACATCTAAGAGAGCCGCTCTTCGAACCGCCGGACACCATACCCCGGCTCAATCCGATCCCCAACCGACGGCAGGGGGAAGCCGCGGCAACGCGAGACTCTCGATCCCGCACCTGAGGGGTGGCCCCAGCCGCTCACTCGACCAGTTCCAAACCGCGGAACAGATCGAGGAGGCTATGGCCATCCTAAAGGAGCGACGGAGAGCATGCGCGGCGCCCTCAATGACTCCCTCGGCCATCCGCCGCGTGGGCAAATGGAACTTCAGAGGGCTACTGGGCGAGCGATCGTCAGAAAGCCCCGATTCGCGAGAAAAGGCACTCGCACAGCCGGACGGTTCCATATTCAGTCGCTTGGGAAGCGACCCAACAGGGCGACCGGGGCATTCTGGCCCCAACCACACAACGACAGAATCCGAGTCCGTCACCAGGAGTTCGGCCTACCCGACTCCCAGCCGAATGCAGGTCAGTCGTCTGACTCCCGTTACGATCACCAGGGGGCCAGTATTTGATCACCTCGGCTCCCGCCCCGAGCACCTAGCCGCGAGCAGCTAGGCCACGGCGATGGCCGCTATGCAACGCCAGCTCGAAGAGATGAAAGCACTCTTGGATACCGGGCCAAGCACCAGTAGAAAGATCATCGGACCAACCGAGCCACTCGCGGTCCACATCGAGCTTGCCCCCGTGCAACCAAGGATCCCTCCTCCCAAAACGCCTCTATACGAAGGGAGATCGGACCCCGAAACCCACCTAAGTAAGTTCCGAATTTACATGATCGGGTGTGGGGCATCAGATGCAACCAAATGCCGAATCTTCCCGTTAACATTGGGCGAGCTGGCCCATAGGTGGTACGTCTCACTACCACCACGATCGATCATCTCCTTTGAGAAACTGGCGAATGACTTCACGTCATACTTCACCGCCAAGGTCAACAGACCCGAAGGCCCCCACCGCATGATGAAAATCAGGCAGGGGGAAGACGAATCCGATGCAGATTACATTGACCGAGTAGACGAAATCGTCCTCACCGGCGAGCCCATCAGCGACGAGCTTGCTCTGTACTCGGTCCTGGGGGGATTCTACGGTCATTCACCCATGTTTAGACATCTCACGAAGGACATCCCCCCAACCTACGCGATCTTCCGAGCTAAGGCTGCCGACTTTCTGGCCAGGCAAAGGCTACTCACCCTCCGCCCAAGCGAGGAAACGCCTCCTCCTGTCCGAAAGACGGCGATCGCCAAAACCAAAAATACGGTCGCCGGGCCATCCGGCGACCACAATGCCTTCGAGGATGTGGAAGCCCATCTCCTCCACAAGTTCAATCGAACTCCGGCCCACATTTTCTACGCCATCAAGGGGCGCGAACCGCTAAACAAGCCAAAGGCGATAAGGGACCACGGTCATCTGGACCACAATCAATATTGTGCTTACCACAAGAGTCCCGACCACAGCACCAACCAATGCCGCGACCTCCTCAGACAACTCTGGAGACTGTTCGAGGAAGGCAAGTTGGACAGTTTATTGGCTTAGCCAGAGCCCCACCAAGGGTGGAAGAGTGCCGCCATGGTCGCAAAAATCGATTAAAGCGACGATCCGTCCATGCAAGGTTCCTTTGGGCTCCGATCACTCACCCTTCGTTTAAATACGAGGCGGGCGTAGCCCAAGGTCTCTCCAAATAAAATCATAGGATTACTTGCTCGCTCTTTAAAGTTCGTCATCCACATGAAGAACCTAGGCAGGCGATCTCCTCCCCTTACACAACGTATACCGTCGAGGATCGTCATCTGACTTGGTGGTCCGAGGTAGAAGAGTGTCGCCATGGTCGTGGAGGACGATGGAACTGTTCTCTGTGCCCATGCAAGGTCCCTTTGGGCCACGATCGCTCGCCCTTCGTTTAAATACGAGGCCGGCATAGTCTGAGGGCCCTCCAAAACTAATATGTGGACACATTTGCCCGCCCTCAAAGGTCCATCCCTTAACATGGTGGGTCCTTCCCGGGCAATGCGATGCGTCCCTCCCCCCGTCTCAACGTACACCATCGAGGGTCGCCATATTCATGGCGGGCCGAGGTGGAAGCAGATCTAACAAGCCGCGAACGTGGAGTCGATTAATCTGATGACGCCCCGCGCAAGGAATCTTCCAGACCAAGACCGCACGCCCTTCGTTTAAATACGAGGCGAGGCGCAGCCTTCGGAGGACCCTACCAATTAAGTGAGTCGCGAGAACTTAGCCATCAGACGGAATGTCGCTCGCGCATAAGACATGATCGTGGAGATCGGTCCATCGAACTCCGCGATCGTACACGGTTCCTGAAGACCGAGATGGACGGCCTTTCTTGAGGATTCGACAAAATTGAAGACCGCTCACTCAACGATTTATTTTCGTCCCCTTACTTTCACTAAGTGAACAAAAACAAGGGGGAAGAGTGCGGAGCTATTTATACGACGATCGTCCCTATTCAATTACATACGGAGATCGGCATTTTTCAGATGTTTGTGTAGCGATCGAATTTGTTGTAAAAAGTTATCTATTTGAGTTTATAAATTCACTTAGATCTATACACGCAGCAATCTCTCCTCACACATTTGTACAAAGTCATGCAAAGACTCAGGAAAACAATCATTCAAGTGATAAATCAAAAAAGCAAACATTCGTTTCATTACTTGAAGTCTCAGAAGTACATATGTGGTCGCCCGAAGGCCTAAGTATTACAAGAGAAAGCTACAAAATTACAAAGCAAAAGAGCTAAAACAAAGAACGAAGAGCCTCTGGCCCCTGCCTGGCCTTCGCCTTCAACCTACGGATCGGCCCGCGACCCTTCGCCGGCCTCCGGTGCAGCCTCTCCGTCCTCCGGAGCGTCAGGATGAACAAGGTTCGCCGTAGTCGAATACCAGCTCAAGTCTACACCGATGTCCGCGAGATCCAAGATCGGCACGGAGAAGTCAAGATGAAGAGGGTGCCCCAACGTATACGCCTTGAAGTTTTCGGCTAGAGGGCCGACCTCCAGTCCTCCTTTCTTAGCAGCTCGGAGCGAGTCAGCGAACGCCATATAATAGGCAAACTCACTGACGAACTCCATATTAAGAAAGGGATTAGCCTCGGTCGCCTCTAGCTTCCCTTTCAGCTCCGCCATCGCCTGTTGCGTACCCTGGAGCTCGGCCTCCCTTGCAGCCGTCTCTCCCCTCGACGCCGTCATCTCGCTAGTCAGCCGAGTGACAGACACCTTAAGTTGATCGGCTATCTTCTCAGCGGCCGCCTTCAACCGTCGGGCATCTGTCATCCGGTCCCGAAATCGGTCGACCTTCGCCCGAGCTTGCTCGGCATCCTGTCTCGCCAGCTCAAGTTCATGGTTCGCCCGCTTGGCTGCATCCAAGGAGTCCTTCTCCATTGCCACAATCCTACCAGTGAACTCGGCGTTCTCTTTTCGAGCCGCCTCGAGATCCGCCTGCAGACGAGTAGTGGAAGGACGCCCCTCGAACTCCTGCACAACCTGGGCAGCCATCTTCGCCGCCTGGAGAGAGAGAGCAAAAGCAGCCTGCATCGCACTCCCAGATCGCTGACGAGCAATCGCATCAAAGTCGGTCGTCCAGGCCTTCGGCAAAGCTGAAACGGCCCGGTTGACATATGGCGGGACATCACAGGCCTGGCGAGGAGATCGACTCGCCAAAAAATCCAATACCATCGGCGGGCAAGATGGGTTAGTGCTACGGATCCTGCATCAAATCAACAAAAAGTTAGCACATTTCCCACGCAAGTGACGAAATTCAAATCAACAAGCAAAGTCTACCTCTCGGCTCTCTCAGGATCGCGGCCGAAGTATGGTTTCCCGCGAGGGGTCTCAGCCTCGGCGATCGCCATCTCTCGTAAGAATGCCGCAGAGGGCGTAGACTCATCCACCGGTGGAACAGCGGTGATCGGAGGCGCGGAAATCGGCACCTCACTGGTAGGGGTAGAAACTGGAGTTTCTCCCAACCTCTGCCGTTTGCGGTTCGATCGAAGCCCCTCCTCACGAACTTCCTCCTCTGCCACGATCGGCTCCACGATGGGCCTCACCTCCGGAATGATAGGTAACGCCACAGGAGGAGACCGAGATGACTTCTTCTGGCGAAGGCGGCCCAAAACTCCAGGGTACGACATAGCTATCTCCGGTGGGGGCTCCGAGAAACGAGGAAAGTGAACTTCTGCATTAAAGAACAATCAAACCACGGTCAGAAACATTCTACAATCAAGACGATCGCCAAGCAATTGGAGATCGCAGAAACTTATACCTGACACCGAGAGATGACGTGGAAAACTGAATAGCCGAGCTGACAGCCAACGGCTCTCCTTGTTTATCCGGCAAGCGTCTAAGTCGTCGTCCGGCAGACTTCGTATCCGCTCCCAGACGATCAAAAAGTCAAAAGGAAGCTCGTCGATCGTTGGAATATGGAAACCTGCAAAAGGAAAACCAAATTAGATCAGTTCAGAACATATCCGAACAAAGGGAGAGTCAGAACCCTTACCCAGATTCCTCTCCCGAAAGCCAGTTGGAATGTTCAACTCGTCCATGGGATTGTTGCTCGCTAATGCCTTCCATGAACCGCTGACCCAGAACCATTTTGCCGGGTCTCCCCGCACCTTGTTCGGGACTCCGAGGATCATCCGACCGGATCGGCCTTGAATATGATAGCCTCCGACCGACCCTTTCTGAGCCGTCAGCTTGAACAGGTGGTTCATCTCCAACGGCGAAGGAAGGCGGTACAGTCGGTGACCGCCGAATAAGGTAAGAGTGCAAATGATCTGGAGCCAGGCATTCGGCGTCAACAGGAGCAGCGCCACGTTCCAAGCAGCCAGCATATGGGAGACGGAGGACGACAAAGGGAACCGCAGCCCGGCCTCCATGATTGCTTCGTTCAGGGCAACCATTCCCTCCGGAGGCTGATCGGCCCGTTCATTCTCGGCCGGCACAAAAAGATCCACATCTGAAGGGACGTGAAACCTCGTCCTCCAGACGGCCAGGTATTTCCTGTAGCCGAGCTCCTTATCTGTCCAAGAGACCATGTAGATCGCTGCGCAGCCCGAAAAAATGACCGCGTAGGAGGTTGATAAGGATGAGCGATCGAGTACTCCCTGTAATCGAATCTAGGAGACAGACCGGCCAACCTCTCCATAATATCAGCAAAGGCCACATAGGCCTGGCCAAAGGCACTATGCCGCTCCCAGTAGGCCCTCACCACCAGATCTCTCTCCATCTGCGAGCGTCTGTGCTCAAACGCCGCCTCCCGGGCCACGCCGGCCTCATTGAACAGCGCCTCGACTTCTGCAGGATCAATACCGGCGCGAATGGCCTCAGCGGCCATCTCCAGATGGAAATCTGCGGAGGATCCTCCCCGGGCAGTCGAAGCCCCGACGGCGGAGGTAGTACCCACTCCGTGCGAAGAAGATGTTCTAGACATTCTCGAAATAAGAAGAGGAGAAAATGAGTGTCTTTTCTTACGAAGGATCGAGTCGATCGACGATCAGCAGTCGAAATCTCCAGAAAAATCTTCAGCAAAAGTCTTCTTTCTCCGGTAAAAGCGCGTAAGAGTAACACTGCAACCCTGCACCCTTTTATAGGAGATGGCAGGGACTTCTACGCAATTATGGAGAATCTCAGGGGTTGAAGTGCAACCGTCGCAATTAATAACCCCCTTGAAACCCGCGTACGCGTCTTTTCAAGGACGCGCCAGACGATGAGTGGTAGCCAACCGTCGGTCTCCCCCAACGGGAACCCGACATGTGTCCCAGAGACTTTTCCGCATCCACTGTCGTTTCCCGCTCATTCCAGCGACCGACCAGATCGTCCAAGTTCAAAACCAATCCGCTCAAAGACGATCGCCAGTTCCGTAAAATGCTGAGTCGCTCGTCATAGTTCAGCGATCGCCAGCAGAACCACCTCACCCCACGTTTCCAACATCGGAGCAAGCTGGGGGGCAAATGTTGTGTTGAGATTTATTCACCTCGATAGGCGATCAACTACAAGGCCGAGCGACCGAGTCCACAACCAATCAAGCTATGGCGAACTCGCCTAAACGAGGATAACAGTCCACTGTCGAGTATCTAGCGATCGACTCCCAAGGCGATTGCCTTTTGGCATCTAGAGATTGTCTCCGGTGCCCGACCCGAGACGACCGTCCTGTGCCCTGAACAAGACCTTCGTCCGTCAAAGTCTACGAAGACTGGATCTCAAAGCAGCGCCCATGTGCAGATCCGCGAAAGGCGCCACATAACATGGATCGTTGACCATAGGCTGTCACCACCTTATCACCTACCGACAAACCTGCCGAAAGGTACAAGGTGGGACCGCCCGTGACAGCAACTAAGACGCGTGCAGACTTCTCATTGGACCGCACAACTGACTGCCAGCAACTCCTGTGGACTTTAAGGAGGCCAGTCCATGTGCTAAAAGACGATTTCCCGCTTATTATAATACAGCAGAGGCGATCACCCAGCATCTCCCAGTGCTATATATAGAGAACCCCCAGCAACTGGAAAAAGATTCCTCTCAGTACCACTCATAACAGAGAAACTCTCTCGATTCTGTTCAGTGAAAACGCTCAGTTGGCAACTACGTTCCAACTTCATTCACGGAAATACATACAAATGCATACATTCCTTCAGGCTCTCAGTTTCCTCTCTTGGATCTACCTCAGGATTTCTCTCTCAGTACCTCTCATCCAGAAGACGGTCGGCAGAGGCAAGAACTCCCTGTAGAACAGATTCAACGGGACTCACAAGCCTAGGAACTCAAACATACGGCTAATACACACCGTGAAAGACTGTCGATCTCTCACCGTCGTCACAGCTCATCAACGTTGTTACAAGAACTCACAGAGCATCATATCTGGTTCTTCCGGCAATCTACACGCTCACTATCTAAGATAACTAGGGTCTTTACATTCATTTTAATTGTACTCTAACATTAATACTTGTATCCCAGAATATTCGTATTAATAATATCTCGCGAGAGCATTCAAGCCCGGGACTAACAACCCCGGTAAATCTTGTGTTATTTACTTTTCCCACGGAAGTGTTCTCGCACTTTGTTTGCTATCCATCCATTCCAGCAATATTCATCTCCGGATAATATTTTGGGTAACAACATTTTGGTTGAACTGTTGTTTATGACAAGATTACAAGTTTCGAGGACGAAACTTATTTTAAGTGGGATAGTATGTAATATCTAGAATTTTGGTATAATTTTTTCACAGAATTAGATTAATTATGGAGATAAATTATTTTGATAAAAGTTATTTGGATACGAACAGTATTAAATTTGAGAGTTGTTGGCTACATATCGTTTCGATTGGTATATGTCGGATATGAAACATCTTGTCTCACTATTGTGGATTATTAAAAATGTTAATTATTTGGTTGAGTTGTTGAGAACTAGGACCTGATAATATTTTATAATCTCGTCAGATAATTCTCGGTAGAATCCAACGATACGCAACATTGTGTTTCTTTGTTGGGATTTTTTTAAATAAAGATGAAAGTTGTTAGTCATATTGAAACTAATTGTGAAGGTTAAGGATATTAGACTTGTAATTTTTGAACTGAGTAATAAGACTACACGTCATGAAATTAATCGAACGAGTTTTGGAAAATACGAGGGTATATGATAAGACAATCCGTATATGAGGAAGTTACATTCAAATCATTCGTATTTTAAGTTTCGAGGACGAAACTTCTTTTAAGGGGGGTGGAATGTAATATCCCGAATTTTTGAAATAGTATTTATCGATGTTTGGAATGTTGATGTGAAGAATTTATTTTCACAATTTTGAGTGAATGAAATTTAAGATGTTGGATGGTATTTTTTAATCCCGTCGAATAATTATTGGTAAGAATATGATTGTGGCCAATATTGTATTCTCCGATAAATTATTCAATGAACATTAGAGAAATTATCTGGACTAAGTATTGGACTCATGAGTTGTCCTAAATATATTGGAGATGCAATTATATCTTGGAACGTCTAAAATACGAAGTAATATGTAAGTTTTAGTGGAAATGAGATTTGTCATTTTCTGAGAAGTGTCGTGGACAAGTATCAACTTTGATAAATCACCACACATTTTTTTGAAGTTCAAAAAATTCTAAAAATAAACAGTATTATAGATAATTGTGTTATCTTTCCAATGGTTCAAACGGTGAGTCAATCAGAGCCCGGACGAAGAAGTTATGGTCGAATAAGTGGAGACTGTCAGATGCCGAGCGCCGACCAATGACCGCGCGCGCGAATCGCGCTTCAATGCCGGGCGGGCCCAACAGCATGCTGGCAGGTCAGCACGCGGGAAGATTTTGCTCCACGAGGTTTTTTGATTGACTAGCCAAATTTTAAACCGTAAAGAAGGGTCTTATTTTACTATTGTCTCATTTCCTTTGTCTATATCCATATACAATGTCCACCTCTTCAAAACCGTATTCTTATATTTTAGTTTTGAGATTTTTAAGTCTTTCAAAATGTTCAAAAACCCAGTGAATCTGAGCAGCCTAGTCCAGGAGACATCCGGTAGGTGTTTGACAAAATTTCCTAGAGAGTATGTGAATTCCAGACTAGGTTGCCATCTTTGAACTCGATCATCTCACAATCGGTAAGTTATTTTATGAATACATCTCGAGATGTCTGTAAATAAAATACATATAAGTATAAATATTATTTATACCATAAGTATTGAGTCGTAATACTTGGATAATATGAGTCATTTTATACTGAGTCAGCCCTGTTCGTATCAGTCATTTCCAGCAACATTTATTTTAAAAGTTGGTCGAGTTGCCTATTTTGAATATGTATATCTTTTAACATACAAGTGATTTTTCGATGACAGTTTGTGTATTTTGTAACTGAGTAACTTGGGTAAATAATGCGGTTTTTGCTTTGATATTTCCAGCTATTGAAATTATTGTATTTATCAAACTATAATCGAGTCAACCCGACTTTGTTATAATGCAAATCCATATCGAACGGATTGAATCTTTTATAATTGTGTTCAAGGCTGGAAAATTAAATAAAGATGATTAATATTGGAGTACGATTCCTTGCATCCGTATTTCGGTATTCATGATTGCAATGTGGTAATTGATACTTGTAATATATACAAGTGCATGGCATTAATGCACGCTAGCAGACTAAGCTAACGTAAGCTAATTGGAATATTTAGCATGCGTAAATATTAAAGTCTTAAGTACATAAAATATGTTCTGGATATTAGTGCACGCTACGTAATGTGAATAACGTAAGCAAAGTCAACAGACAGCGTACATAAAATGTATTGTAGATTATGAGTTCGTAATTATTTGAGTTGGATCATTCGGATTTATGTTTGATCGAGATATTGTGGAACCGTGGGTCTGTTGATTTTTATCGAATTTGTTGTTTATCGATTATTGCAATAGGCTGTGAGAATGATTATTTAGAATCGTGTGTTGCTGTCGAGTTTGAGGATGTCCGTGAATTGCTTTTGTAGGAGACAAGGATATCGTAGACGAAGGTAAGAAAATTGGTAACGACTTCACTATCGTTGTATCGGTATCATTGCAAGTTTATACTTGTTCAGTTTATAATACTTAATGAATGGTTTCGGTTTCATTTCGTTAATAAGTCATACAGCAATGAGTATAAGTGTGAATTCTGGAGATTTGGATTGTATACTGTCTTCCGAGTTTTGGAGTTAAATCATAAGGTATATGGTTTATATTCATTATTGGTATACTTGGGTATCACGGATATATTTTGGTGAAGATGAAATTATGAGTTATCTAGAGTCTACGATATTTGGATCGCCGAATAGTGAAGATAATCATTGGTGATAGTTTTAACATTGAGACTGCTCTCGAAGGAATCGGGGAAAGTACTCTAATCATTTTTATCATTTAGTGTCGATCATGTTGTGATACATATGTGCATTGTTGTTGTCATGTATTTGTATAGTGTTGTTATCATGCATTCCTGCATTGTTGTTGTATGTCCACCACGTGTTGGTCTGACGGGATCATCTTGGGATCTATGCTGTTTGCGCTGGATCATTGGACGGGTTTTCCACCACATGTTGGTTCGACGGGATCATCGTGTGAATATATGCTGTTGACGCTGGATCGTTGGATTGCCATATGTTGTTGTGCATATGTGAATTGTTGGTTATCCACCTCGTGTTGATCTAACAGGATCATCTTGGGATCTATGCAACAAACGCTGGATCATCGGTCTATGAGTATACATTGTTGTTATTGATGTGAGCATATTGATGTTGTCATGTGAGTATGCATTTGTAGGTCTTTTGTTAGGACCATGTCCGTATGTTGTGTTGATCTAATCTCGGATTGGAACGACATAATTCGTCGTGGCATTGCGTATCTTGATGTATGTTCCCTATTTCCTTCTTGGTACTTTTCTTTTGATTGGCAACCGATTATCATGTTGATATTTGATAATGTTATTCGATGGATTGGATTGGTCATGTAACACCCCAAACTAGGCGGATATTACAGTGCTGTGGACCCCCGACTGGGACACACTAGGCGGATGAAATTAATGAATTACAAAATATAAATGTAGTACCAAACCACATTACATCATCAACTACTCGAATAGGAGTTTCAAGTACAACACACCAGGAGAACAGAATACATGTAGATTTTATATGAAGATAAAATATACAACACTGAAATAAAATGAACATCCAAAGCGGAAATTTGTAGCGAAAATAAAATGAAAAAGACATGAAAGACTGAAAGGACTAGGGCCCCCTACTAGTATCACTGGGACTCCTCGCCATCAATGTTCTCTTCTCGTGCCTTTGCCTTGCCATGACTTGAAAACAATATTCCCCAACGGGGTCAGTTACACAGAACAACAATCCTCAAGAGTTGAACAATCACCATAATTATATATCTTAGTTATGAAATCAAGCTGAAGAGGGGCATCATAGCACGCCCGTAATGGTATGTGCAAGTGCACAAGACAAGTGTCCGGATACACCCGCCCTTGTACCTAATTAGTCTCACGGAGGAAAACTTTACCGTGTGCATAGTCCATTGTGTCGGTGAACCTGATCACATGACCATCACATGCCCGACTAAAAATTCCACACATCCGCACCCGGCCACGCAATATGAACCCGGAGGGTCACATGAACGAAAATGACCATAATGAATATCAATGAATAATAATTCGACAAGGGTCAAGAATCACTCACCGAGATGAATAAATGATGAAATGAATGATAACTCACGGAATTGATTAGAACCGTCGTTCCTCATGAAATGAAAGACTAGTTTGATAATTACAATTCTCAACATGAATAATATACTATGAATGAATTATGAATATGAATGAACAACAACGAAAGGAATGATTATCCTTTTAACTGGGTAAGAATTTACTTACACAATACCGGTGATGAAATATTCTCTCTTGAACAAACGCACTTAATGGAGATATCGGTCGCTGTAACAACCTTGAATAACACAATTATCAACAACTCACTTAATATACGAATCAATAGCGATCATAACCAATTCAAGAGGTCGATACAATAAATCCAAACTCATTAAGGCATTTCGACAAACACCTTTTAAACAATCTCCCATTATTTACAACTAATCCCAATTGTATCGAAAACCAACCTCAAATGAATGATCCAATCCACCAAAACACCATCAATACAATCGATAATCCCATAGGAATACTCAAATCGAGTTTACGTTGATATTAAATTGCAAATCCCAATTCCAAGTCAACATTCAAAGTGTTCTTGAGTAAAATCTCCAACAATCCGATAATAACTCATAAGAACTCATAATCATACGTATATCCATCACAAATCATGATTATATCATCCAAAACATCAAACTCCAACTCAAAAATCAAATCTAAGGTTGAAGAAATTACCTTGGATTAGGATGAAGAATCTACAAATATGTTGTTAATCCACACCACAACTTGAAGAAGATGAAAATCTCTGAGTTTTGATGATGTTAAAACACCCCAAAATCACCCATGAATCGTCCAAGGAAGAGAGGAAGGAGGAAGGTCGAGAAATGAGCTTGTTCTACGCAACAAACGCAGAAAAAGAAAAAAACTATACTGTGTGCCGTGGCACAGGCTGAGTGTGCCGCGGCACAGGGCCAAAAATTTACCCAGGTGCTCGGCTAAGTGCCGCAGCCCGGCCGGCATGGGCCACGGCCAATGGTACAGGCGCACTACGCCATATATGGGCTTTAACAACGCTTTTCTCAATGTCACAGCAAAAGTGTAACCATATATGCCTTGAAAGTGATCTGGGCCTACACTTTTTTTCGGTGTTAGCATTGCTATAAATCACTGTTACGGTAGATGTTATTCAGTATCTACGGTAACGTTGAAGTCGGTGTAGCCGTTGGTCTTTAAAAAATGTGTAGCCGTTGATCTTTAAAAATAAATAAAAAATAGGCGAGCTCAATGATTATCCGAATATTAGTCAATTAAATAGGTGAGCTCAATCTTTGTCCAAATATTTCAATTAAGCGGATCAAATTTCAATTATTCACTCCCAACTCTTTCTCTCAACTCTCCCACAGCTCAACCATTGACCAGCCAACCGGCAAATACATTTCGTATTGTATATCTTCTCTCTCTCTCTATCTCTCTCTCTCTCTCTCTCTCTCTATATATATATATATATATATATATATATAAATAAATATAAGTAAAATAAATATAAGTTATATATATTTATATATCCTATTATTATATAATATATATCCTTGTAGCAGGATATATATAATATATATCCTACTTCCTACTTAAAGAGTGAAGGGTCAAATGGTCACGTGTTTCCTCCTTTTTTTTCCTCGCTGAAAATGTCCTCTTTTGCATCTCGCTTCATTTTCTTTTCTTCCTGAAAACGTATTTCTTTTCCTCTATCTTCTCACCGCTTCGCCTTGTTTTTGTCATCGACGTGTTCTTCCAAGCGATATCTTCTCTTCATCTATCTGGTGAGTAAGGTGGTGACGGGATTTGTTATCGGGATGGTTGGTGGCTTACTGGCTACAGGTCGGGGAAGAATTCCGGTTCAGGTAAATGGATCTCTATCTATGCTATCTATCTTGGGCAGAGCCTCCTCTTTCAATGGATTTTTATGGTGTTGATCAATGGGATTAATGATGAAATGATGTTGGTGAGGTGAAATGTGCTGAATTTCTTAGAAATTTAGTGTTCTGAGTTTTTAATTTTTCTGATTAATTGGTAGACTACTTAGGAAAGAAATCATAATTCTATCCGTTTTACATTTTTGAATCACTGTAATGTCCTGTATTAATCTCTGTAGAGGAGAGTATAACTAGAAAGAGGAACATATGAGCATATGGCTGGATTTTTTTTTGTAAGTGAATTACTAATTGATTCTTATAGTTCACATCCACTTAAACCGATGCACATAATCGTTCTTTAATTCTGTCGAATTTTTGTGCAGAAATTTTGGCTTTTCTAATTTTCATTCCAAGTCCATTTTCATGGTCCAAGAAAGTGTCAATTCACTATTAACTCCCGAAAAGAATGAATCCGACTTTAAGAAAATGGACTCAAACTCTGCTGGAAATCCGAGCGATGAAAAAGCCACTACCAAACGTAGAGTTCCCATTTATGTCAGAGCCTCAACCGGTTCTTGCCATGGTATCTGTAAGTACGGAAAACACCATGCTTTGGTAAAGAATATAATTTCAAAATTCTTTCTTGAATTATATTTCTTTCGTGGGTGGTATTTGTTGTAATTTATTTATGGTTTTGTATTTTTCCTTTATTTAGTTGCTCTTGTTGTTTATTTTTCTTGATTTTTCAATATCCTTTTGGTTCGTTGTTACTTATTAAGAGTTGTTCTGCGTAGGTGTTTGGTGATTTTTACCAAGCTTTTATTCATTTGTGCTATTGAAAAACTCATAAATGCATTATTCCTCTAATCCTACATTTTGTGATCCATGGCTTGCTGACTTCACACCTTGTCTAGAGAATTGGTGCAGCGGGTAGCCACCTGCAAAATCCTGTCCCACATTCATTCAATCCTGTTCAACTGTTTCATACCTTTCGTATCTCCAAAGGAAGCATGTCCTCTTCACCCTTAGAGAACCAAGGGAACAGGGCACTCCTAAAGTGTCATCTTCCATCATCGAAATTTAT